>JAVSCE010018914.1:0-392378 GCA_032199065.1 Smutsia gigantea
TTTGTTTCCCTTGCCGGGGAGATATGTTCATGAAGAAGTTGCTCATGTTTATGTCCAAGAGATTTTTGCCTATGTTTTTTTCTAAGAGTTTTATGGTTTCATGACTTACAATCAGGTCTTTGATCCACCTTGAGTTTACCTTTGTGTATGGGGCTAGACAGTAGTCCAGTTTCATTCTCTTACATGTAGCTGTCCAGTTTTTCCAACACCAGCTGCTGAAGAGGCTGTCATCTCCCATTGTATATCCAAGGCTCCTTTATCAAATATTAATTGACTGTATATGTTTGGGTTAATGTTTGGATTTTCTATTCTGTTCCACTGGTCTATGGGTCTGTTTTTGTGCCAATACCAAATTGTCTTGATTACTGTGGCTTTGTAGTAGAGCTTGAAGTCAAGGAGTGTAATTCCCCCTGTTTTATTCCTCCTTCTCAGGATTGCTTTGGCTATTCGGGTCTTTTGTGGTTCCATATGAATTTTAGAATTATTTGTTCCAGTTCATTGAAGAAAGCTGTTGGTAGTTTGATAGGGATTGCATTGAATCTGTAGATTGCTTTAGGTAGTATAGCCATTTTGACAATATTTATTCTTCCTAGCCAAGAGCATGGGATGCATTTCCATTTGTTAGTGTCCTCTTTAATTTCTCTTAGGAGTGTCTTGTAGTTTTCAGAGTACAGGTCTTTCACTTCCTTCGTTAGGTTTATTCCTAGGTATTTTATTCTTTTTGATGCAATTGTGAATGGAATTGTTTTTCTGATTTCTCTTTCTGTTAGTTCATCATTAGTGTATAGGAAGGCAACAGATTTCTGTGTGTTAATTTTGTATCCTGCAACTTTGCTGAATTCAGATATTAGTTCTAGTAGTTTTGGAATGGAATCTTTAGGGTTTTTATGTACAGTATCATGTCATCTGCAAATAGTGACAATTTGACTTCTTCTTTACCAATCTGGATGCCTTGTATGTCTTTGTTTTGTCTGATTGCCATGGCTAGGACCTCCAGTACTATGTTGAATAACAGTGGAGAGAGTGGGCATCCCTGTCTTGTTCCCGATCTTAGATGAAAAGCTTTCAGCGTCTCGCCGTTAAGTATGATGTTAGCTGTGGGTTTGTCATATGTAGCCTTTATGATGTTGAGGTATTTGCCGTCTATACCCATTTTGTTGAGAGTTTTAATCAGGAATGGATGCTGAATTTTGTCAAATGCTTTTTCAGCATCTATGGAGATGATCATGTGGTTTTTGTTCTTCTTTTTGTTGATGTGGTGGATGATGTTGATGGATTTTCGAATGTTGTACCATCCTTGCATCCCTGGGATGAATCCCACTTGATCATGGTGTATGATCCTCTTGATGTATTTTTGAATTTGGTCTGCTAATATTTTGTTGAGTATTTTTGCATCTACGTTCATCAGGGATATTGGTCTGTAATTTTCTTTTTTGGTGAGGTCTTTGCCCGGTTTTGGTATTAGAGTGATGCTGGCTTCATAGAATGAGTTTGGAAGTATTCCCTCCTCTTCTATTTTTTGGAAAACTTAAAGGAGAATCGGTGTTATTTCTTCTCTATATGTCTGGTAGAATTCAGAGGTGAATCCATCAGGCCCGGGGGTTTTGTTCTTGGGTAGTTTTTTGATTACCAATTCGATTTCGTCGCTGGTGATTGGTCTGTTTAGTTTTTCTGTTTCTTGCTTGGTCAGTCTTGGAAGGTTGTATTTTTCTAAGAAGTTGTCCATTTTTTCTATGTTTCCAGCGTGTTAGCATATAGGTTCTCATAATATTCTCTTATGATTCTTTGTATTTCTGTGGGGTCCGTCGTGATTTTTCCTTTCTCATTTCTGATTGTGTTTATGTGTGTAGATTCTCTTTTTCTCTTAATGAGTCTGGCTAGGGGTTTATCTATTTTGTTTATTTTTTCAAAGAACCAGCTCTTGGTTTTATTGATTTTTTCTATTGTTTTATTCTTCTCAATTTTATTTATTTCTTCTCTAATCTTTATTATGTCCCTCCTTCTGGTGACTTTGGGCCTCATTTGTTCTTCTTTTTCCAATTTCAGTAATTGTGTCTTTAGACTATTCATTTGGGAATGTTCTTCCTTCTTTAAATAGGCCTGGATTGCAATATACTTTCCTCTTAGAACTGCCTTTGCTGCGTCCCACAGAAGTTGTGGCTTTGTGTTGTTGTTGTCATTAGTCTCCATATATTCTTTGATTTCTGTTTTGATTTGGTCGTTAACCCATTGATTAATTAGGAGAGTGTTGTTAAGTCTCCATGTATTTGTGAGCCTTTTTGATTTCTTTCTAAAATTTATTTCTAGTTTTATACCTTGGTGATCTGAGAAGTTGGTTGGTAGGATTTCAATATTTTTGAAATTACTGAGGTTCTTTTTGTGGCCTAGTATGTGGTCTATTCTGGAAAATGTTCCATGTGCACTTGAGAAGAATGTGTATCCTGTTGCTTTTGGGTGTAGAGTTCTGTAGATGTCTGTTAGGTCCATCTGTTCTAGTGTGTTGTTCAGTGCCTCTGTGTCTTTACTTATTTTCTGTCTGGTTGATCTGTCCTCTGGAGTGAGTGGTGTGTTGAAGTCTCCTAAGATGTATGCATTGCTGTCTATTTCCTCCTTTAATTCTGTTAGTATTTGTCTCACATATGCTGGCGCTCCTGTGTTGGGTGCATATATATTTATAATGGTTATATCTTCTTGTTGGACTGACGCCTATATCATTATGTAATGTCCTTCTTTATCTTTTGTTACTTTCTTCGTTTTGAAGTCTATTTTGTCTGATACAAGTATTGCAACACCTGCTTTTTTCTCTTTGTTGTTTGCATGAAATATCTGTTTCCATCCCTTCACTTTTAGTCTGTGTATATCTTTGGATTTGAGGTGAGTTTCTTGTAAGCAGCATATAGATGGGTCTGGCTTTTTTATCCATTCTGTTACTCTGTGTCTTTTGATTGGTGCATTCAGTCCATTTACATTTAGGGTGATTATCGATAGATACGTACTTATTGCCATTGCTGGCTTTAGATTCGTGGTTACCAAAGGTTCAAGGGTTGCTTCTTTACTATCTAACAATCTAACTTAACTTTCTTGTTAAGTTATTGTAAACACCGTCTGATGATTGCTTATTTCTCTCCCTTCTTACTCTTCCTCCTCCATTCTTTATACACTAGGTGTTTTATTCTTTGCCTTTAGTTAGTATTTGGATGGTCTGCTTTCTTTGCTATGATTTTATTTTCTCTGGTGACATCTTTTTAGCCTTCAGTGTACTTCCATCTAGAGCAGTCCATTTAAGATATCCTGTAGTGGTGGTTTATGAGAGGCAAACTCTCTGAACTTTCGTTTGTCTGGAAATTGTTTAATCCCTCCATCATATTTAAAGGATAATCATGCTGGATACAATATTCTTGGTTCGAGGCCCTTCTGTTTCATAACGTTAAATATATCATGCCATTCTCTTCTGGCCTGTAAGGTTTCTGTTGAGAAGTCTGATGATAGTCTGATGGGTTTTCCTTTGTAGGTGATCTTTTTTCTCTCTCTAGCTGCCTTTAATACCCTGTCTTTATCTTTGATCTTTGCCATCTTAATTATTATGTGTCTTGGTGTTGTCTTCCTTGGGTCCCTTGTGTTGGGAGATCTATGAGCTTCGGTGGACTGCGAGACTACTTCCTTCCCCAGCGAGGGAAAGTTTTCAGCAATTATTTCTTCAAAGACACTTTCTATCCCTTTTTCTCTCTCTTCTTCCTCTGGTACTCCTATAATGCGAATATTGTTCCGTTTGGATTGGTCACACAGTTCTCTTAATATTCTTTCATTCCTAGAAATCCTTTTATCTCTCTCTGCCTCAGCTGCTCTGTACTCCTGTTCCCTATTTTCTATTCCATTAACAGTCTCTTGCATCTCATCCATTCTGCTGTTAAGCCCGTCGATCGCTTGTCTGATTTCTGCATTGTCTTTCCTCAGTTCCCTCACTTCGTCCCTCAGCTCTTGCACATTTCTCTGTAGGTCCATCAGCATGGTTATGACTTTTATTCTTAATTCTTTTGCATGAAGGCTGTGCATTTCCATCCCTTCAGGCTCCTTCTCTGGGGTTGTCTGGTTGATTTTGGTCTGAACCATATTTCTCTGTCTTTTCATGGCTACAGAATTGGTCACTGATAGTTGCCACGTATGTCAGCTGGGCTCTTTAAGATTTTAAAAAGAGAAGAAAAGAAAAGAGAAAAAAAAGAGAAAAAAAAAGAAGAAAGAAAAAAGAAAGAAAAGAAAAAACAAAAACAAAACAAGAAAAACAAACAAACAAAATGCCTACTGGACGTAGATTCTGTGGGAATGCTGTAGGTGGCGCTATTGCCCCACTAGTCCACAGCTGTGACTGCGCGTCTCTGCAGGGCCCTTTATTGCTCTGGCAGGGGTGGGAACGACTGGGAGGCTGTTGATCTCAGTGAGAAGTTTATGTATGGCTACACTTCCTCAGTCACCAGCTAAGGCGTCTGAAACTCCCCAGGACTCCCAGCCTGCTGGGCTGAGTGTGCTGGGGCGATCCGGCTCCTCCGCTGGGCTCCTGTCTCTTTACGACCGCTGAAGAAAACGCGCGCTTTTATTTTTTCCTTCCCGGGAGCCGGCTGCAAGCCCCCTGGCGCGTTCCCGCTCAGATCCTGCCCCTCTGTCTCTCCAATCTCCGCTGCACTGCGCAATGTGGGTCAGCGCTCCCCGCGCGGATCACCGCGGCTGGCTACTTCGCGGGGTGTGCTTCCACTCCCTCCCGGCTCTGAATCCTCTCCTCCCGCCGGTGCGCTGGGGTGGGGGAGGGCTCGGGTCCCGCCGGGTCGCGGCTCCGTATCTTACCCGCCTCTTGGGGTGCCGAGTGCTCTCGGGTGTAGCTGCACGCTGTGCGCTTTCCTGTGTATTCTCGTCTCTCTTTTAGCAATAGATGTATTTGCTGTGTTTTCGTAGTTAAATATAGTGTTGGGAGGAGATTTCTGCCGCCGTGCTCACACCGCCATCTTCCCGGAAGTCCTCTACTCAGGTTTTTAAACTCTTCTTAAGTAAATTTGAAAAATTGCACCCTTCTGGTAATTTGTCCATTTCATTGAGAATTTTAAATTTATAGGCATAGACTTCTACAGGGCAATTTGCATTTCAATAATGCAATTAAATACCTTAACTCAAAGAATGACTGTAAACTGATGATATTTTGAGTCAGGCTCCATCCAGCTCATCTCAAGTCACCCTTTGGAGTCTTAAGTGTGGTCCTTTAGGATGTGTGTGAAAACAACATCTATACACACTCACTAAAATAGTGACACACTCTATGATCCACAAACATAACCTTTTCTGGAGAAGTGGTTTTATCATAGACTGAATCCTGTAACAAAAACACGGCCCCTATCCTCACTGCTCAGACTTCACTCATGGCCTGGCAATTGCCTCACTGACGTAAATATGCAGAAGATGGAGAATTAGGGCCTCAGAAATGTGGGCCATCAGAAAGGGAATATTTCCTACTGACACCCTAGTGGCTTAAAAGCAAGATGGGAACTGCCCAGCTCCCAGTTCCTGGGTGAATCTTTCTGGGCCTCGGTGAGCATGCAAAACGTCAGCAGTCGGGGAGACACCGCCATGTTTAGCACAGGACCGTAGAGGTCATCTCGCTGGGCTCTGCCCCTGATTTGGAGGCCCCCAGCCGGCACTGCTCTACTAGCTGCTCCCTACTGTATCTTAGGCTGTCAGTTCCATGTGCCGGTGGCTTTACCTAAACGTCTCTCCTTACCTAGGCTTCCATGAAATCTCATGCAGTGGCATCCCCTGACCCCAGCTCTGCCCTCTATTAACTGAGGAATAGTTGTCCCTTGGGGTTATTTTGATAGGAAGGACAGAAGGAAAACTAACATTTTTCTGAGGGCCTCCCCTGGTCTAGGTTCTGCTTACTTTCCTATATAGTTTCTTCCTCATTTAGTAGCTATAGCATTTCTATAGGCAGGTCTTATAATAGAGAGTCAGACATATGAAGTCACCCTTATTCATTGCTTTATTTGTTCATTCAACATAGTTTTGGATGTTTATTAAGTATCAGGCATTCTGTTAGGCACTGGGGCTTCATGGGTGGAGTACAGGTGGTTTGGTACCAAGATGCTTATTGCACAATGGAGAAGAACCAGAGTACAGGGAGCCTAGGGGCAAGGTCTCACCCAGGCTGTGGGGACAGGGAAGGCTCCTCCGAGCAGAGGATGTCTGCTCTGAGGATGGAAGTTCAAGTCAGCCAGAGGAGGGGGAGGTGGGGTACAAACATTCTAATGACATAAACCTGAGAAGTGGCGGGGGGTGGGATTAGTACTCCAAACCAAGTTTCCTCTCACTGTCACACACCTCCAGGGAGACACCTGGGCTTGGTGCAAGTCTCATGGAAGAAAATTACAAGAGAAAACAAGATGGGAGAGTAGAAGTGAGAGGATGAACGAAACTACTGATTTTCCACTATTGAAGAGACTCAATTTCAGAAAGGAGGGATACAGGTTAGGCTTAGAAAAGGATTTCTTTCTGAGAAGGAGCAGGGCAGGAGGGGACATTGGTATGGACTGGGGGTAGCAGCGTGATTGTCCAGAGAGAAGATGAGCTCAAGGGTGTGAGTTCAAGTTGCCCTCCTTCCCTGTGCATGTCCTGATCCCCCACTCCCACCATCGCCTCCCAGGCAAGGGCCTCCACCCCGCCCCCATGACCCTCCTGGACTGCCCCCTGAGCTGATACTCACCCAAGCACAGTTGGGCAGCAGCAGAGAGAAGCAGTGGGGCTCCCTCAGTGCAGTTAGATGCACTTCTACTCCTCCCCTAGGGAGCCCAGGCTCTGGCTCGGCCAATGGGTGGTGCCCTATGACTATTCCTCTGTCTTCTGGGACCTCTCAGGTCTATCCTGGAGCCTGGTCTCCAGACATCCAAGCCAGGCCCTTCCTCCTGCTCTGAGATGCCCAAAGTCCTGCTCTAGAGCTAAAGACATTGAACTCAACACAAACAAGGGGAATTCAGACCTCACACCCCAAACTCAAGCTGCAGTCCACCCCAGGGATGGCTCTGCCAAAGCTGGGGTGGGCGGGGGATTGGTTAGCACAGCAGGCAGGCTCTAAATGTCAGTGATGAAGATTAAAGAGCTCCAAGGAAGAACACCTACTATATGGGAATTTTTGAAGGGTCAGTGGCACTTATATGACATTTATGGGAGAAAGTCAAGAACTGGAAGCAGAAGAATGAGATTGGGAGGGGGTCCTGTTGCAGCAAGGATATGATCACCCTATTTCAGAGGTGGGCCATCTAGGGATGGATACTTTCAGTGGCTTATTCAAGACCAGCAAATCTGTGCAATGCTGCCATGGGTCATCTGACCCAAATCTGGCTCTCTCCCCTTCACCTCTGACTCTCGTTGCTGCCCTGGGCCCAGTGTAGGAGCAGATGGGGGTCAGGGAGAACTTCATGGAGGATGGGATATTTGAGCCAGGCCTGGAAGGTTCAGAAGCAGCCACAGAGGCACAGAGGAGGAGAGCCTGGGATGCCTGAGGCTGAGACTCGACATGAGGGACAGGAATTGCAATGATGGTGGGTACTATTGATATCAAAGCCTCTGATAGGCGATGGAGGGCAGGATCAGTCAGGATTGTGTGGTCTGGAGCCCAGGAACCACCCCCGCTGCACACCATGGTATCTGGCTTGAGCTTGCTTCAGGTCTGCTGGGTGGAGGTGGCAGTGGGTGGTCAGAGGTAGCCAGTGGGCAGCCAGGGCTGGAGGACCTCAGAGGCAGTGGGAGCTCCGAAAGCCTGCTCACCCTCCAGGCCCAAGTGCGAGGTTTGCCAAGGGGAGGGGCTTCCTTACACTAGGCTGAGCATGTGTGCCCTCTTCCCTGCTTGGGCTCTCCTGTTCCCTGTTCCCTGCGTCCAGGGCAACCCTGGCACCGGGGTCACCCAGTGGTGCCCTTCTTCCTGGTGTGGGACCTGAACTTGGAGGCAGAAGCCCAGGCAAAGTGGTCTCCCCCAGGACCATGGCGGCTCTTGCTGGACATAACATTATGTCAGCTCACATGGGGGCCAATTCCGACCTCCTAGAACTATTTGCTTGCTATTCTTAAGCCTCTGTGTTAAGCCTTTTTCTGTGAGAGACCAGCTGAGGGGAGCAGAGTGAGCAGAACAGCTTTAGGAGACACCTTTGCACCCTGGGAGGGCCCTTTTCATACCGGGAGATCCCAGCCCTGCCTCACAGCAGGCCCCGCCTCTTTCCAGGGCAGGATGGGCCTCCCCCTCAGACTGGGGCACCTTCCTGCAGGGGTGGCGCTCAATGACAGGGTGAGATGTGGCTCAGAGTACAGAGGGGAGAGCGGTCCTGAGGGCCTTGGGATGCCTCTGAGGCTCTGCAGACTGTCATCAGGACTCTGCCAGGCTGGGGAGGTGAGACTCAGGTTGGCCTACACATCTCAAGTGCAGCCCCACCCTCCCATGGCTGTCAGTTCCTCCTCTCAATCTCCTTCCTCAGGGAGTCCAGCCCCTGGCCCAAGCCAGATTCCAGGGCTATCCCTGCCTGTCCCTCTCCCTCGTTCCTCTCACCTGGTTTGGCATCAGCTCCTGCCAGGCCCAGCTCATCTCCTGGCTGAAGCCTCAGTCGTGGGTCACCTCTGGGCCTCGTGCTGGGCCTAGCCCCACCACTCCTTCTGGCGCTCTTCACCTTTGCTGCCAGAACGATCGTTTGGGAAAGCAGAGCTGACCTTGTCACCCACTAGTAAAACCTGCAGGGACTGCCACTGCCTACCAGGTAAAGGCCAGGTTCCCTCACTGGCATTCCAGGTTCTCATTGCTGAGAGGCTGCTGCACTCCCTCAAGGCCAAAATGCCATCTACCCCTCTGCCTGACCTGTCCTTCCCCTAAGGGCCACCTGGCTGCTGCCTGTGTTTGCTCTAGGACCTTAGGTGCCACGTGGTGCAGGAAGCCCTCCCTGTCTGCTTTTGCTGCAGATGCTCTGACTTGCTGCAGTGTGAGCATCTCTGCATCTCAGATTCACATTGCAACCCACTGTGGGGGACACGGTGGGTAGCTGGGACCCCCTGGCAGCTTCCCACTCCCATCCCAGAACTCTGGCCGCCCACTTGTCTGCTCTCTCCAGTCGTTTCACCACTTCTTGGCCCCCACGGCATCCCTGCCCTAAATTCTCTTCTTCAGATTTCTCTCCCAGTCAAGGTAGTCAGGATCGCCTATATCAAAACCTGCTTGGCCGTGAAACCTTAAGTTCACTCACACTGATGCTGCAAGGCCTGGCGATGGCTCTGCTTGGCTCCATGAGGAACAGTAGTGGATATCCTGGCACAGGGAGTGGATGGGGAGGCTTTCTGGGTACAGGAGTCTCACTGAAGTCCCGGGAATTTGCCTTGGATGGTCATCCACTACGGGCAGGGCTCCTCAGAGCCTAACCTGCATCTCTCTCTCCTCGATCCCAAGCACTGGCGCCAGAACCTGAGCACACTGTCTCCATGTGCACTGAGCGGAGGCGGCGGCGAGAAGCAAGTCCTGAAGCTTGAGGTCTGACACCTCAGGCTGGGTGACATAGACCTTTTTCCTCCTATAAAAGAAGGGCACTGGACTGAGTGACCTCTCATGGCCTTTCCCTTCCTAGATCAAACTTTGCATGTTCCTAACAAACTTAGGTGACTACTTTAGAAAGCTTTAAAAAAAACCATTTTATTGAGGTGTGATTGACTTACAAAAAGCTGCACATATTTAATGTATACAGCTTGATGAATTTGGAGATAAGTATACACCTATAAAACTATCACCACCATCTCTGCCATAAACATACCATCACCTCCAAAAGCGTCCTCCTGCTTATTAATTCATTATTATTATGATGATAAAACACTTAACATAAGATCTGCCCTTTTATGTTCCTCAACTGATTTGATTTTCCCATCACACTGGGGAGGTGGAGGTACCACCCGCTTTGCAGCTATGGGAACTGAGGCTTAGAGCCAGCAATCTCCCAGCCCCTTGGTAGCCAAATGGGTCCTGGGGCTGCACCCTCGCTCCTTGAGTCTCCTGGGTCCACTCTGATAGCTGGGGTGCTGGAAGGCCCCTCAGTAATGGGAATATTGGGGTGGTTCTTCTCACCATGTGGGGCAGGCAGGGAACAAGGACTAGCCAGGTCCCCTCCTCTTGCCTACCCTGCTTGCTCAGCCTGAGGTCCCCCTAGTCTTGCTGTGGCCAGTCTTGAAAATGGTCCTCTGTCCCCTCAGGCAGACCCTCTGGCATCTCCACCTGTAGCTCCTCCTCTAGGGAAGGGGCCAGGAAAACCTTCCATGGGTGCAGGCCAGTAGGCCCCAGCCCAGCTGAGGGGGCTCCCTTTCCCAGAAGGGCAGCTCTGAAATCTCCTCTGCAGGGAGGGGGCAGGTCCCTCCAGACAGGCTTCGGGGGCCCACCCTGCCTTGGCTAGAGATCTTCCAGGGCTGACCCCTGACCCACTGCCTCCAGCCAGGGTGCTTCCCTGCACCAGGTTCCTCCTCCTCCTTAACAGACTCCCTTGCGGGTTCCTCTTTGAGCCCAAAGAAAGCACTGTCAGAGCTTGAGGAGGACAGCGCAGCAACTACCTGATCCCCCACATCTTCCCAGACTTGCTTGAGCCTGGGGTCTGACTTTGAAAAGCCATGGGCTCTAGCCCCTGTTATCAGTGGCTGGAGGGACTCAGCCTCCTGTAGGCCCCCTCAGTTGGCTCCTGCCCTGCCTGGCCCGGAGCTAGAGGGAAGAAGCAATTCATTTAACCAGCTCCTATCCTAGCCAGGTCCCGTGCCTGGGTATTACGTGCTGTCTCATTTAAAACTCACAGACCCTAGCCAGGTGGTGATCATTAAAACTGTTTTATAGATGAAGCAACTGAGGCTCAGAGGGCTGCACTTGGCCGAGGCTCAGCGTTGGTAAGTGGCAGATTTGGGAAGTCAAGTCTCTTTCTGATCTCCAGACCTATAGGTTGCTTGGCCTGGGCCTGGACTGGTGGTTACCCGCAGCCTCCTGTAGGAATGGGAAATGGGAAGGGGGTCACCTCTACAGATGGTCAGGTCAGTCCCTGAGATCTCAGGTTGAGTGAATGCATGATTGAATCACAGTACCTGCTCTGCTGTTTACTTAAGAGAACGGCGTCTTACTGAGAACCCACTGGCCTGACAGTCTGGAGGCCTGGGCACTGGTTCCACCCAGCCAGGGCCCATCCCTCTCTGGGTCTTGTGTACATAAGGAAGGAGGGGGAGCCGTGCACTCTGAGGGTCCTTCAGGCTGAACACTCGAGTCCTAAGAAACCAGGTTGTACACCTGAAGACCTCAGGCTGTGGCTAGCAGGAAGGCTGGCAAGTGGCCTGCTATGGCTTGTGTGTGTGCTAGGCTAGAGGGGGCCATCTGAGGCTTGGCACTCCAGAAACCAGGAGGCTTCAGACCCCCATTGGACATGCGTGCCCTTACCCCCTGCTCTTTATGCCCTACCCATAAACAAGTTATTTGACTCTGGGAGGTCCTTTGGTCTCCAAAAGAAGCTTTTGCAGAAGTTTGTGGACTGGTGGCTCTCTAACTGCAGGCTGACCTTCCTCCGCACCCTGGGGCCTGGCCAGGCCAGGCGCAGCCTTCACTTCCCAGAGGAGCCACAAGGTGGCACCCACACACCATGCCTTGCCAAGCCTCTTGGTCTTACATCATGCTTGGAGTTACTGTCTGGGGAAAGGTGCAGTCTGTGCTCCACCAGGCTACTTTGAGAAGTCTCATCCTTGGACCTTCCTGGTGCAGCCCACTATCCCCCACTCCCCTCAGGACTGTGAGCCTGTGAGTCAGAACATGCTGGTGTCAGGGCCCGGGGCAGGAGACCTGGCTCTGTGCTTCCTTTCTCTGAGCCTTCAGTGTGCTCTTCTGAAAAATGGTCATGATAACACCAACCCCATCTTCATTCACTCATTCAACACATATTCATTGAGAACCCAGTAGGCTGGGTGTAGTATATAGCTGTGCACGAGCAGAGCCTCACAGGGGTGTTTGGAGATAAAATGAGGTTATGCCTGTTACTTACATAACACAGTAACACACAGTATGGACTCTGTAAATATTAGCTAAGACTTTCTCTCTACTCTTCATGACAACCCTATGTGGCTGGCCCTAGTATTACACCCATTTTATGGAAGAGGAAACATGTAAAGGCCATACACTTGTCTAAGGCTCTCTGTAGTCAGTAAGTGGCAGAGTGGGGACCTCAGCTTGGGCTGATTCTAGGGGAGACGTCTGTCAGCCCCGACTGTCGTCCCCATGCCTGCATTTCCTTTCTGCAGATATTTTGGGAATCTCCTGCTTATCTTACTGACCCTTGATCATGAGTTCCCTGAGAAAGGCATGGTCTGCCCCATCACAGCTCGTCCTGGATATCCAGCCCTGTGTGCGTCAGTGACCCTGGAGGGTGTGACTGAAGGTGGGAGGCTGAGGAAGGCTGTGGTTCCTGCAAGGGTGTCAAGCGTTCTCTGGGCAGAGAAGCCTTGGGACTCATTCTGGACTTGCCACCACCAGCTGGATGACCTTGAGCAATGACTTGAGGTCCCAAACCTCAGCTTCCTTATCTGTGAATCAGCGCAGCTACAGTGCTTTCCTGCATCATGGCTCTGTGATTGGCAGGCCATGCTCATCTACATCACAGCACTCAGGACTCATGATAAACCTGTGCGGCAAGTGTTGCTCTACTAGTTAATAAATGACGAAGCTTCTGTAAGTGTAGATAAAATGGGGTTTTGTCCTGACAACAAGGGTGAACTAAAAATAGTCAGGGGCCCTTAATGAAATAGGGTCTGTGTAGGTCCTCATCTCTGAAACTTAATGTTCTTGGGAGCTTGTTGAACTTTGCATTCTGTCACAGCATAAACATCCTGAACTAACATCTGCCAGTAACAAAGCAGAATTTTTGCCTAGTGAATAGCCCTAGCACCCAATTATGTAGAACTAAATGTAGGTCACAATAGCTTTAGCCAATCATAATTCTTTCAAAATGACTCCTGTTAGCCCCTCAGGTTTCCCTTTGTGCCTTTAAAAACTGTAAGTTCTCTCCTTTCTCTGCGGCATACATGTGGGTTTCTTTCTGAATCTGTGTTCTGGATTGCGATCCCTAGGATCTCAGATAAGCCCAACTGATTGTTTTATAGCTCTGCCCTTTTTGGCTGACAGTGGGCTTGGAGAGGTTGAGTGACATCTCTGGCCTGTCCTCCCTCCCACTGCACTTATTTCCTGTTTGTTGTTGGGAAGGTCAGGGGGAGCATCTATCCAACATGGGAAACTCCAGGGCCCGGTACAGAGACTGACATGGGTTACGGGAGCAAACGTGTTGCTTTGAATTGCTGGCTCTAAGTCCTGTGCTGTCACTAATGAATGCTTACTCCATGCCAGGACCATGATCAGTGTTTTGGGTACACTGTCTTCAACTTCACAATCTCCTGAAATGCATAAAACATCCCTAATATACAGATGAAGAAACAAAGACTCCGAGAAGTTAAATAACTTGCCTAAGTTTACACAGCTAGTTAAAGTGGCAGGGATCGGAGCCCAAATTAGTCTCATTTCGAAGCTAGTATTCTGCACAGGGAGAGGTTGTATGAGGTGGGTGAGCTTCTTATCTCTGAGTCTCAGTTTACTTATCTATGGGATAGGGATAACAATTCCCACTCCATGGGGCTTCTCTGAAGAGTAAATGAGCTGATGCATAGAAGGCATTTATCTGGGAAATAGTAACTTTTGCTTACTGCTATCATCATCTTTGCATCACCCTGTCCCCTAGTCTCCTGTGTCTGGCGAGAGGAGATGGCCAAGAGCGGAGCAGCCCCCGGGAACTGCCCCTGGGGAGGTGAGTCCACAATCATGTTGACAACCAGACACCTTTTCCCCTTTGGGGAGGCTTGGCCGCCGGAGTGCCCAGACCCCATTCCCTGGGTGTGGAAGGGGCTACTGCCCCACCAAGTGTCTCAAGATGGGGTAGGGGAGTGGAGAATAGAGCTAGGACCTCCCTTGCTAGGTTGAGGGTACCCACGGGAGCCCAGATTCACGGCTGCCAGGCTGCTGCTGAGGGTTGCGCCAGCCCCACTGGTGACAGCAGTGTATCAGTGGTGCACCTGGGCCAGGGCAACCTGGAGAAACCTGGGCGCCAGCAGGGACCTTGATGCCCTCCAGGGCTGGGAAAGTTGGGGTCACTGTGGAGAAAGTTGTGGCCGTTTGGGAGAAAGTTGTGGCTGCTCAAACTTTTCTCAACCTGAGCTCATTGCTCTCCATCCCTGAGGCTGGCTGATTGATTTGCCACCAATTAGGCCATAATGAGCTGGACTTTGGGGGCCTGAGAGGCTCCCCTGAGGATGCAGGCTCTGCAGGCCACCTGGGGCCCAATTACAGCAACCTGGGCCTGTTGGTGGGTCCAGCTCTGGCCTGAGCTCCGAGGAGATCTGCTGGCCTCCAGGGGCCCACTTTGCTCACCTGGCTAAACTTTTAATGAGTGGAAATGGCTACTTTTCTCACTTGACTGTGGCCCAGGCAGCCACCTGGGTCCTGCTCACTTCTTCCTTAAAGAGCCAGAGCAATTTCTAGAGTGTGGCCTGCTGCAGTTTAAACTGATTTGTCAATCAACAGACTGGTCATGTGGGGTCCTGATGCGGACCCTCTGTGTGACCCTGGGCAAGCCCCAAGCCTTAGTTCTCGGGGATAATAATTACAGGGCTGGCTTGAGACCCAGATGAGAGAATACAAACTGTAAAGTGCTGGCTACTTGTGAATGGTCATCATTGTTCATAATTATTGTATGATATTATCCTGGGTGGGACATTGGCCTTGACCCTGACTCTAGTTGAATTCGAGCCAACTTTGACCTGGGTGCTCACAGACGCAGCAGTGGGCCCAGCTCCCCGACTACCAGCTGCCCTGCTGGGCCCTGGTCTGCCCTCTGCTCTAGGCTGGGCCCACTGAGCAGCCGTGCCATTTCTAGGTTTCTCTCGGCTCAATCTCCCTTTGTCTCTCCTCCCCACCTTCCAGGCTGCCAGACAGGCACCACCATGAGTGTATGAGCCCCTGAAAGTATTAAGTTCAACCCTTACATCACAAATGGGGAACCTGAGGTCTGATGAGCAGGCCTGAATCTGAGAGTCTTCCGTTTTCTGGGGCTTAGTAACAATAAGCCTTCATGCACGTGGAGGCCTTTTGTTATCTTTTGACCTTCTCAGCAACCCTGTGAGGGAAGGTAGGTATCCACCTGTTCACTTGGTTACTGTGGCTAAGCTTGCAGGCAGGCTCCAAAGCCAGAGTGGCTGGGTTCAAATCCCGTCTCCACCATTTACCAGGCACATCTCTGTGCCCCTGTCTCCTCAAAAGAGAAAGCAGTAGTACTTTCCTCATATGGTCATTGTATAAATGAGTTAGAGCCCATGTAAAATATTTGGAACTGGGCCTAGTGCACAGTGGGTTCTAAGTGATTGAGATTGGCTATGCTTCTTGTTACCATAATCCAAACCTTTATTCAGCAAACATTAATTGGGCTTCGGTGTGCTAGGCCTTGGGGATGGAGCAGTGAACAGACTGGCCTTTGGAGCTCATGCTCAGTTTTGTGGGGGAGACAGACACAGAAGGAGATAATCTCAAGCCCAGGTGTGTGGCAGGCTGAGGCGGGGATAAGCCAGGGACATGGCAGAGGGGCCCTGACCCCGCCTGAGGGTGGAGGGAGGCACAGTCAGGGAAGGCTGCTCAGAGGAGGTGGGGAGGTGTGCAGTCATCACTTATGGAGTGCGTAAGATGGGTCAAGCCCTGTGCTAGTGCTTAATATCCATTATCTCAGTCCATTCTCACACAAACCTGTGAGACAGATGGCGCTCCTTGTACTGAAGAGGAAGTGGTTGGTTTCCTTGTCTAAGGTCGTCAGATCAGTAAATGGTGACGCTGGATCCAGTCCAGGGTTGCGTGACCCCAAATCTTGTCCCCTTTCTCCTCCCATGAAGGTGCTTACGACAGGCAGATGGGATGGGCATGAGAGGGCAGGTGGCCCTAGAACGGGGAAGGTGTTCCATAGGGAGTTCTGGCCTTGCTGAAGAGGGCCCAGCTTGGGGCTCTGCCTCTGGCGGAAAGGCAGGACGTCCAGTGGTTTCCAGTAGAGGCCCTGCCCTGGCTCCCGGGTTCCAATCCTCTTAGCACCAGTGTGACCTAGAGCAAGTCACTTAATCTTTCTGAGCCTCAGTGTCCTCAGTAAAATGAGAATGATAGCCGCAAATGCTCATAGTAATTCTAAGTGCTTTTTTCTAAGAATTTTACATCTCGGGTGGCACTAACACTTGGGGAGATGTAAGGTATAAATTAGTTAATATACACAAAACACTTAAAACAGTGCTTGGCACATAGGAAGTGTACAGTAAATTGTTAGTTTTCAGCACTACAGAGCGGCCAGAAGGTCACAGACTGGATCCCAAAAGTAATGAAGAATGTATTGATAACAACAGCAGTCGTAATAAGACATGCCCTCCTAGCTCTATACCACTTTTCAGTCTACAGGGACTTGCACGTCGTCTATTCTTTTCATCTGAGACTACGGAGGCAAGTGTGTCCCAAAGTACGTTTCAAGAACACAGTTCCACAGGATGCTACTAAGAGGTGCTCTGTTCAATACATTTGGAAAACACTTAAACCAAGGTGGAGTTTTATCTGAAGGCCTTTTACTCCCTAAAATGCCTTGCCAGCCTGCACAAAAGCAGAGGGAGAGGTCCGATATCCAGTCTTCCTCTACATTATTGGGTCATGGAATCCCTTGCTCCGAGGAGCCTCTGTGTGGGCCAGAAGGCACTTATAAAAACACGGGCGTACAGAGCTTTGACTTTCAGTCACTCACCCACTGGCTGTGTGCCTTGTGACCCTAGGCCTCAGTTTCCCTATCTGTAAAGTGGCATTAACAGCACACATACCAGGGGTCTCATCAGTGTTGTCCTAATGTAGGCACACAGCATAATTCCTGGCAAATGGTACGTGGGCAAAATCTAATGGGTTAGATTATTGCCCACACCACCACACTGTGGAGTGGACGCCATTACTTCCCCACGCAGATCTGCAAAGCTCTAAGTTAGTAGGAACTGCCCAAACCCCTCCAATTTTGTGTCTGTAGAGCACCCACGCAGCCCCGACTGAGGGGGGGGCCCCGACTTCTCCTACGCGGACAAGGCTTGTGGGGGGGCGGGGAGGCCTCCCTCCGCGGGGCCCGCCGGCCCGCAGTGCGCAGGGGCGGGCAGGCGGGGCCCCTCTGGCCGGCCGGGCCGCGGGGCAGCGTGGGCGCAGGACGGCCTTCCTGGAGTCCGCGGCGCCAGGAGCAGCGCGTCACGTTGCCACGGGCGGGCGTCTCCGCCGCCGCGCTCCCGCGGGGCTCGTTAGCTCTCTTCAGCCGGCCGCCGCCGCCACGGCCCCGGGGAGCTCGGCGACCTCGCACCGAACGGGTCCGCCGCGCGCTGACGAGGCCCTGGGGAGAGCGGCGGCTTCGTGGAACAGGCAGCGCAGCGCGCCCGCGAGCGCGGGGCCGCGGGGGACCGGCCGCCGGCTCTGAGAGCGCCTGGGGTAGGAGCGCTGCCAGGCTGCGGCCGCGCGGGGGCGCCCCAGTCCAGGGAATGAGCGGAGCCCTTTTCCGAGCCCTTTTCCGGGTGCCTGCGAGGAAGGCGCTGCCAGTTTGGTGGGCAGGGAGCCAGGGCGGGAGGGCCTGGGGCAGAGGGTTGCCTTGCGAGATGAATGAAGCACGCAAAATGAGTCTTATTCACTCAGCTATTTTGGGATCGACGCTGCAGGCTTGAGGCCACGGGCCAAAGCTGGGTGGAGCTGCAGGAGAAGGTCTTGGCTTTACGAATTGTGGATGCCTTATTTAAAAATTTCCCCTTTATTACCTGGCAATATTCTGTTTTTCTCAATAATGTTTTCATTTCTAGCCTTAAATTCAGTTACTCTTTCTCCTCCGCTTACGAAAGGAAAAAGAACAACAAAATCAACCTGGGATGTCTCAGCTCCATCTTAAAAATCTATGCTGTCCCTTGAAAGCAGCCCGGAATCTCAGGTTGTGCCTCAGCTCTCCACGTAGTCTGACTGTGTCAGTGGTACTTTGGCCCCAGGTGCCCAGAGTGTGGACCTTTGGCAACTTTCTTCCCCTTTTGTGGTATCATTATACCCTTGGGCCAGAAAGCTATAATGTCACCCTTCCGCAAATAGCTCATCATTCTTTATACGGTCTGATGTCTCTATGCTGTGCGGCCTCTGGACTATGATGCCTGCTGCCTGCCCTGTTAGATTGCACTGGCAGGTAATGATGTCTGTTTGAGGGTGGCTTCCTAGCAGTAGTAACAGGTGTTACTCCACTTTACTCCCCAGGCGTCCCACTGCGTGTCGTGGTCATGTTTGATTGGAGTGGGATAGGGAAAATTTGGCTGCCATGTAGAAAAGGTCAAGAAGTCAAGTCTTGGCGAAAAATGAAATTTGGAAGTTACTTCTCTGACTCTTGGAAATCCTGTATTTTATAAAGTGTTTTCTGGTTCCCTTTCAAATGTGCAGGCCGACCTTAAGTTGTGGGTCACTTGGATTACAAAGCAACTTTAATTCCTTTTTTAATACCTCATCTAAATCAGAGTCTGCTGCTAGAGGACCTCTTCTGAGTTTGTGACTTAGGGTGCTAGCTCTGATAAGGGCAGTTCTTAGGAAAGGGCTGGCATTGGGGCCAGGCTAGCCATTTTGGAAGAAGGGTGTTAAAATGGATGGCTGCATCTCTGTGCCTCCTCGGCAGAGATTTGTACAGCAGGAGGGGGAGGCAGTTCCCTGTGTTCCTTTGTTCCTCTCTGCACCTGGCCTACCCTGTAAGGTTACAGCCTTCATTGTAACTTTTGACTCCACTGCAAGGAAGTTAACTTGGCCATATTGGGTAGCAATTATGGTTACTTTGTTCCTGAAGGTACAGGAATGGCACTGAAGCCAGGTTGCTGTCTGGAGGCTAGGGGAGACCCACCGAGGTGGCACTGTCCTGACAACTCCTTCCTGTCCCACAAACAAAATAAAACAAAGCAAGTGAACAAAGCCCTTCTAGGGAGCCAGCTGTGCCTTCCCATCTGCCCGGGATGATTCTCTCTTTAGCCTCTATTGTTTTCCAAGGGCTCAAGCCAACCCGATGCTCAGTGAGGACCCACACATTGGTAGGAGCTGAGAAAGGGAGTTTTCTTCCTGCTTAGAGGGAAGAGGGCCCCTCCTGGGCCTTCAGGGTTATGCTCCCACCTGTGTTACAGGGAAAAACCCACCAGAGAGGGGTCAGATCCATCCATACCGCTCTGCTCAGTGTAACTCACCAGGTCCTCGGACAAGTTCGATCTTTGTCCTTATCAGTATCTTGGGCAGAATAGTCATCAAGGGATCTTTCAACTCTCTAGTCTCTGCATTCCACATCCAGGCCTAGGTGAGGCAGGAGGAAAAAGGGAAATAGTCTTGGTGCAGATTGTATAGTGCACTTCATGGCAGGGTCTGCAGGAGGGAAGCCTTTGAGAAGAAAGGCTGAGTAAAATCTTGGGGTGGGACAGACAGGTAATGAGTTTTGGGCCAGGAGATGGCCCTCAGGTTATCTTAAAGCATTACAGAGGTGAGAGCTGAGCCCTGGGTGCACTGGCGGCAGCAGCCCCACCTGTGCCAGGGGCTTCTCCCATCTCCCAGTACTTGTCTGCCACTTGGCTCTTGTTGCAAAACTGACATGCAATGGTGGCAACAAAAGTGGTAAGTGGGGTAGACATGCAAGGAGGGGAGGGCCACTTTGTCATGGGCAAGGCTGGGTACCATTAACATGCAGGAGCTGAGGAAGCAGGTTGCTGGAGTGAGTGGATGGTTCAGGCTACAGTCCTCTGCCCTGGATCATCAATTTGTCACAGCCAACCACAAGTTATTGAGCCTCTCTCCTAGCCATACTGGCACAACCCCCCTGCTGCATTTCTGGGAGCTGAGTCCTGCTGGGAGCAATTTATGCCTCTACCGTCTCTGGGCAATTGGCAGGCTGAGTCCCTGCCACTGTTGGCCATTTCCTGTCACAGCTAATCTCTCTGTGGCCCATTCCTGGCAATGAGCCCTCCCTGGCAGAGCAGGCTGCACATGGGCTATCCTTGCCAGACAGGCCTGCTTCCATAGATGGCATTGGCCCCACTTGCCCTGGATCCTCCCTGGGTGGGTGGCACCATCCCTTGCAGAATTCTCTGGGGAGCCCCAGAGTACCTCCCTTGCTAGGCCAGCACCCGATCACATTCCTGGATTTTTAAAAATTAATTTAAATTTTTATTGGAATATAGTTAATATACAATATTATATTGGTTTCAGATGTACAACATTATAGTTTGATAACTATATACATTGCTAAATGCTCACCACTGTAAGTGTAGTTATCCCTTTATTATACCAAGATATTACAATGTTACTGGTTTATTCTCTATGCTGTACTTCCATTCCTGTGACTAATTTGTATTATAATTTGAAATTTGTACCTTTTTATCCCTTTCATCTAATCATCTATGCCTGTACCTCCCTCCCCTATGGTAACCAACAGTCTGTTGTATTTCCTTTTTGTTCTTTTGTTTTCTAGATTCCGCATATCAGTGAAATCATGGTATTTGTCTTTCTCTGCCTGGCTTATTTCACTTAGCATGATACTTTCTAGGTCCATCCACATTGTTGCAAATGGCAATATTTCCTTCTTTTTAATGGCTAAATAATATTCCACTGCACCACATTTTCTTTGTCCATTCATCTACAGATGGACACTTGAGTCACTTCCACATCTTGGTTACTGTAAACAAAGTTGCAATAAACATAGGGGTGCATATATCTTTTCAAATAGTGATTTTGTTTGCTTTGGGTAAATTCCCAGAAGTGTAATTACTGGGTCATACGGTTTTATATTTTTAGTTTTTTGAGGAACCTCCATACTGTTTTCCACAGTGGCTGTACCAATTTATATTTGTATCCACAGTGTAGGAGGGTTCCCTTTTCTCCACATCCTTGCCAACACTTGTTATTTCTCTTATCTTTTGAATAGTAGCCATTCTGACTGGTGTGAGATGATATCTTATCTCACTGTGGCTTTGATTTGCATTTTCCTGATGATTAGTGGTGTTTGAGCATCTTTTCATGTGCCTGTTAGCTATTTGTATTCTTTGGAAAAATGTCTAATTAGGTCCTCCATCTATTTTTTAATTGGATTATTTGTTTTTCTGGCATTGTTTTAGGAGTTTTTTATACATATATATTGGATATTGGTCCCTTACCAGATACATCATTTGCAGATATATTCTCCCATAAGTAGGTTGCCTTTTCATTTTGTTGATGGTTTCCTTTGCTGTGCAGAAGCATTTTAGTTTGATGTAGTCCTATTTGTTGATTTTTGCTCTTGTTTCACTCATCTGTGGAAACATCCTGAAAAAAATTACTGATGAGGATGTTCAAGAGTTTACTGCCTATTTTATTCTAGAAATTTTATGGCTTCAGGTATTATTTTAGGTCTTTAATCCATTTCAAGTTTATTTTTGTGTGTGGTGTAAGATGATGAACTGGTTTCATTCTTTTGCTTGAAGTTGTCCAGCTTTCCCAACACTATTTTTTTGAAAATACTATTTTTCTCCATTGTATATTCTTGTCTCCTTTGTTGTAGATTAATTGGCCATATAAGTGTGGGTTTGTTTCTGGGCTCTCTATTCTGTTCCATTGATTTAAGTGTCTGTTTTTGTGCCAGTACCATACTGTTTTGATTGCTATAGATTTATACTGTAGCTTGAAATCAGGGAGTGTGATACCTCTAGCTATGTTCTTCTCTCTCAAGATAGTTTTGGCTATTTGGGGTCTTTTGTGGTTCCATAAAAATTTTAGGATTATTTGCTCTAGCTCTATAAAAAATGTTTTTGGTATTTTGGTAGGGATTGTATTGAATCTGCTTTGGGTAGAATGGGCATTTTAACAATATTAACTATTCCTATTCATGAGCGTGGAATAGTTTTCCATTTATTTGTATCTTCTTCAGTTTTTTTCATCAGTGACTTACAGATTTCAGCATGCAAGTCTTTTACCTCCATTAAATTTATTCTTAGGTATTTTATTCTTTTTGATATCCTTATAAATGGAATTGATTTCTTAATCATTATAAATTAATTGATTTCTCTTTGTGGTAGTTCATTGTTAGCATATAGCAGTGCAACAGATTTCTGTATATGGATTTCATATCCTGTGACTTTGCTGAGTCCACTTACTCTAATAGTTTTCTGGTGGAGTCATTATGGTTTTCTGTATATAGTACCATGTCATCTGCAAATAATGACAGTTTTATTTCTTCCTTACCAGTTTGGATCTTTTATTTCTTTTTCTTGTCTGATTCCTTTGGCTAGGACTTCTAGTACTATGTTGAATAGAAGTGGTGAGAGTGGGCATCCTTGCCTTGCTCCTGAGCTTAGAGAAAATGCTTTCAGTTTTTCACATTGAGTATGATATTAATGGTAGGTTTGCATACACAGCCTTTTTATGTTAAGATATGTTCACTTTGTTGGGATTTTTTATAAATGGATGCTGAATTTTGTCAAATGCCTTTTCAGCATCTATTGAGATGATCATATAGTTTTTAATCCATCCTTTTGTTAATGTGGTGTGTCACATTGATTTGTGGGTATTGAACCATCCTTGTATCTCTAGAATAAATCCTACCTGGTCATGGTGAATGATCTCTTTAATGTATTTTAAAATTTGGTTTGATAATATTTTTTGGGGGGATTTTTGCATCTATGTTCATGAGGGATATTGGTGTGTAATGTTCTTTTTTTGTAGTGTCTTTGTCTTGTTTTGGTATGAGCTTGATGCTGACCTTGAAGAATGAATTTGGAAACTTTTCTTTCTCTTCAGTTTTTTGGAATAGTTTGAGCAGGACAGGTATTAATTCTTTAAATGTCTGGTAGAATTTTCACCTGTGAAGCTTTCTGGTTCTGAACTTTTCTTTGTTGGGAGTTTTCTGATTACTGATTCAATTTCATTACTAGCAATTGGTCTGTTTGGACTATTTCTTTCTGGTTCAGTCTTGTAAGATTGTATGTTTCTAGGAATGTATCCATTTCTTCTGTGTTGTCCAATTCATTGGCATATAATTTTTTATAGTAATCTTTTATAATTGTTCATATTTTTGTGCTGTTGGTTGTTAACTTCTCATCTTTAATTTTGATTTTGAGTCCTCTTTTTTTCTTGATAAGTCTACTAAAGGTTTATCAATTTTGTTTATTTTTTCAAAGAACCAGCTCTTAGTTTCATTGATCTTTTGTATTATATTTTTAGTTTCTATTTCATTTATCTGCCCTTATCTTTACTATTTTCTTTCTTCTACTAACTTTGGGCATTGTTTGTTATTCTTTTTATAGTTTTTTTTTAGGTGTAGGTTTAGACTGCTTATTTGAGTTGTTTCTTGCTTCTTAAGATAGGCCTGTATTGCTATAAATTTCCTTTATGGCACTGCTTTTCCACAACCAAAAATTTTGAACCATTATATTCCTGTTTTCATTACTTTCCAAGTATTTCTTGATACCTTCTTTGACTTTTTCAGTGACCCATTGGTTGTTTAGCAGCTTGCTGTTTAGCCTCTGCATGTTTATGTTTTTTTCTGTTTTTTCTTGTAATTGGTTTCCAGTTTCCTTCTGTTGAGGTAAGAAAAGATACTTGATATGATATTAGTCTTTTTAAATTTAATGGGACTTGCTTTGTGCCTAACAAGTGGTCTTTTCTGGACAATGTCCCATGTGCACTTAAAAAGAATGTGTATTCCCCTGTTTGGGGATGTATTGCTCTGTATATATACGTTAAATCTAATGTGTTATTCAAAGCCACTGTTTCCTTAACTGATTTTCTGTCTGGATGATAAATCCATTGACATAAGTAGGGTGTTAAAGTCCCCTACTATTATTGCATTGCTGTCAATTTCTCCTTTCATAACTTATATTTGATTTATATATATATATATAGGTACTTCTTTATTGGGTGCATAGATATTTACAATTGTTATATCATCTTGCTGGATTGAGCCCTTAATCATTATATGTCCCTCTTAGTGTCTTGTTATAATCTTTGTTTTAAAGTCTGTTTTGTCTGATAGAAGTACTGCTTCTCTAGCTTTTTCATTTCTGTTTGGATGGAATATCTTTTTCCATCACTTCAGTTTCAGTCTGTATGTGTCTTTAGATCTGAAGTGAGTCGCTTGCAGGCAGAAAACATATGAGTCTTGTTTTTTGATCCAGTCACCCTGTGCCTTTTGATTGGCACATTTAGTTCATTTATGTTTAGAGTAATTATTGGTAGATATGTACTTATAGCCATTTTGTTAAATGTTTTCTGTTTGTGTTTGTTGTTGTTCTCTGATCCTTTCTTCTCTTGTTCTTTCCCCTTGAGTGTGATGACTTTCTTTACTGTTATGGTTGGATTTTGTGTATCTATTAGATTTTGGTATATGGTTACCATGGGATTTACATATGATATTTTACATATATAGTAGTTAAATATGTTAACTTGATGGTTGCTTAGGTTCAAGTGTGTTCTAACAGCACTACATTTTCAACTCCTCCTCCTCCATGTTTCGTGTATATGGTGTCTTCTTTAAAACTTTTTATTTAGTAATTCCCTTAACTAATTTTTAGAAGTAACTGATTTTACTACTTTTGTCTTTTAACCTTTGTACTAGCTTTTAAGTGATTGGTCTACTTCCTTTGCTGTTTGCTTTTATATTTTTCTTTTATAATTTTCTTACTTCTTGCTAAGACCTTTTCTTTTCCTCTTAAGGAAGTTCCTTTAATGTTTCATGTAAGACTGGTTTACTGGTGGTGAACTCTTTTAACTTGTAATTATCTGAGAAGCTGTATATCTCTCCTTCAATTCTGAATGATAACTTTGCCTGGTAGAATATTCTTGTTTGTAGGTTTTTCTCTTTCAGCACTTTGAACATATCATGCTTCTCCCTTCTGGCCTGTGTGTTTCTGGTGAAAAATCAGCTTATACCTTATGTGATTTCCTTGTAGGTAACTTGTTGCTTTTATCTTTATTTATTTATTTATTTGTTTATTTATTTTTATTAAGGTATTATTGATATACACTCTCATGAAGGTTTCATGTGAAAAAACAATGTGGTTACTACATTTACCCATATTATCAAGTCCCTACCCATACCCCAATGCAGTCACTGTCCATCAGTGTAGTAAGATGCCATAGATCCACTATTTGCCTTCTTTGTGCTACACTGTTCTCCCCTTGATCCCCCACACCATGTGTACTAAACATAATACCCCTCAATCCCCTTCTCCCACCCACCCCACCCCTTTGGTAACCACTAGTTCCTTTTTGGAGTCTCTGAGTCTGCTGCTATTTTGTTCCTTCAGTTTTGCTTCATTGTTATACTCCACAAATGAGGGAAATCATTTGGCACTTGTCTTTCTCCACCTGGCCTATTTCACTGAGCATAATACCCTCTAGCTCCATCCATGTTGTTGCAAATGGCAGGATTTGTTTCTTTCTTATGGCTGAATAGTATTCCATTGTGTATATGTACCACTTCTTCTTTATCCATTCATCTACTGATGGACATTTAGGTTGCTTCCATATCTTGGCTATTGTAAAAAGTGCTGCAATAAACATAGGGGTGCCTATGTCTTTTTGAATCTGAGAAGTTGTATTCTTTGGATAAATTCCAAGGAGTGGGATTCCCGGGTCAAATGATATTTCTATTTTTAGTTTTTTGAGGAACCTGCATATTGGTTTCCACAATGGTTGAACTAGCTTACATTCCCACTAGCAGTGTAGGAGGGTTCCCCTTTCTCTGCATCTTTGGCAGGATTTGTTGTTCTTAGTCTTCTTGATGCTGGCCATCCTGACTGGTGTGAGGTGATATCTCATTGTGGTTTTAATTTGCATTTCCCTGATGATTAGTAATGTGGAGCATCTTTTCGTGTGTCTGTTGGCCATCTGAATATCTTCTTTGGAGAACTGTCTCTTTATATCCTCTGCCCATTTTTTAATCAGGTTATTTGTTTTTTGGATGCTGAGGCATGTGAGTTCTTTATATATTTTGGATGTTAACCCCTTGTCAGATATGTCATTTACAAATATATTCTCCCATACTGTAGGATGCCTTTTTGTTCTTTTGATGGTGTCCTTTGCGGTTCAGAAACTTTTTAGTTTTATGTACTCCCATGTGTTCGTTTTTGCTTTTGTTTCCCTTGCTTGAGGAGATGTGTTCAGGAAGAAGTTGCTCATGCTTATATTCAGGAGATGTTTGCCTATGTTTTCTTCTAAGAGTTTATGGTTTCATGACTTACATTCAGGTCCTTGAGCCATTTCGAGTTTACTTTTGTGTATGGGGTTAAACAATAATCCAGTTTCATTCTCTTGCATGTAGCTGTCCAGTTTTGCCAACACCAGCTGTTAAAGAGGCTGTCATTTCCCCATTGTGTGTCCATGGCTCCTTTATCATATATTAATTGACTATATATGGTTGGGTTTATATCAGGGCTCTCTATAGTCTGTTCCATTGGTTTATGGGTCTGTTCTTGTGCCAGTACCAAATTGTCTTGATTACTGTGGCTTTGTAGTAGAGCTTGAAGTTGAGGAGCATAATCCCCCCAGCTTTATTCTTCCTTCTCAGTATTGCTTTGGCTATTCTGGGTCTTTTGTGGTTCCATATGAATTTTAGAATTATTTTCTCTAGTTTGTTGAAGAATGCTGTTGATATTTTGATAGGAATTGCATTGAATCTGTAGATTGCTTTAGGCAGGATGGCCATTTTGACAATCTTAATTCTTCCTATCCATGAGCACGGGATGTGATTCCATTTATTAGTATCTTCTTTAATTTATCTCATGAGTGTCTTATAGTTTTCAGAGTATAGTTCTTTCACTTCCTTGGTTAGGTTTATTCCTAGGTATTTTATTCTTTTTGATGCAACTGTGAATGGAATTTTTTCCTGATTTCTCTTTCTGCTAATTCATTCTCAGTGTATAGGAATGCCACAGATTTCTGCATATTAATTTTTTATCCCACAACTTTGCTGAATTCAGATATTAGATCTAGTAGTTTTGGAGTGGATTCTTTAGGGTTTTTTTATGTATAATATCATGTCATCTGCAAACAGGGACATTTCACTTCTTCCTTGCCAGTCTGGATGCCTTTTATTTCTTTGTGTTCTCTGATTGCTGTGCCTAAGACCTCCAGTACTATGTTGAATAGAAGTGGGGAGAGTGGGCATCTTTGTCTTGTTCCGGGTCTTAAAGGAAAAGCTTTCAGCTTCTCGCTGTTAAGTATAATGTTTGCTTTGGTTTGTCATATATGGCCTTTATTATGTTGAGGTACTTGCCCTCTATACCCATTTTGTTGAGAGTTTTTATCATGAATGGATGTTGAATTTTGTCAAATGCTTTTTCAGCATCTATGGAGATGATCATGTGGTTTTTGTCCTTCTTTTTGTTGATGTGGTGGATGATGTTAATGGATTTTTGAATGTTGTACCATCCTTGCATCCCTGGAATAAATTCTACTTTATCATGATGGATGATCCTCTTGATGTATTTTTGAATTCGGTTTGCTAATATTTTGTTGAGTTTTTTGCATCTATGTTCATCAGGGATGTTCGTCTGTAATTTTCTTTTTTGGAGTGCATTTGCCTGGTTTTGGTATTAGAGTGATGCTGGCATCATAGAATGAATTTGGTAGTATTCCTTCTTCTACTCTTTGAAAAACTTTAAGGAGGATGGGTATTATTCCTTCAGTAAATGTTTGATAAAATTCAGTGGTGAAGCCATCTGGTCCAGGTGTTTTGTTCTTAGGTAGGTTTTTGATTACCAGTTCAATTTTGTTGCTGGTAATTGGTCTGTTCAGATTTTCTGTTTCTTTCTGCTTCAGCCTTGGAAGGTTGTATTTTTCTAAAAAGTTGTCCATTTTTTCTAGGTTATTCAGCTTGTTAGCATATAATTTTTCATAGTATTCTCTAATAATTCTTTGTATTTGTGTGCTAACCATAATGATTTTTCCTTTCTCATTTCTGATTCTGTTTATTTGAGTAGACTCTCTTTTTTCCTTGATTAAGTCTGGCTAGGGGTTTGTCTATTTTGTTTGTTTTCTCAAAGAACCAGCTCTTGCTTTCACTGATTCTTTCCATTGTTTTATTCTTCTCAATTTTATTTATTTCTGCTCTAATCTTTATTATGTCCCTCCTTCTACTGACTTTGGGCCTCATTTGTTTTTCTTTTTCTAGTTTCGTTAATTGTGAGTTTAGACTGCTCATATGAGATTGTTTTTCTTTCCTGAAGTAGGCCTGTATTGCAATAAAGTTTCCTCTTAGCACAGCCTTTGCTGCATCCCACAGATTTTGTAGTGTTGAATTATTGTTGTCATTTGCCTCCATATATTGCTCGATTTCTGTTCTTATTTGGTCATTGATCCATTGGTTATTTAGGAGCATGATGTGAAGCCTCCATGTGTTTATGGGCTTTTTAATTTTCTTTGCATAATTTAAGTCTTGTTTCATACCTTTGTGGTCTGAGAAACTGGTTGGTACAATTTCAATCTTTTTGAATTTACTGAGGCTCTTTTTGTGGACTAGTATATGATCTTTTCTTGAAAATGATCCATGTGCACTTGAGAAGAATGTGTATTCTGCTGCTTTTGCTTGTAGAGGTCTGTAGATGTCTGTTAGGTCCATCTGTTCTATTGTGTTGTTCAGTGCCTCTGTATCCTTACTTATTTTCTGTCTTGTTGATCTGTCCTTCAGAGTGAGTGGAGTGTTGAAGTCTCCTAGAATGAATACACTGCATTATATTTCCCCTTTTAATTCTGTTTGTATTTGTTTCACATATGTAGGTGCTCCTGTGTTAGGCACATAGATATTTATAATGGTTATATCTTCTTGTTGGACTGACTCTTTTATATTATGTAATGTCCTTCCTTGTCTCTTGTGACTTTCTTTGTTTTGAAGTCTATTTTGTCTGATACAAGTACTGAAACTCCTGTTTTTTCTCCATATTAGTTGCATGAAATGTCTTTTTTCATCCCTTCACTTTTAGTTTAGTCTGTGTATGTCTTTGGGTTTAAAGTGAGTCTCTTGTAGGCAGCATATAGGTGGGTCTTTTTTTTAATCCATTCCGTGACTCTATGTCTTTTGATTGGTGCACTCAGTCCATTTACATTTAGGGTGATTATCGATAGGTATGTACTTATTGCCATTGCAGGCTTTAGATTCGTGGTTACCAAAGATTCAAGGTTAACTTCCTTACTATCTAAGAGTCTAACTTAACTCACTTAATATGCTATTATAAACACAATCCTAAGGTTCTTTTATTTTCTTCCTCCTTTTTCTTCCTCCTCCGTTCTTTATATATTAGGTATTATATTCTGTACTCTTTGTCTATCCCATGGTTGACTTTGGGGATAGTTAATTTAATTTTGCATTATATTAGTAATTAGCTGTTCTACTCTCTTTACTGTGGTTTTATTACCTCTGATGACAGCTATTAAGCATTAGGAACACTTCCATCTATACCAGTCCCTCCAAAATACACTGTAGAGATGGTTTGTGGGTGGTAAATTCTCTCAGCTTTTGCTTATCTGGAAATTGTTTTATCCCTCCTTCAAATTTAAATGATAATCTTGCGGGATAAAGTATTCTTGGTTCAAGGCCCTTCTGCTTCATTGCATTAAATACATCATGCCACTCCCTTCTGGCCTGTAAGGTTTCTGTTGAGAAGTCTAATGATAGACTGATGGGCTTTTCTTTGTATGTTATCTCTCTCTCTGGCTGCTTTTAATAGTCTGTCCTTATCCTTGATCTTTGCCATTTTAATTACTATGTCTTGGTATTGTCTTCCTTGGGTCCCTTGTGTTGAGAGATGTGTGCATCTCCATGGCCTGACAGACTGTCTCCTTCCCCAGATTGGGGAGGTTTTCAGCTATTACCCCCTCAAAGACACTTCCTATCCCCTTTTCTCTCTTCTTCTTCTTCTGGTACCCCCATAATGTGAATATTGTTCCATTTGGATTGGTCACACAGTTCTCTCAGTATTCTTTAATTATTAGAGATGCTTTTTTCTCTCTATGTCTCAGCTTCTTTGTTGTCCTCTTCTCTAGTTTCTATTTCATTTATCGTCTCCACCATATCCAATCTGATTTTAATACCGTCCATTGTGCTCTTCAACGATTGGATCTCTGATCAGAATTCATTCCAGAGTTCTTGAATATCTTTCCATACCTCCATGAACATGTTAATGATTTTTATTTTGAACTCCCTTTCAGGAAGAGTCATGAGGTCGATGTCATTTAAATCTTTCTCAGGAGTGACATTAGTCATTTTACTCTGAACCAGGTTCCTTTGGGGTTTCATATTTGTATATGGCACCCTCTAATGCCTATAAGCTCTACTCCCTGGAGCTGCTCAGCCTCTGAAGCAATGATGGGGGTCACAGGGGAGTGGTATTTGTGCCTGGGGGGAGGAATGAGCTGTTTCTTGCTTCCCGGCTGCTATGCCTGTCTCCACTGCCTGAACCAGTGGACTGAGCACACAGGTAGAAACCTCTATGCTTTGCATTTGTAGTTGCTGTAAACAGACCTTCCCTCTGGCTGGCCTAACGCCAGGGTAGGGTTTGCCAGTTTGCGAGCCAGGTGGGGCTGGCCAGGAGAAAGGCGCAGTAGGCTGCGTATCATGGAGGGGGTCCTTGGAGCTGTGTAGCCAGCCAGGAAGCTGGAGCTCCTGAAGATCATCTAAGGAGGAAGATTTCTTTTTCCTCCTTAAATATGAGAGTCTATATCCAAAGCTCCCAACGTGCTGGGCAGAGTGCACCGAGACAATTTTGTCTACCTGTCCTCTCTCCTGAGCAGTAACCTCTGTGCAATCCTTGCTCCTTTAGCAGCCCTCTTGCTAAGCCCTAGGGCATCCAGCTTGAGAAGTCAAGGAGAGGAGGATAACCCATCAAAGGAGTCTCAGGAGCAGCCAGGAAGACCTTAGGAACAGGAGAGTGGAGGAGGAAAGACTTTTGAGGAGAGAAGATGGTTGAAGGTAACAAAATGCTATCATATTAGATAAAATGAGGACACGTTGTGACTGTTGACAGTGCAGTGTGGGGACTGTGATGACACTGACAGGGGCCGTCTGGGTGAGATGGAGGGGATGGTGCCAAAGAGGAGTGGGGTCAAGAGAAAATGAGGAGATGCCAGCCTGCAAGTGGACAAACCATTCTGGGAGTTTCCTCTACAATGGAAAAGAGAAAGGAAGTACACTGTAGGTGTATGCAGATTCAGGGGTTATTTTTCAAGGTTTTGTTTGAGTATGTTTTTTTGCTAGAGAACAAACAGTGTAAAAGGATGGGAATGATGCGGTAAAGGACAAAAAGCTGAAAAGACAGAGACCTAGTGGAGAAAGACTGGAAATATGTCTTGTTTTATGAGAGTAAAGTTGTTAAAAATTTAAATACTTTAGGACAGATTAGTTCAGCAATTTCCAGGAAAAACATCATTTTCAAAGGTCCATCTCATCTTACTCTCCACTCCAGAATAATAAAGGTACATGAGACTTAGATGGTCCAATCTAGTTCTCAATTCTACTAGTGAGAAAGCTAATTAAGGCCTCAAATGCACTGGTATTCATGACAGACTGGAGGCCCTGGAAGAAACATGCATGAAAATCTCATTGATGCAATGACACTAAAACAGCAACACCAGGAGTATCTCACCTGCTGCCAAATACTGGCGCTAAAGCTCACTTCAAGCAAAAATTGCTATTAAAAGACATGTCAGCTTCCAGTATCAACATTATTTCCACTTTGTAAACAACACTAGAACCACTTGATCCCGAATCTGTTTGGTCTTGATCCCATAAATGATGGGGTTCAGCATAGGAGGAGCCAGAATGCAGACACTGGCCAGCAGTACATGGATATGGGGTGCAATGTGGTGTCCAAACCTCTGAGTGAGGGTAGTAAAGATCCCAGGCCCATAAAAGAGGATGATAACACAGACATGGGAGCCACATGTGTTGAGAGCTTTTTGACGAGCATTTTGGGATGGCATGTGGAAGACAGCCCGGAGAATCAGCACATAGGAAAAAAAAATTAGCACGATATCTAAGACAACTGTTGACAATAAGACAAAAAAGCCATACCAAATATTTACTTGAATGTCATCACAGGAAACACGGGCCAAGACAATGTGCTCACAAGCAGTGTATGGAAGAATGTTACTTTTGCAGAAAGTCAATCTTTTCAGAAGAAATATGATGGGGAAAATGGTACCATAACTTCTTAAAAGGACAATCAGTCCAATTTTACCAATCAGTCTATGTGTAAGAATAGCGGTGTATCTCAGTGGGTAGCATATAGCAATGTAGCGGTCAAACGCCATCACCAGCAAGATCCCTGACTCAGAGATGAAGGTGGAGTGGATGAAGAAGAGCTGAGTGATGCAGCGATGCAGGGAGATCTCCCCAGCACGGAACCAGAAGATGGCCAGGGCCTGAGGTACTGTGCACGTGGAGAGGACAATGTCTGCTCCGGCCAGCATGCCAAGGAAGAGGTACATGGGCTCATGGAGGCTGCGCTTTGTGAGGATGATGCAGATGAGCAGGCTGTTCCCAAGCATGGCGATGACATAGGAAATGAGGAAGGGGATGGAAATCCACAGGTGCTGGTCCTCAAGGCCAGGGACCCCCAGCAAGAGGAAGACTGTGGTGCTAACACCAGTGTGGTTTAAGGTAGTCATGCCTGCAGTAGATGACCTGGAAACTCACTTTCTGTTAGAGACAAGGAGAAAATTCCGTTTGTATTCCAAAATTTTCTTTGTGCTACCAAGAACTTTTCATGACTACCTGATTCTATTCCATTTTCATGGTATCAGGACTGTATTTTGCCACTTCCGTGATGTATATACTACCATCATGGCCCTTTTCAAACTACTAGCATGATGTCACTGAATATCAAGTTTGAAATACACCCAACTGCACGATCATATTTTCTGCATCTGTATAAATAGCTCCAGCACACAACTACTCTATTCTCTTTCCAGCTGGGTCTGTGGCACTCCAAAAAATTAAAGGTCAGAGTATTTTCACCCTATTTATGTCCCTTAAGATCTAGCCATGAGCAAGTTTTCCCTTTGAAATTTCACCCCACAGCAATAAAATTTCACTAATTTGCTTCTAGTGCATTAATCACATTACTAGCAGCAGGACTTGCAGAGTGAGGGGAGCCAGGGAGCTGAGGTTTTATGATTTGCCTGAAGCCCTCAAGGACGACTGTACCACAGGGAGTGCAGACAGAGGGCTGCCTTTCAGCAACATCCTCTCACCCAGCATATGGGTCACATAGTTGTGGCTCCCAACCCCATCCACACCACCCCATCCACACATCATTCCTGGACTGTGGGCACATGTGCATTTTTTCGATTAATAAACTGATAGCATTACTGAACAAATACTCCTGTCCATTTTAATGGAAATTAGCAAACATTAATCCTACTTTCAGTATTCAAAGTAATTTGAAATTGGCATATAAATTAGTTATAAACACTATGACAAATATATTCCTTCACAGGAAAACAAATGAAATTAAATATACACCATATACTTAAAGTCATTAAACTTTGGGATTTATAATAGTGATGTTTTTAATATTTTCATGATATGCTTAGCATATTCTTTGTTCTAAAGTCTATGTTGTCTGATATAAGTATTGCAACTCCATATTTTTATTCAAACTCTATTTTCATGGTCTTTTACCAACACATCTGTTTCAATCTGTGTGTTTCTATAGGTCTGAAGTGAGTCTCTTGTAGGTACCATATAGATGCGTCTTGCTTTTTTAACCTATTACGTCACCCCCTCTCTTTTGAATGGAGCATTTAAGCCATTTCCAATTAAAGTAATTATTGATAGGTAATAATTGCCATTTTATTAAATGTTTCCCGGTTGTTTATGTTGTTCTCTGATTGTTTCTTCCACTCTTGCTGTATTCTCTTATATTTTATGACTTTCTTTAGTGTTATGGTTGAGTTCCATTCTCTTTCCTTTTTGTGTATCTAATAAAAGCTTTTGGTTTGTGATTACCATAGAGTTCTTACATGACATCCTATGAATATGACAATCTATAATAAGCTAATAAATTTTGCTGTTTCATGTTTCAAGAAAGAGAAGTAAAAACTATACATACATATACATACAATTTATGCTAAAATTATAAGAAACAGGTGATTTTTTTCTATTAATTTGTTTGAGAAGCAATCATTTGAATATTCAGAGAGCACTGGAGAGAATGGCAGATGAAATGTTCATAAAGGGAATAACACAGATACAGCTCTTTAAAGCTTTAAACACATCAGAGAAGATTATTTCAGCAACTATCCATGAAGAACTACTGTCTCCAGGTCACATTACTCCAAGGTCATATTACTCCAATACCAATCTTAGGATAAGCAACTAAAAGAGGCAAACTTCTCTAGTCCTTAACTCTATGATTAGAAAACTAAGCACGAAAAGACACTGCTACCTAATGACTGGTTAGAGGGTTTGAAAGAAACAAGAACCAAATTGTCCCAATGCCACTGCTTTAGTGAAAATACCATCTGGAGTCTTTTAACTGGTTTCTCAGCTGTACATTCTCACATCCTGATGCTAAAGCTCACCTCATGCATGGAGAGAATTATTGAGAAACATACAATTTTAGTTTCTATCATTACACTCATTTTTGCTTTGAAAAGAACGCATGAACCACCTGGTCCCAGAGATGTCTGATCCTGATCCCATATCATGGGGTTCAGCATAGGAGGAGTGATAATGTAGACATTGGCCAGTAGGGCAAGGATATGGGGTGATATGTGGTGTCCACAATGCTGAGTGAGGACTGAGAAGACCCCAGGCCCATAAAAGAGGCTGATGACAAGGACACGGGAGCCACATATGTAGAGAGCTTTGTGCCGAGCATCGTGGGAAAGAATGCAGAGGACAGCACAGAGAATCAGCACATAAGAAATAAATATTAATACAACATCTGTGATCAAAGTTGGCAATAGAACAAAAAAGCCACACAAGGTATTTACTCAAATGTCATCACAGGAAACCTGGGCCAGGACAATGTGCTTAAAAGCAGTGCTTGGGAGGATGTTACTTCTGCAGAAAGTCAATCTTTTCAGAAGAAATATTGTGAGAATTATTGTACCGCAACTTCTTAGAAGGATAGTCAGTCCAATTTTTCCAGTTTATGTGTAAGGATAGTGGTGTATCTCAGTGGGTAGCATACGGCAATGTAGCGGTCAAACACCATCACCACCAAGATCCCAGATTCAAAGATGAAAGTGAAATGGATGAAGAAGAGCTGAGTGATGCAGCGATGCAGGGAGATCTCCCCAGCACGGAACCAGAAGATGGCCAGGGCCTGAGGTACTGTGCACGCGGAGAGGACAATGTCTGCTCCAGCCAGCATGCAGAGGAAGAGGTACATGGGCTCATGGAGGCTGCACTTTGTGAGAATGATGCAGATGAGCAGGCTGTTCCCAAGCATGGCGATGACATAGGAAATGAGGAAGGGGATTGAAATCCACAGGTGCTGGTCCTCAAGGCCAGGGATGTCCAGCAAGCAGAAGACTGTGTGGCTGACACCAGTGTAGTTTAAGGAAGTCATGCCTGCCACAGATGACCTTGGACCTTGCTTCCTGCTTACCGACTAGTTGAGATTTCAGGCCTACCTAGGTCTTTCCCATAGTTAGTGTGTCAGGAGCAATATAGGATGATAAAATGAATAAGATGTCCTCTGTTTTTTCAGTGAGGTAACAGTTTTATAGAGGAGATGGGCATTTATGTAGTAACCAAAATAATATATTAGGTGAACATGTTAGTACTATAAAAAAACTATGGGACTCTAATAAAATGAGTAATTCATTCTATTTTGCTATCGGATGTCTTTGGATGTAAGTGAATTATGTGGAGAATGGGATGAATTTGGGAGGTTAAGGATAGATGCTTGTCATACAAATACTTACTGCATTTAAAAGTTTGCAGTCCATGTGGTGGTATGATTGCACTATGAAATGGCAGAAAGACAGAAGCAAAATTATTCTGGCTCTGATTAGAAATTAAGCAGCTCGGATGCTATCCTGGAAAGAGATATAGTCAACCACCATGAATTTTTTAATTTGAGAGCATTAGATATCACTCTACTTACTTAACACCAGACAAAGGTCCTCATGTTCTCAAACACATACCTTATGCCAATTACCCTCTGGTTGAGTGGTTTACTCTTATTTCTCCCCACTAAAATTTACCCTACATTAATAAATAACTTACTCAGCTGCCTCATATGCAGTCTTCAGAGCCTAGAAGGTGGAGAATCAAGGAAAACTGAGCACTGGGCACCAATGAGCAGAGATTTTATGCATTTGTCTGAAGACTCCATGGGAGGCTACCCACTTCCCCCTGGGAACCCAGATTTAGAGCTGTATTTTCAACAACATGCCCTTATTACATGGGTCAAGTTATTAGGGTTCTCAATGTCTGTCCACACCACCCCCTCTTCCACAACTTTATCCCAGGACTGGGTGTATGCATATATTTTTTCTTCTAATGAATATTAGAGTCATTGCACTAAATATTCCTGGTTCCATATTAATGAGGGTTAGGAAATCCTAATCCTATTTTAAATCAGCACAGAGTAATTGACTCTCATTTGTCTAGATTATTTTTAGAACACTTATTTTGACAAATTCAAAATGAAATTTGTACCTTATTTTTATATCATTTCATTCTGTAATCTAAAATCATGAACTTAATTCTTAATATAAGAAAATTTTAAAGTCTTCATTAAAATTATAATATATTTGATTATTTATATGATTCAAGGTATAATGAAGAAATAATCTCAATGGTTCTCTCCATTGACTGACAACAAATTTACAATTAATGATCAGTTATAACACTTCCCCATATCTTCCAGCTGGCAAATTATGTCCACCTTTTAAAATATTGTTTGATTTTCATTAACTTAGCCAAAGTTAAGTAGCATGTACAATTTTTAAAGAAGAGAGTGCTGTGTATGTGTGTATATATAATGGTACAATGAAATTTGTATTTAAAATGGTGGACTGAGCTAACTCAGAAAGACTTCAGGTCTATTTAGCTTCCAAAATGTTTGATAAAATATTATTTTTTTCATTAAATACTATATTGAGATAATTAAAACACAGAAAACCTAAATAAATATTACCATATTTCCAATGGAAATTTCATGTAAATTCAGCCATTGGCCACCTCTGCCCTGCACCATCTTCCCTGCCATCATTCCTAGTCTAAATTTTGCTCTACCATGGGAGTAAAATATGAAGAGATCATGAACCTTCATTTCTAAATATTTAGCATGTAACTTCTAAGTACATACAGCAGTGCAATGATTAAATTATTGGTATTTAACATTGACACAATGTTATTATCTAATTTAACAGCTCTCCCAAAATTCTTTTTCATAGCAATTATCTTTTTTTTTCAGTTTAAAGCTACATATCATATTAAGTTGCCATACATTTACTCTCCTTTAATCTGGACCAGTTCTTCAAGCTTTTATTTTCTTTCATGGAATGGCAATGATAATGACATTTTCACAAAAAAATGCAAGACCATATTTTGTATAATCCTCCTGAATTTTGGTGTATTCCTCATAATTAGGTTCCGATTATGCATTTTGGGCCAGAATACTACGTAAGTGATGCTGGGTCCTTCTCGTATCACATCAGAAGGTAACCAATTAAAGTTTGGTCCTGTTATTGGTGATGTTAGAGTTAATTAGAAAAAGTGGATCCACTAGGTTTCTGCACTATAGAAGTTCCTCCCTGACCCTTCTAATCAAGGAAATAATCTATAAGGAGATTCTTTGATATTGTGAAATAAACAATTCCCTAACAGTATCTAGGGATTTTAACATTAACTGAAGATTCTTGCCTGAATTGAGTTTTTTGATGGTTTCAAGCAGTGAAATTCCATTGTTTTCCATTACATTTATTAGTTTGTATTGTATTGTAAATAAGAGGCATCCTGTTTACTGTTTTTCTGTTTTTCTCATATTAGTATGGACTCTTTTTCCATTCATGGATTCTTTTTCATTCACTAACTTGCATAATCCAGTGCTCAAATTCTGGTACTCAAATTCTTCTAGGTTTGACTGGAGGGAGTCTCAGCAATCTGGCTCTTTTTACCTTTGCCATTTCCTGTTATTTTCTTCAGCACTTTTTAATATATTAGCACAAGATGTTCCAGAATCATCCTGTATTTTTGCACTTCAGCCTTGGAATAAACTATTCTCTAAGATCACTTAGATACTTTTAATGGTGAATAGCATTTAAAAACAAGTTTTGAGCATTGGGGGTGTCACTGCTGTTTCAGTGTTGTTGTGTCTAGGCTCTCATTTATCAAAGTCAGGCGGAACAAAAGCTTTTGCCGTTCTTTTCCTGAATCATTAAATCACAGGGACAGCTCTGAATGCAATGCAACATCACAGCGGTCTTCCTTGCCTTCTTACATATCTTTCATCATTGTTTTGTGGTTTTCAGTGTATATGTCTTACTCCTCCATGGTTAAATATATTCATAAATTTTTGTTAATATTATCGTAAATGAAATTGTTTTCTTAATTGGGATTACTTGTTGATAGTGTATGAAAATAGAACTGATTTTTTGTGTATTGTGTGCTCTTTGAGATTGCATCCTGTCCCAGAATTGAGTGAGGCTTTCTGGATTCCCTATATATGTAGAATCTGAAAGCCCTTAAGCCTCAAAGAATGTTTCTCTCCAGACTTTTCCCCCAAACTTTCCTCATATCTATTGTTTGCCTGTCTGTATTGTAGCCTTTTTTCCTGTGGTGGCAGTGGCAGAAAAAGCCAAGTTCATTGCCTTTCAATATTTTGAGAAGCATCCTCCACATAGTTGCTGTTATGACATGAGAGCATCCAGAGCTGGGCAAAAAAATGTGAATAGCTTACATTTGTCCTTCAGGTAACAGGTCACAATAGACCACACAGTTCCTTCAGAACAAGGTCTATCTGCCCCCTCCAGAAGTAGAGACCCCACAGGCAATGCTGGTTGTCTTCTTCAGCCTGCCACTGAGCTGGGGAGAGTGGATGAGCAATGTAAGTTAAAATGCTACAAAGCTTTTCTACCATGTTTTAGTCACCTTTTTCATGATCCAACATTTGCTTGGACTTTGTTACTTTTCACTGTTTCCCAGAATTCTGAGGAAGCTGTGACAGTTTTTGCTTTTTTTTTTCTTTTTTTGGCCAAAGGATGGGTCCTTGGAGTTCTCTACTCTATCCTTTGTGTCAAATTGTTGATTTATTTTTAGCAAAAGTGACAAAGCATTTCAGTGGATGTATCATAAGCTTTTCTACATATGGTTGCCAAAAATAAAATAAAAGACCACAGTCACTACCTTACACTGTATATAAATTTAAGTCCAAAAAATTCAAAAACCTAGATGTAAGAGTGAAAACTACTTATAAAATTTCTAGAAGAAATCATATGAGAAGATGTTAGGAATCTTGAGTTTGGCAAGGGTTTTCTGAAATAGGACATAAAACTCTTAAAATATCTAAGAATAGTCAATAAGTTGAGCTTCACTTAGATTTGATAGCAAAGAAAATATCTACTTTTTACCAAGAATTATCTTTATTATAGATACATAGAAAAGTTACAAATAAAAATATGGAAAAATATACCATGCAAACACTAGCCACAACACTGCCAATGTTGTTATATCAATAAAAAGAAAGTGGACTCTAGGGTAAAAGTCATAACTATCAATATAGAGGATTATTTCATTCAGTTAAGCCACAGGATTACTGAAAAGATATAAATACCCTAAATTAATACTTACCAAGTAGCTTCACTTCAAAAGACACAATAAAATTGATAATAGTTTAGGGAAAAATAACAAAACCCAATATCATAGTGTGAGACTTTGACAGACTTACTAATAGATGAAAATCAAAGGGAGAAAAAGCTAATAAGGATGCAGAACGTAATCAAAACAACTTTAAATTTGTCTTACTTGATAATAGAACACTGCATTTCATAACAAGAGAATACCCAATGTTTTCAAATAAACATGGAACAGTTATAAAAACTGAACAAATGCTGTGTTTTAAAGCAATCTTCATCAAATTTCAAAGAAATGAAATCATTGAGAGCAATGAAGCAGAAGGGCCTCGAGACAAGAATACTCTACCAGGCAAGGTTATCATTTAAATATGAAGGAGGGATTAAACAATTGGACTGTGTCAGATAAGCAAAAGCGGAGAGAATTTACTTCCCACAAACCACCTCTACACTGCATTTTGGAGGTACTCCTATAGATGGAAGTATTCCTGAGAATAAATAGATGTCACCCAAGGGATAGAAAAAGAGTACAGAATATGATTCATAACATACAAAGAATGGAGGAGGAAGAAAAAGAGGAGAAAAAAAAGAATCTTTACGTTGTGCTTGTAATAGCATACAAAGTGAGTTAAATTAGACTGTTAAATAGTAAGGGAATTACCCTTGAACCTTTGGAAGCCACAAATCTAAAGCCTGCAATGGAAATAAGTCTATACCTATCGATAATCACCCTAAATGTAAATGGTCTGAATGCACCAATCAAAAGATGTACAGTCACTGAATGGATAAAAAAATAAGACCCATCTATATGCTGCCTACAAGAGATGCACTTCAAACCCAAAGACATACACAGACTGAAAGTAAAGGGATGGAAAAAGATATTTCATGCAACTAAGAGGGAGAAAAAAAGCAGAAGTTGCAGTACTTGTATAAGACAAAATAGACTTCAAAACAAAGTCACAAGAGACAAAGGACATTACATAATAATAAAGGGGTCACTCCAACAAGAGGATATAACGATTATAAATATCTATGCACCCAACACAGGATCACCTACATATGTAAAACAAATACTAACAAAATTAAAGGGGGAAATAGAATGCAATGCATTCATTTTGGGAGACTTCAACACACCATTCACTCCAAAAGGCATATCAACCAGACAGAAAATAAATAAAGAGACAGAGTCACTGAACAACGTATTAGAACAGATGGACATAACGGACAGCTCCAGAACACTCCATCCAAAAGCAACAGGATACACATTCTTCTCAAACGCACATAGAACATTTTCAAGAATAGATCATATACTAGGCCACAAAAAGAGCCTCAGTAAATTCAGAAAGATTGAAATTGTACCAAAAAGCTTCCCAGATCACAAAGGTATGAAACTAGAAATAAATTACCCAAAGAAAACGAAAAAGCCCACAAACACATAGATGCTTAATAACATGCCATAAATAATCAATGGATCAATGACCAAATAAAAACAGAAATCAAGCAATATATGGAGGCAAATGACAACAATAATTCAACACCGCAAAATCTGTGGGAGGCAGCAAAGGCCATGCTAAGAGGGAAATATATTGCAGTACAGGCCTACCTCAGGAAAGAAGAAAAATCCCTTATGAACAGTCTAAACTCACAATTAATGAAACTAGAAAAGGAAGAACAATGAGGCCCAAAGTCAGTACAAGGAGGGACATAATAAAGATTAGGCCAGAAATAATCAAAATATAGAAGAATAAAACAATAGAAAGAATCACTGAAAGCAGGAGCTATTCTTTGAGAAAATAAACAAAATAGATAAACCCCTAGGCAGAATTATCAAGAAAAAAAGAGAGTCTACACACATAACAGAATCAGAAATGAGAAAGGAAAAATCACTATGGACACCACAGAAATACAAAGACTTATAAGAGAATACTATGAAAAATTATATGCTAACAAAGTGGAAAACCTAGAAGAAATGAACAACTTTCTAGAAAAATACAACCTTCCAAGGATGACCCAGGAAGAAACAGAAAATCTGAATAGACCAATTACCAGCAGAGAAATTGAATTGGTAAACAAAACACTACCTAAGAACAAATTCCTGAACAAGATGGTATCACTGCTAAATTTTATCAAACATTTAGTGAAGACCTAATACCAATCCTCATTAAAGTTTTCCAAAAAGTAGAGGAGGGAACACTCCCAAACTCATTCTATGAGGCCAGCATCATTCTAATACGCTCCCTGACTTCAAGCTCTACTACAAAGCCACAGTAATCAAGATAATTTGGTACTGGCACAAGAACAGACCCATAGACCAGTGGAACAGAATAGAGAGCCCATATATAAACCCAAGCATATATGGTCAATTAATATATGATAAAGGGGCCATGGATATACAATGGGAAAATGACAGCCTCCTCAGCAGCTGGTGTTGGAAAAACTGGACAACTACATATAAGAGAATGAACCTGGATTACTGTCTAACCCTTAAACAAAAGTAAACTCAAAATGGATCAAAGACCTGAATGTAAGTCATGAAACCATAAAACTCTTAGAAAAAAACATACGCAAAAATCTCTTGGAAATAAACATGAGCAACTTCTTCATGAACATATCTCCCCAGGCAAGGAAAACAAAAGCAAAAATGAATGTGGTGGGACTATATCAAACTAAAAAGCTTCTGTACAGCAAAGGATACCATCAGTAGAACAAAAATTCATCCTACAGTATGCGAGAATATATCCATAAATGACATTCCAAACAGGTGTTGACATCCAAATTATACAAATAGCTCACGCACCTCAGCAAACAAAAAGCAAATAAGCCAATTAAAAAATGGGCAGAAGAGCTGAACAGACACTTCTCCAAGGAGAAATTCAGATGGCCAATGGGCACATGTAAAGATGTCCCACATCACTAATCATCAGAGAAATGCAAATTAAAACCACAATGAGATATCACCTTACACCAGTTAGGATGGCCGCCACAAAAGACAAACAAGAACAAATGTTGGCGAGGATGTGGAGAAAGGGGAACCCTTCTACACTGCTGGTGGGAATGTAAATTAGTTCAACCACTGTGGAAAGCAGTATGGAGGTTCCTCAAAAAACTCAAAATAGAAATACCATTTGACCCAGGAATTCCACTCCTAGGAATTTACCCTAAGAATGCAGCATCCCAGTTTGAAAAAGATGTATGTACCTCTATGTTTATGGCAGCGCTATTTACAATAGCCAAGAAATGGAAGCAACCTAAGTATCCATCAGTAGATGAATGGATAAAGAAGATGTGGTACAAATACACTATAGAATATTATTCAGCCATAAGAAGAAAACAAATCCTACCATTTGCAACAACATGGTGGAGCTACAGGGTATTATGCTCAGTGAAATAAGCCAGGTGGAGAAAGGCAAGTATCAAATGATTTCACTCATCTGTGGAGTATAAGAACAAAGAAAAAACTGAAAGAACAAACAGCAGCAGACTCGCAGAACCCAAGAATGGACTAATAGTTACCAAAGGGAAAGGGATTGGGGAGGATGGGTGGGAAGGGAGGAATAAGGGGGGAAAAGGAGTATTACGATTAGCACACATAATGTAGCAGGGAGGGGATACGGAAAAGGCAGTATAACACAGAGAAGACAAGTAATGATTCTATAGCATCTTACTAGGCTGATGGACAGTGACTGTAATGGGGTATGTGGTGGGGACTTGGTAATAGGGGGGTCTAGTAACTATAATATTGCTCATGTAATTGTACATTAATAATAGCAAAATAAAAAATCCACAATTTTATAAAAATACTTCAAAATAACCAGTAGGTCAAGAGGATATGTGGAAGTTATGGAACATTTGGAATTATATTAATATGAAAAAGAAAATTATGAAAGATGTTGGATGCAGCTAAAGAAGTGCTTAGAGAGATATTTATAGGATTTAAATGCATATAGTAGAAGAGAAAAAAATACTGAAAGTTGGTTACCTATCATTTTATCTTGAGAAACAGGGAAAGGATAAACATATCAATGTAAAGAATCTAGAAGAAAAGAAGTAATACATTAGAGAAAATAACCGAGATTTGTCTTTTGCCAAATAGGCAAGGCAAAAGATTAATTCACTTGATAAAATCGAACACGGAGCAATAGGAAAAATTAAGAATAAACACAAATTACCAACATCAGGATTTTAATCGGAGGCATCTCTATAGATACTAGATACATTAAAAATATAAAAGATTATTATCAGTAATGTTACACAAGTACATTTGAGTTTAGATAAAATAATGAAATTCCTTAAAAATTTACCAAAGCTGACCAAAGAAAAAATAAATAAGTCTGAATAGTCCATTCATTTGGGGGAAATAAATCTGTTATTAAAAATCTAATGAGAAAGAAAATCCCAGATCTGAAATTCTATGTGCTTATGAAGTGTTTGAAGGCATATTACTGAACTACTGGTTTTTCTCCTGAAAAATTTCCTGCACTCTCCCTTATTTTAATAAATGGCCAATAATAAGTACATACAAAACAAACATGTTTTATAGAAAATCAAAAATTCTCCACCTAATTACTTGAACCCCAAATCTGAAGATTGTACTCAGTTTCCCCCTCTCCTTCAGTTTTTCAATAAGGTCCAATCAAACAATGAGTCCTAGAGATTTGACCTCTAAACAATGTCCTAAATATGTCTTTCTGTCTCCAATGGCACCATGTAGTCCAGTAACGAATACTGAAATGACAAAACATGATTTACCGTAGCTCCAAAAAAAGGAAGAAATACCAAAGTATAAATCTATCAAATCTAACAATATAGGTGGCAGATGTTTTGTTTTCCCATATTTTGCACTTGTGTTGTTTGGTGCATATACATTTAGGATTAGTGTGCTTTATGGTAGATTGACACGTTTATCATTGTGTCTCTCACTCTGGTGATTTTCTTTGCCCTGAATTTATTTTATCATTTTTTCATTGAAGCATGTATTTTATCTGGTATTACTATAGCTAGTCTTATGTTATATTGATTAATATATACACAACATTATCCTTTTCCACCCAATTTGCCCATATTGTTATATTTGAAATGAGGTTCTTATAGATTACATATAGCTGGGTCACAAGTTTTAATCCTCAGCCTATCTCTGGGTTTTAATTGGCGTATTTAGACTATTCACATAATGTCATTATTGACATGTTAGGATTAGGGTAAGCTGACAGTTAGGGGTGGATGAAGGTGAGGGTGCAGATAAGGGGTTAGGGTGAATTGCCAGGGTTAGGGTTAGGGTTAGGTTTTGGGTTCAGAGTAGTGTGTGGATAGGGTCACAGTTAGAGTTTGGTTTTGGGTTTAATGTTAGGGGTAGTGTAAGGATTAGGTTTAGGCTTATTGTTAGGTATGGGTGAAGGTTAGGGTGAGGGCAAGGGGTTAGGGTGAATTGCCAGAATTAAGGTTAGGGTTAGGTTTAGGATTCAGTGTACTGTTAGAGTTAGGACTTGAGTTTTGATTAGGGGGTTAGCATTAGAGTTAGGTTTAAGGTTATGGTTCCATGGGAGTGAGCGTGAGGGTGATGGTTGGAGTTAGTCTAAGTGTTAGGGTTAGGGCTAGGTTTAGTGTTAGGTGTAGGGTGAGGATATGGTTATGGTGAGAGTCAGGTTTAGGGTTCAGTGTTAGGGCTGGTTAGGCTTAGGTTTAGGTTTAAGTTTAGGTGTGAGTGAAAAGGTGTGTGAGTGTGGGTAAGGATGAGGATAAGGGTTAGGTATTAGTGTTAGGGTTAGGGTTAGCATTAAGTGTAGGGTAAGGATATGGTTCTGTTGAGAGTTAGGTTTAGGGTTCTGTGTTAGGGTTGGGTTTAGGTTTAGGTTTAGGGTTATGGTTAAGTGTGGTTGAAGGTGAGGGTAAGGCTGAGGGGTTAGGGTGAGTAGCCAGGGTTAGGGGAAGAGGAAGATTTAGGTTTCAGTGTAGTGTGAGGATAGGGTTACACCTAGAGTTTGTTTTGGTTTAAACGTTGGATTAGGATTAGGATTAGGTTTAAGCTTACCATTAGGTGTGTGTGCAGGTGAGAATGAGAGTTTAGGACTATAGGCAGGCTTTGGGGTAGTTACTTTTAGGTTAAGGGGGAGAATATGGTTGCAGTGAGAGTTAGGTTCAGTGTTTAGGGTTAGGGTTTATTGTTTGCTGTTTGGTTATGGTAAAATTTAGAGGTAGGTTTAGGGTGAGGGCAAGAAGAAGAATTACAATCCCAAGAACAAAAACAGCTGAATTCACTGGGGTTCTAGCTCAGTCCTGTAGGATCAGAGATTCATTCTACAGGAAACATTCCCTTTCTGTCAACACCAGTGTCCCACAAGGAAATCAGGTTCATTAAGGTGGGACTAACAAGAGAGCCATGCATCTAAATGCATCTCTAAGGAACCAAATGATTGTGCTGCAGTCCTTTAGCATATGCAACTGTGGCTTGAGCAGGAAATAGTTGTTTCTTTTGATTCCTAAGTGTCTGGATCAGGGGTCAGTGTAAGAGTCAACAGTTAGGGTTCAAGTTTTGGGTTCAGGATTGGGGTTAGGGTTTGGGTTGAGGACTTTGGAGTTTCTGGTTCAGGGTTTCAGGTTTGGGGCTAAGGTTAGCGGGAAGGATTAGGGTTAATGTTCCAGTTAGGGTTAGGTTAAGATTTAGGTTTAGGCTTAGGGTGAAGTGATAGTTTCGGTGTGAGTTAGGGTGTGTCATTCATGTTAGGTGTAGGGTTAAGTTGCTTCAGGCTAAAGGTGAGGTGTGGGTGAGGGTCAGGGTAAGGGTTGAGGCTAGGGTTAGAGTTAGGGTGAAATTTAGTGTGAGGTGTAGCATAAGGATATGGTTTCGAGTTAGGGATAGGGTTCAAAGATCATGTTAGAGCTAGGTTTAGGTTTAGGTTTATGGTTAGGTGTGAGTGAAGGTGAGTGTGATAGTGAGGGGTAGGTGTAGGGGTAGGCTTAGGGTTTGGTGTAGGGGTAGGTTTGCAATGAAGCTATGGTTAGGATTAGAGTTAGCATTAGGTATTAGGCTAAGGGTTAGCCTTAGAGGTAGGGTTAGGGTTAGAGTTCCATGTGGGTGTGGGTGAGGGTGAAGGTTAGGGGTTAGCAGAAGGGTGAGGGTTAGGTTTAAGGAAAGTGTTAGGTGTAGTGTGAGGATAAGGTTACAGTGAGAGTTAGGATTAGGCTTCAGTGTTAGAGTTGGGGTTAGGTGTAGGTTTAGGCTTATAGTGTGGGTGAAGGTGAGGGTGACGATGAGGGTTTAGGGAGTGTGGCCAGGGTTAGGGTTAGGGTTAGGTTTAGGGTTCAGTGTGGGGTGATGATAAGGTTAGGGTTCGTGTTTAATGTTAGGGTTAGGGTGAGATTTAAGTTTATGTTTACAGTGAAGTGTGGCTGAAGGTGAAGGTGCAGGTGTAGTGGTTTGGTTAGGATTTGGATTTGAGTTAGGTGTAGGTTTAGGTTTAGGATGAAGTTTTGGTGTGGATTAGAGTTAGAAATTGGGTTTCAATTAGGGGTTAGCATTAGAGTTAGGTTTAAGTTCTATGTGAGTGAGTGTTAGGGTGAGGGTTGGGGTTGGTCTAAGTGTTACGGTTAGGGTTAGTGTTAGTGTTAGGAGTAGGGTGAGAGACAGGTTTAGGGTTGTGTGTTAGGGCTGGGGTTAAGCTTAGGTTTAGGTTTTTGGTTAGGTGTGGGTGAAGGTGAAGGTGAAGGTGAGGGTGAGTGGTTAGGATGAATAGCAAGGGTTAGGATTAGTGTCAGGTTCAGTTTTAGTGTAGTGTGAGAATAGGGTTATGGTTCGGGTTCAGTTTTGTGTTTAATGCTAGGGTTAGAGTTAAGATTAGGTTATGGCTGACAGAGGTCGGTGAAAGTGAGAGTGAGGTTGAGGAGTTAGGGTGTGTTGCCAGGGTTAGGGTTAGGGTTAGGTTTAAGGTTCAGGGTAGGGTATGGATAGGGTTACTGTTAGCGTTTGGTTTTGGGTTTAACATTAGGTGTAGCTTTAGGATTAAGTTTAGGCTTATGGTAATGTGTGGGTGAAGATGAGGTTAAGGGTGAGGGTTAGGGTGAGTGGTCAGAGTCCGGTTAGTGTTAGGTTTAGGGTTCTGTGTAGGGTGAGTATACGGTTACAGTTAGAGTTATGGTTTGGGTTACATGTTAGGTTATGCGAGATTTAGGTTTATAGTAATGGTGAGTAGTGGGTGAAGGTTAGGGTACTGGTGAGGGGTAGTGGTAGGGTTAGGGTTAGGGTTCAGTGCAGGGTTTTTTTAGAATGAAGTTTTGTTGTGGGTTAGAGTTACGATATGGGTTTATATTCAGGGTTGGTGTTAAGAGTTAGATTTAGGGATACTGTTAGATGTAGGTGAAGGTGAGGGTGAGGGTTAGGTGTTAGTCTCAGCATTTGGGTTCGAGTTAGGGTTAGCGTTAGGTGTACAGTGAGTATATGGTTATGGTGAGAGTTAGGCTTAGGGTCCAGTGTTAGGGTTGGGGTTAGGTTTAGGTTTAGGGTTACTTGCAGTTAGGTGTGGGTGACAGTGTTGGTGAAGGAGAATGTTAGAGGTTAGTGTGAGTGGTCCAGGTTAGGGTTTGAGTTAGTTTTCGATTTCATTGTGGTGTGGGGATAGGGTATGGTTAGCGTTCAGTTCAGTTTAATGTCAGGATTACATTTAGGATTAGGTTATGGCTCACAGTTCAGGTGGGTGAAGGTGAGGGTGAGGATGAGGGGTTAGGGTGTGTTGCCAGGGATAGGGTTCTGTACAGGGTGAGGATATGGTTAGTTAGAATTAGGGTTCCGGTTTAATGTAAGTGTTAGGGCAATATTTAGGTTTATTGTTCAGGTGTGGACTGGGTGAAGGTTAGAGTGCTGGTGAGGGTGTAGGGGTAGGGTTAGGGTTAGGGTTCAGTGAAGAGTTAGGTTTAAGACAAAGTGTTGGTGTTAATTAGAGTTAGGCTTTGGATTTAGGTTAAGGTTTAGCCACAGAGTTAGGTTTAGGGATACAGTTCTGTGTGAGTGATGGTAAAGGTGAGGGTTAAGGGTTGGTCTCAGGGTTAGGGTTAGGGTTAGGTTTAGGGTAGGGTCACTGTAAGGTGTAGTGTGAGGATATTGTTATGGTGAGGGTTAGGTTAAGGTTTCAGGGTTGTGGATAGGTTTGTTTTTATGATTATGGTTAGATGTAGGTGAAGGTGAGGGTGTGGGTGAGGGGTTAGGGTGTGTGACCAAGTTTAGGGTGACTAAATGGATAAAAAGCAAAATCCATCAATATGCTGCCTACAAGAGACTCACTTTAGACATAAGGATACACACATATTGAAACTGAAGGCATGAAAAAATATATTCCATGCAAATAGAAATTAAATAAAAGTTGAGATAGCAGTACTTACATCAGGCAAAGTGGACTTTAAAATAAAGATTTTGTAATAAGAGATAAAGAAGGGCGTTATATAAGGATAAAAGAATTACTTCAACAAGAGGGTGTAATACTTATAAATGTCTATGTACCCAACATAGTACCACTTAATATATAGAGCAAAAATTAACAGACCTAAAGGGAGAAACAGACAGCACTACTATAATAGTAGAGGACTTTATTCCCCATTTTCTTCAATGGAAAGAACATCCAGACAGAAAATCCATAAAGAAATATTGGCCTTAAACAACATGTTAAATCAGATGGATTTAACAAACAAGCATACAGAACATTCTATCCCCCCCCCCAAAAAGCAACAGAATACACATTTAAGTGTACATGGAACATTTTCCAGGATAAATCATATCTTAGGACACAAAATAAGTCTTAATTAACTTGAGAAGACTAAAATGATATCAAGCATTTTTTCTGACTATAATGTTATAAAACTAGAAATCAGTTACAAGAAGAAAACTAAATCTGCAAATATGTGCAGATTAAGCAGCATACTACTGAATAACCAATGGATGAAAGAATAAATCAAAAGAGAAATAAAAAGTACCTTTAGCAAATACAGAAATACGACTTAACAAAATGTAAGGGATGCAGTAGGGAAGTCCATAGAGATAAATGTATGCATCAGAAAACAAAAATGATCTGAAATACACCAAGTTTATAGCTCAAGGAACTATAAAACAAAGCCCAAAGTTAGTATAAGGAAGGAAATAGAGATCAGAGAGCAAATAAATGAAATAGAAACTAAAAAGACAACAGATCAATGAAACTAAGAGTAGGGTTTTGAAAAGATAAAAATGATGAACTACCAATAACAAGAGAGAACTCAAATATATAAAATCCAAAATGAAAGAGATATTACAACTGATAACAGAAATACAAAGAATCATAAAATAATACTATGAACAATTATAGTCCAACAAATCGGACAACCTAGAAGAAATGCATAAATTCCTAGAAATATAAAATCTACCAATATGGAATTATGAAGATATAGAAAACTTGAACAGACTGATGACTTGTGAGGATATTGAATCAGTAATCACAAACCTCCCAGGAAACAAAATTCCAGGAACAGACAGCTTCACTGGTGAATTCTAAGAAATATTTAAGAAGAATTAATACCAATCTTGCTCAAACTCTTCCAGAAAATGGAAGAGGAGTAAACACTTCAAAACTCATTTTATGAAGCCAGCATTACCCTGATACCTAACTAGAAAACAACACCACAAGAAAAGAAAATTATGGCCTAATATCCCTGATTAACATAGATACAAAAATCCTCAAGAAAATATTGGAAAACTGAATTAAAAAATACATTAAAAGGATGATTCACCATGAACAATTGGGATTTATTCCAGGGATAAAAGGAGGGTTTAATATATTCAAATCAATTAATGTGATACACCTTAACAAAAGGAAATAAGCCATGTATCATTTCAAAAGATGCAGAACAAGCATTTGACAAAATACATCATTTCATGATAAAACCTCTCAACAAAGTGGGTATAGGGGGAACACACTTCAGTATAATAAAGGCTGCATATGACACACCCACAGCTAACATCATACTAACTGGCAAAGAGATGGAAGCTTTTCCTCTAAGATCAAGAAAAAGACAAGGATGCTCAGTGTCACCACTTTTATTCAACATAGCACTGGAAGTCCTAGCCACAACAATCAATCAAGACAAATAAATAAAAGGCATCAAAATTAGTAAAGAAGAAGTAAAATTGTCACGATGTGCAGATGACATGATACTATATTGCTAAGGAAGAAATAAAATTGTCACTGTTTGCAGATGACATGACACTGTATATGGAAAACCCTACAGACTCCACCATAAAACTATTAGAACTAATAAATGAAGTCAGTAATGCTACAGGATACGAAATCATATACAGAATTCTGCTTTTTCTAAATATTAATAGTGAGGTAGCAGAAAGAGAAATTAAGAAAAGAATCCTATTTACAATTGCATAAAAAAGAATGAAATACCTAGGAATAAATTTAACCAAAGATGGGAAAGATTTGTATTCTGAAAACTGTAAGATAATGGTGAAGGAAATTGGAGATGGGAAAGATAGACCATGTTCATGGATTAGAGGAACTAATATTGTTAAAATGTCCATACTATCCAAAGAAATCCACTGATTCAATGCAATCCTTGTCAAAATACCCAGTGACATTTTTCACAGAACTAAAACAAAGAATTCTAAAATTTGTATGGGACTGTAAAAGACTAATTCACCAAAGCAGTCTTGAGAGAGAAGAACAAAGCTGATATTATCACACTCCCTGATTTCAAACTATACTACAGAGCTACAGCAATCAATATAGCATGGTACTGGCACAAATATAGAAACACAGACCAATAAAACAGAATAGAGAGCCCAGAAATAACCTCATGCATATATGGTCAATTTGTCAGTTAAAAAGGAGGCAAGATAAACAATGGGGAAAACATGGGTTCTCCAATAAATGTTGGGAAACTGGACAGCTGTATTCAAAAGAATAAAACTGGGACACTTTTTATACCACACACACACACACACACACACACACACACACACACACACACCCAACCTCAAAATTATTAAAGACTTGAACATAAGCCCGGAAACCACAGAACTCCTAGAAGAAAACTCTGGGACCTCAGCCTTGGAAATTTCTTTTTAGATGTGTCCCTCCAGCCAAGGGAAGCAAAGCAAAAATAAACAAGTGAGAGTACATTAAATGAAAAAACTTCTTCACATTGAAAGAAACCATCAACAAAGTGAAAGGGCAACCTATTGAATAGGAGAAAGTATTTGCAAATGATATATATCTAATAAAGGGTTAATATCCAAAATATATAAAGAACTCATACAACTCACCAAAAAACCAAATGGTCCAATTTTAAAATGGGCAGAAGATCTGAATAGACATTTTTCCAAAGAAGACTTATAGTTGGCCACCAGGCATATGAAAAGGTGCTCACCATTAATCATCAAGAAATGAAAATCAAAACCTCAGTGAGATATCACCTCATACTTGTTAGAATGACAATTATAAAAAAGACAAGAAGCAACAATTGTTTGTTGTTTGTGAGGATTTGGAGAAAAGGGAACCCTTGTACACTGTTTGTGGAATGTAAATTGGTGTAAGCCACAATGGAAAACAGAAGAGAGGTTCCTCAAAAAATTCAAAATAGAACTACTCTATAATTCATTAATTCCAATTCTGGGTATTCACCTGAAGAAAAGAGAACACTAATTTGAAGAGATGGATGTGTCCTTTATCTTGTTCATTGCAGCATTATTTATAATACCCAAGATATGGAAACAACCTATGCGTCTACCTGTGGATGAAAGGATAAAGAAAAAATATATATACAATGGAATATTATTTGGCAATGAAAAAGAATGTTATCTTGCCATTTGCAGCAACATGGATCGACCTTAAGAGCCTTAGTCTAAGTGAAATGAGTCAGATAGTGAAAGATAAATACCTTATGATCTCATTTACACATGGAACAACAACAAAAAATCACTCAAACAAAAAACCCAGGTTATAGATACAGAAAACAATTTAGTGGTTGTCAGAGGTGTTGGGGGAGGGTGGGAAAAATGGGTGAAGGGAATCAAAAGGTACAAAATTCTAGCTATAAAATGAAGTGTTGGGATATTAGTGTAGCATTGTTAGTGTTGTTTATAATACTGTATTGCATATTTGAAAGTTGCTAAGAGAGTAGCTCTTAAAAGTCCTCATCACACAAAAAATTTTTTGTAATTATGAATGGTGTCAAAAGTTAACTATACCTATTTTGTTGATCATTTCCCAATATATACAAATATTGAATCATTATGTTCTATACCTGAAACTAATATTAAGAAAAAAAAATTTTTTAAGTTCAATTTACCTATACAGTCTTCCTACCCAATTCCATAATCTCACTATAATAACAAAAAGAACAAAAGACAAATCTCAGTTGAGGGACATCTTAACAAGATATTTAGACAATACTGATTAAAACTCGAGAATATCAAAACAAGAAAGGTCAGAGAGATGGTCATAGCCAAGAGTAGCCTAAAGAGAAATGTCTACTAAATGTAATGTGGCATCTTAAATAGGATCTTGGAAGAGAAGCAGGACATCAGGTAAAATCTAAGGAAGTCTGAATAAAGGATGGATGTTAGTTTATAATAATTTATCAATAGTGTTTCATTAATTATAGCAAACATAATAAACTAAGGTAAGAAAATAGGGGAAACTATTTTGTTAACAACTGTCTACAATTTAATATTTCTTAAAATCTGAAATTGTTCTAGAAAGTAAATTTATAAAGAAATATTTTGTATATTAATTTTCAAGTTATATGTTTGGATTGATAATGGGATTTAAAATCCTCCAAAAACTTCTAATAGAATTACCACAGAACCTCACACCAGTTAGGATGGCCACTTTCCAAAATACAAGAAACAACAAATGCTGGTGAAGACTTGAAGAAAAGGGAACTCTCCTACAGTGTTGGTGGGAATGTCAATTGGTGAAACTGCTGTGGGAAGCAATATGGAGGTTCCTCAAAAAAACTAAAAACAGAAATACCATTTGACCCAGGAATTCCACTCCTAGGAATTTTCCCAAAGAAAACAAGATCCCTGATTCAAAAAGACATATGCACCTCTATATTTATCGCAGCACTATTTACAATAGCCAAGACATGGAAGCAACCAAAATGTTCATCAATAGATGAATGGATAAAGAAGATGTAATACATATACACAACTGAATATTATTCAGCCATGAAAAGGAAAGAAATCCTGTCATTTGCAACAAAATGGATGGAGCTAGAGGGTATTCTGTTCAGTGAAATAAGTCAGACAGAGAAAGACAAATACCAAATAATTTCACTCATCAGTGGAATAAAAACTGAGACAGAAGGAACAAAAAATGCAGTAGACTTATAGACACCAAGAAGGGACTAGGGATTATCAAAGGGGGATGGTGGGGGTGCTTAGGGGGTGGGGAGGGAGAAGGGGATTAAGGGGTGCCATAATTCTCAATCATAACAAAGTAGGTCACTGGGATGGTAGTAAAGCATGGAGAATACAATTAATGACTTCATAACATCTACTACGTTGATAGTCCCTACAATAGAAGGGGTGAGGACTTGATAATATGGGTGAATGTTGAGCCACTGTTTTGTGTATGTGAAACCATCATAAGATTGTATATCAATGATACTTTAAAAAAATTACCATAGATTTCTTTCCATGTAGAATAAATCTTTAAAAACCATGAATCCATATTAACTGTAAGCATTTATATTCTCATTGCAATAAAATAGGCCTGTAGCGAGGCCTGCTTGGTGGTAGATGGTTATGTATCAGAGCATCTTGAGAGAAGCAAGAGAGAAATGGAGCTGGAAGAAGTGAGGGGGATGGTAGATAGTCTTACAGCCCCAGCCCACAATGGGAAGAAAGCAGGGCTGGTGGAGAGAGCTCTGTCCCTGGAGACCTGGTGAAGTGCTTTCCCTCAAGGGCACACTTGACAGAGGATAAACAGCCCAACTCCTGGCATGCCACAATCTGAATTTAATCTCCAGTCTCTTGTCTGTTCCTGAAGACACAATCTAAGTCTGGTGAGTGAATTGGACATGTGGGGCTGGGGTGGTTCCAAGATCAGTATAAGGCCAAATTAGTGTTATGTCCTAGATAGGCCAGAGGTGACAGGACTCTTGGAGGTTATTGATATATATATAGACAAAGAATGCTAAATACCAGGGAAGCAATTTGATTGGTTACAGCAGAAGTGGAGGATATGAGCTATCTAATGTTACTGAAAGTTAGTAAATAAAGATACACCATCCAAAAACTAACTGGTACCATAAGAATTAGAAGGGACATGGGAGAACAGGAAGATACTGACTTAGGCTGCAGACCTATCTTGTCATCCCTGAGAATGACTTGGATCTGTGGCAGGTTTCTCACAGCCCAACTGGAAGGTCTTTGTGGAGGCAGCCAGGCCATCTCAGGCAGATGTGAGAAGAAACTATGGGGGTGAGGCATTGAGACGGGATATATAGGATGAACATGCCTTGAAGCAAAGTATTCTAACAGGAGAACAGCCAAGCAGGCAGATCCCAGGCCCTGAGCTCCCTGGCTTTGGTCTTTGGCTGAAATGAATGAAACTTCTCTTCTACTCCCCTTCTCCAAACACATGATGATCATCAGTTTCTGTAATCTCCCATCATCACAAGCCCTGCCTTACTGAGCCGTGTCCCTGGCCCCTTCCTTCTCCCAGTGCCTCCACATACTATAGAGACAGACGTCTTTCTCAAGGCCTGTAACTGGACTCCCTCGGCAAGTAACTCTAATGGAAGAGCAATTTCTCTCATCAAAGAGGGGATGGTAACAGGGGCTGATTTCCTCCCCAGCAGTTAAAATACAGGGACACCAAAAGAGTGAACCTGGAGTGGAACAAATAATGCATAAGTTAGCTGTTTAATAGATATTTTGAGATACTGCTTAGGATGGAGGTAACCCTTAGGATGGAGACAAAATATCAAGTTTAATAAGACCCTTCACCATCAGGAAAAATACAACCTTTTCTTTCCTCTCTCCAGCACTCCCAATGCATCAGCCACCCTGTGCTAAAAATGTTTCAAGAATGCAAACATTTCTCATAGTGATTCCCACTTTTCATTCTTTTTATCTTATGTGAAAATACTCAATCTCAAGTTCATATATCATCTGTATACTGACTTCCAGACATACACACTGGTTTGCTGTATATATTCATAACCATCTGTAGAAGTACTTAACAGTGGCATGACTTTGATTAGTCGGAAGCATGTGTATCTTTTACTTAGAATATTACTCACTGAGGAAAGACAACATATCCTTTTCACCTTTGTATGTGTCTTATTATTTACATGTTCACAGGTATTGAAAGTATAGAATATGGCAGTAGTTCCTGGTACCTTCACAGAGCATATCACAGGAAAATCTGTGTTTTCCTCTCTCTGTGGATAAGTCATTGCCCCAGGCATGACTGCCTTAAACCACACCGGTGTTAGCCACACAGTATTCCGCTTGCTGGGCATCCCTGGCCTTGAGGACCAGCACATGTGGATTTCCATCCCCTTCCTCATTTCCTATGTCATCGCCCTGCTTGGGAACAGCCTGCTCATCTGCATCATCCTCACAAAGCGCAGCCTCCATGAGCCCATGTACCTCTTCCTCTGCATGCTGGCTGGAGCAGACATTGTCCTCTCCACGTGCACAGTACCTCAGGCCCTGGCCATCTTCTGGTTCCAAGCTGGGGAGATCTCCCTGGATCGCTGCATTGCTCAGGTCTTTGTCCTGACTTCCACATTCATGTCTGAGTCAGGGATCTTGCTGGTGATGGCGTTCGACCGCTACGTTGCCATATGCTACCCACTGAGATACACCACTATCCTTACACATGCACTGACTGGGAAAATTGGTATGACTGTCTTTCTGAGAAGTTACATTATGGTATTTCCCATAATATTTCTTTTGAAAAGACTGACTTTCTGCCGAACTAACATCCTTCCAACAACTGGTTGTAAGCACATTGGCTTGGCCAAGTTTTCCTGTGATGACATACGGGTAAACATCTGGTATGGGTTTTTCCTACTAATGTCAACAGTGATTTTAGATGTTGTGCTAATTTTTGTGTCATATATGTTTATACTCCGTGCAGTCTTCCGCATCCCTTCCCGAGATGCTCGCCATAAAGCTCTCAACACATGTGGCTCCCATGTCTGTGCTATCAGCCTCTTTTATGGGCCTGGGATCTTCTCAGTCCTTACTCAGTGATTTGGACGCCACATCTCACCCCATATCCATGTCCTGCTGGCCAGTGTCTGCACTCTGGCTCCTCCTATGCTGAACCCCATTATTTATGGGATTAAGACCAAACAGATCCAGGACCAGGTTACTCATGTCTTATGTCCAAAAAATATGTGACTTTGGGAATGGAACCCAAACTACAGTTTTCTCCCCATTTCTTGCCATACATCAGTTGAGCTTTAGCAGCCCTAGTAGATGAGGGACAGCTGAGGCTAGATGAATATATCATTGAGCATAATTTTCCAGAGCAAGTCTATAAGGGAGCTTTTTTCAAGGTCTCTGATTAATAAGAGGTCAATTTCTTTGTCAATGAGCTTTTTTGATGCAGAGTATGGGAAACAAACCACTCTTGGTTTACAACCCTAGATAGACATTTAGACAGAGATGAAACATGGATAATTGCCGGACTCTTCTTTCCTGGTTTGTTCCACGCCTCACTATGGTGAAGTAGTCCTCATTCCTCCTCTCTGCCTTGGGAGGTTGCAGATTCTTCCCTCTGTCCTCTCTACCACAAATTTTTATTCTTCACAGGCTCTCCTCTATCTGTACACATTCTGTTATTTGTCTTTGTAAAGGAAGGAGAGGAGGGAAGGAAGGAGAAGACAGGGAAGCAGGAAAAATCTCTGGCACCTGCATTCTCTTGTAACTTTTCCTCTGCCTTTCTCCCTCCTTCTTCTTCCTCCTCATCCTTTCCTTCTCTTTTTCTGTCTCCATCATGGTAAAACACTTTGAAAGAGTTGTGTATATATTCAGGATTCAATATATGTCTCTATTTTTTTATCTCATTCCAGTCAGATACTTTTCCTAGGCCATTGTACAGCATGTCACAGTGACCTCCACACTGCTGAGTCCACTGGTCAGTACTCAGCATACATCTCACATGACACATCGGCTGCACTTAGTACAGTCAAGCACTCTCTCATTCTGGAACCTTCTCACTACCCTACCTTAGACAGTATATTGGAAATAAATTTATTCAAAATCATCCATTTTTGAAAACATAGATATATTCACTTCTAATATGATTTTACAGAAGACTTTTATATATTTTCTAATGTGTATATGAGTGCGGATAAATAGTTTTAACTTGACCATAATCCAGCTACTTTTCTGGAATGCACCTTTCTCACTTAACAGAGAAATGTGGCTATATTCCCATGCCAAAAACACATACTCTGCTAGCATTTTATTACCTCTGAATTGTGTTTGTACAAGGTGTGCCATATAAAATTTAGTCAAGAACACTAGTTAAGAGCATTTATATCATATCATTGTGCTAATTATACTGTTCATTTCCTAATTGAGAGCAGGCTCAGCATTCTGTATAAATCACTTCCCTAGTGTCCATTATATTATCTGAAGAATAGGCTCTAAATAAAGATGTGTAAAATACCATACTTTGTAAATTTAAAAAGTATGAATTTTCTCTTTAAAATAATTAGAGATAATGAAATGCAATAAGAAGTTGTATTTATTACTTCTATTAGTGTATTTTACCTTTATTCTTTGCTTTTAAATATATTTTTATATATCTGAAACTATTTGTACCTAAGTTACATACACAATCTGTGAATTCTATTCTTTTTTACATATCTTAAACTATATTTCCACATAGGTTTACAAGTGTTTATTACATTTTAAACATATTTTTAGCTGGATGTACAATATACCAGTTTATCAGAATAACTGTGATATATCTAATCATTTCATTATTAATAACTGCAGTATAGGTCACAATTTTCAGTTGTCCAAGAAAGGAATGTTTCTTAAAACATTTCCTCATTCTACCTATTCATTAATTTTAGTCATGCAGGAGGAAACAAGTCTTTCCCTTTGTTTCTTTTGTGCTCCTTAGAAGTTTTTGAAAATCAATTACATTATTTTAATGTAATTAAATCATTTTGCATCTACTTAATTTAGCACTGAATAATTACAGTCATAATTTCAAAAATACCTGTTGATTAAAAAATACAGAATAACAAAGTGGTCATATTAATTATCACTAATCATATCTATTAGCAAAACAGTTTGCAATCACAAATATTTTTGTTATATAAACATATTTTTGCATATTTCACATGTGTAAGTATATTATGCCTTTCTCTTTTTACTTTATTTTATATAATAATTTTTTTCTTTTGGTATTAATATCATATAAATATTAAGTTTAATAAGTATGTTACATACTGTTATGTGGTTACTGTGTTTTAATTAACTACTGGATTCTCATGGAATATTTACATCCAACTTATTGCCCACATAGAAAAATTGTGAACATAAGCATTAATAAACATTTTCTGTATTTTGTGTCCCTGTGGAAAAATTCTTGAAAAATTTTACATTATGTATGTGTGACTGGGTGGTGGTTTGAATTGTATTTAAATGGTTGAATGTGTATTTACATGTGTAAAAAATTTTTAATGCACTTTTTATTAGTTCTAGGATAATTCCTGTTTTCCCTTAATTGAATGGAATCCAACAGTAATATGCAACATTAAGATACCACTTTCAATTAAACTATATTTTTCTGTTTTAAAGATAGTATTTAATAGAGTGAAATTTACTTTTTTAGTTTAGATTTCTGTGAGTTTCAATAAACACTTAACTACTATCACAATAAAGATACAGAACAATTTCATCACACTTCTGAAACACACCCAGGTACCTCTTTTTAGTCAGCTACTCCCAGGAACTCTGGTAGCCAAGCCATTTATCTCTTTTCTGCGTGTGAATTTCTGTTTTTCTAAAATGTCCTGATAAGGGAATCAAGCAGTATGTATCTTTCTGAGTCTAGATTATCTCACTTAGCACAAAGCATTTGAAATTCATCTACGCTGTGTAGGTAGCAGTATCTCATTCCTGTTCATAACTAGCAGCATTCCATTGTATGGATGTGCCAGGGTCAATTTCCTTTCTCCAGTTGAAGGACATTGGGATTGTGTTTCAGGTTTTGCTGGATACAAAAACTATCAAAAGTATCATGCATATTTGATATACAAAAAACATGAACTGACATTTCTTTTGGCTAAAAATCTGAGTAAGATTGCTACCACAGGCGAGATATGTGTTTAACTTTATAAAATATTTAGAGAATATAAACTACTCTCTAAAGTAGCTGTTCCATTATGCATTTCCACTGGCAATGGATGGGCTGCAATTTCCCCACAGACTCATCAGCACCTGGTACCATGATTTTAAATTATTTTTAGCCTTCTAATAGGTAGTTATTGGTACATGATTGTAGCTTAATTTACATTTCCCTAATGATTAGTGGCATTGAACATATTTTCAAGTAGTTATATGCCATGTGTACATCATTGGTGAATTATATGTTCAAGTATTTTAACCATTTTTATTATGTTGTTTCTTCTTATTGAGTTTCGTGAGGCCTTTATTCTGGATACAAGTCATAAATCCGATCTGTGATTTGTACATATTTTCTTTCATTCTATGACTTGTGTTTCCATTTTTAAAAAGTGTCCTTAAAAGAGGATAAATTCTTAATTTTGATGGCATTTCACTTACTTTTTTTCTTTTAAGCATCATGTTTTTGAAGTTGTAGCTAAGACATCTTAGCATAATTCTACATCAAAAAATTTTCTTTTATATCTTTTAGAAGTTTCATAGGTTTAGCTTTTACATTTAGGTCTGTGGTCCATTTTGAGTTAATGTGTGCATGGAGTGTGAAATATGGATTGAGGTTCACTATTTTGCATATGGATATCTAAATGTTCAAGTGCTATTTGTTGGAAAGACTGTCCTTTCTCCATTGATTTGCTTTTGTACCTTTGCTAAACAAATTTATCACATGTGTAGGTTTGTTTCTGAATGCTCTATTCTGTCCCACTGATTGACAGTCCATTCATTCTCCAATACCACACATTTATGAAACAAGGTAGTGTTAGTTCTCCAACTTTGTTCTTTAAATGATTTTAGCTCTTCTCATTTGTTTTGTTTTCTATATAAATATTTTAATTAGCTTATAAATGTATACAGAAAATCATGGTGGGATTTTTTTTTTACTAGTATTGTATTGAATATACAGATCAGATGTGGAAGAATTTGTATTTTATCATATTGTGTCTTCCAAATCCACAAACATGATTTATCTCTATATCTGTGTAGGCATTCTTTGGTTTATGTTAACAGTGTTTTGTAGTTTTAAGCACCAGAGACCTTTTCTCTCATATTTTTTGTATTTACTTTTCATGTTTCAAACTTTCATTCTTTGAGTACAAATCAGTGGAAATTTAAAAATGTGTATTTCCAATTGTTCTTTGCTCATATATAGAAATACCATTGATATTTTCATATTGATCTTGTATTCTGTAACCTTAACAAATCCAACATTATGCTTTACCAGATTTTGTAGGTTTATTTTGTGTGAGAGGATGTCTACACAATCATTTTGTAAGTGACTAAAGATAAGTTTATTTCTTTATTTCCGGTGTGTTTGCCTTTTGTATTTTTCTTTCCTTACTGCACTAAAATCTCCACTATGACATTGAATAGGAGTGGCAAATAGTGACATCCTTGCTTTCTTCCATATAATAGAGGGAAAGCATTCAGTGTTTCAACATTTAGTGTAATGTTAGCTATGGGATTTTTCATAGAATAATGGTGCTATGAACACTCAAATTTACATTTTTGAATGGACATACATTTTCATATCTCTTAGGTATATACCTAGAAGTAGAACTGTGGTAAAATATAGTGGATAGGTAACTCAATCTTTAACTTTTTGAAGAACTCTCAAAATCCAAAGTTGCTGTGCCATTTTACATTCCCATCAACAAAGCTGAAAGTTTCAGTGTCTCCACATCTTCAACCTTTATTATTTATCTTTTTATTATACTCATCCTAGTGTATGTGAAGTGGTATCTCATTGTATTTTTTTATATAATTTATTTTGGTATCATTAATCTACAATTACATGTGCAATATTATGGTTATTAAACTACCCCCTTCATCAGGTCCCCCCCCCCCACCAACCCCATTACAGTCACTGTCCATCAGCGTAGTGAGATGCTATAGAATCATTATCTCATTGTATTTTTTAATTTTTATTATTTGTTTTAATTAAAAATAGATATGTACATAAAAGAATCAAAAGGTTCTATCAGACTTATATAGTCCCCTAACAGTTTCATCTCTTTTAGCAATTTCTTTTATTGTCCTCCATAGCTTTTTTCTTTAAACTGAAGTATAGTTGATATACATTATGTATTGGTTTCAAGCATACAACACAGTGATTCAGCAGTTACACATATTATTAAATCCTCACCCCAACTAGTGCAGGTACTATCTGTCCCAATAGAAAATGTTACAGAACCATTGTCTATATTCTCCATGCTGCACTTCCATCTCTGTGACCATCTTATATTATGACTGAGATTTTGTGCCTCTATATCTCCCTCACTCACGTCCGTCATCCACCTGAACACCACCCCCATGGTAACCACCAGTCACTTCTCCATGTCTGTGAGTATACCGCTATTTTATTCATTTTGTTTTGTTTTGTTTTATTTTTAGATTCTACAAAAAAGTGAAATCATATGGTATTTGTCTCTCTCCACCTGGCTTATTTTACTTAGCATAATGCCTGCTAGGTCCATTTGTGTTGTTGTCAATGGCAGGATATCTTTTTTATGGCTGAATAATATTCCATTGTGTATATGTACCATCTCTTCTTTATCCATTCATCTATTTTTACTGAATTATCATTTATATACAATCATATTGGTTTCAAATATATAACCCATGGTTTAACAGTTACCCATATTAATTCCTTACCCCTACTAGTGTGGTTATTATCTGTCAAAATAGAGAGATATTATAGAATCACTGGCTATATTTTCCATGCTATACTACTTTCTCTGTGACCAACATATTATGATTAAGAATTTTTGTGCCCCTTTACCCCCTCAACCTTCTTACCCATCCACCCCAACCCTTTCCTCATGGCAACCCTAGTCACTTCTCAGTGTCTAGAGTCTGCTGCTGTTTTTGTTCATTTTGTTTTGTTTTATCTTTATATTCCAAAAATAGGTGAAATCATGGAATATTTGTTGTTCTCTGCCTGGCTTATTTCACTGAGCCTAACAACTTCTAGATCCATCCATGATGTTGCAAATGACAGGATTTCTTTTTTTCATGGCTGAATAATATTTCATTGTGTATATGTACCACTTTTTTATCCATTCTTCTACTGATGGACACTTAGGTTGCTTCCATATTTCAGCTATGGCAAATAATGTGGTAATAAACTTGAGGGTGCCTATATCTTTTCAAATCTGGAATTTTGTTTTCTTTGTGTAAATTCCTGAAAGTAGAATTACTGTGTTGCATGGTATTTCTATTTTGAGGAATCTCCATACTACTTTCCACAGTGGTTGCACCAATTGACATTCTTACTAACAGTGTAGGAGAGTTCGCACTTCTCCACATCCTTGCCAACACTTGTTATTTCTTATCTTTTGGATAATGGTCATTCTAAGTGGTATGAGGAGATATCTCACTGTGGTTATGATTTACATTTCCCTGATGATTAGGGATGTGGAGCATCTTTTCATGTGCCATTGGCCATCTGTATTTCTTCTTTGGAGAAATGTCTATTCAGAAATGTCTTAACACATTTTTTAATCAGTTTTTTTTTTTAGTGTTGAAGCATATGAGTTTTTCTTATTTTGTAAATTAATTCCTTGTCAGGTGAATTGTTTATGAATGTATTATCCCATACTGTAGTTTGCCTTTTTGTTCTGTTGATGATGTGGTTTGCTGTACAGAAGCTTTTTAGTTTGATGTAGTCCCACATGTTCATTTTTTATTTTGTTTCTCTTGTCTGAGGAGATGTGTCCAGGAAAAACTTGATCATAATTATGTTTAAGAGATTTTTGCTGATGCTTTCTCCTAAGAGTTTTATTGTGTCATGTCTTACATTCAGGCCTTTGATCCATTTCAAGTTTACTTTTGTGAATGGAGTTACACAGTGATCCAGTTTCATTCTCTTGCATATAGCTGTCCGGTTTTCCCAACATCAGTATGGAAGAGGCTGTCTTTTCCCTATTATATATTTATGACTCCTTTATCAGATATTAATTGACCATATATATGTAGGTTTATTTCTGGACTCTCTATTCTGTCCCATTGACCTATGGGTCTGTTCTTGTGCCAGTACCATACTGTTTTGATTACTGTAGCTTTGTAGTACAGCTTGAAGTCAGGGAACATAATACCCCCAGCTTTCTTTCTCAGGATTGCTTTGCCTATTCATGATACCTTATAAATTTTAGGATTTTTTGCATTGAAAAATGCTGTTGGTATTTTGATAGAGATTGCACTGAATTTGTAAATTGCTTTGGGCGGGATGGCCATTTTGACAATATTAATTCTTCCTATCTATGAGTGTGGAATAGATTTCCAATTAATTGTGTTTACTTTGATTTTTCTCATGAGTATCTTGCAGTTTTCAGAGTGCAGGTCTTTCACTCCTTGGTTAGGTTTATTCCTACATATTTTATTTTTTTGATGCAATTGTAAATGGAATGTTTCCTGATTTCTCTTTCTGCTAGTTTGTTGTTAGTGTATAGGAATGCCATGGATTTCTGTATATTAATTTTGTATCCTGCAACTTTGCTGAATCCAGTCATTCTAATAGTTTTTGGTGGAGTCTTTAGTGTTTTCTATGTATAATATCATGTCATCTGCAAATAGTGATGACTCTTTATTACCAGTTTGTATGCCTTTCATCTCTTTATCTTGTCTGATTGCCATGGCTAGGATTTCCAGTATTACGTTGAATAAAAGTGGTGAGACTAGGCATCCTTGTTTTGTTCCTGATCTTAGAGGAAAACTTTCAACTCTTTGCCATTAAGTATGATGTTAGCTGTGGGTTGATTACATATGGCCTTCATTATGATGAGGTACTTGCCCTCTATACCCATTTTGTTGAGAGTTTTTATCATGAATGGATGTTGAATTTTGTCAAATGCTTTTTCAGCATCTATTGAGATGATCATATGGTTTTTATCCTTCCTTTTGTTAATGTGGTGTATGATATTGATTGATTTATGAATATTGCACCAGCCTTCCATTCCTGGAGCAAACCCACTTGCTTTTGATAGATGATCCTTTTGATGCATTTTTTAATTCAGTTTGTTAATAGTTTGTTTTGAGGATTTTTGCATCTTTGTTCATTAGGGATATTGGTCTGTAATTGTCTTCTTTTGTAGTGTCTTTGTCTAGTTTTGGTATTAGAGTGATGCTTACCTCATAGAGTGAAATTGGAAGTAATCCCTCTTCTGATTTTTGGAATACTTTAAGAAGGATTGATATTAGCTCTTCTTTAAGTGTTTGGTATAATTCACCCATGAAGGGATCTGGTCCTGGAATGTTGTTTGTTGGGAGCTTTTTGATTACTAGCCCAATTTTGTTACTGGTAATTGATCTGTTCAAATTTTCTGTTTCTTCCTGGGTCTTAGAAGGTGTACTTTTCTGGGAATTTGTCCATTTCTTCTAGGTTGTCCAATTTATTGATATAGAATTCTCTAATAATTATTTGCATTTCTGTGGTGTCAGTTATAACTTCTTTTTCATTTCTTATTTTGTTTATTTGTGTCCTTTCTCTTTTTTTATTGAAAAGGCTAGCTGGGGGTTTGTCTATTTTGTTTATGTTCTCAAAGAACTAGCTCTTGGTTTCATTTACTTTTTTCTATTGTTTTATTCTTCTCTATTTATTTATGTCTGCTCTGACCTTTATTATGTCCCTCCTTATACTAACTTTGGGTTTCATTTCTTCTTCTTTTTCTAGCTCCTTTAGTTGAGTTTAAACTGTTTATTTTGGATTATTCTTGTTTCTTGAGGCAGGCACGTATTACTATGTATTTCCCACTTAGAACTGCTTTTATTTTGAACTGTTTTATTTTTGTTTTCATTTGTCTCCATATATTGCTTGATTTCTTTGATTTTTTCACTGATTCATTGATTATTTAGAAGTAAATTGTGTAGCCCTTATGCGTTTGTGTTTTTTTCTTAATGAACTTGTTTTCTATTTTCATACTCTTTTGATCCAAAAAGATGCTTGATATGATGTCAATCTTTTTTAATTTATTGATGCTCTTTTTGTGCTGTAATATGTGACTTGGTCTAGAGAATATTCCATGTGCATTTGATAAAAATGTGTGTCCTGCTCCTTTTGGGTGGGATGTTCTGTATATATCTGTTAAGTCAATCTGCTCTAAAGTGTCATTCAACACCTTTGTTTCCTAACTTATTTTCTGTCAGTGTGATCTCTCCATTGATGTAAGTGGATTGTTAAAGTCTCATAATATGATTGCGTTGCTTTAGGTCTATTAGTATTTGTTTTATATATTTAGGTGCCCTATGTTGGTTGCATAGATATTTACAATTGTTAAATTCCCTTGTTGGACTTATACTTTTATCATTATACAATGCCCTTGTCTTTTATTACTTTGTTTTGTCTATTTTGTCTGATACAAGTGCTGGTACTCCTGCTCTTTTTCTCCCTATTATTTGCACAAATATATTTCTGCATTCCTTCACTTTTAGTCTGTGTATGTCTTTAGGTCTGAAATGAGTCCCTTGTAGGCAGCACACACATGGGTCTTGTTTCTTTATCCATTCTTCCACCTTGTGTCTTTTCATTGGTTCATTCAGTCCATTTACATTAAGATAATTATGTACTTATTGCCATTTTGTTCATTGTTTTCTGGTAGTTTTTGTAGTTCCTCTCTGTTTCTTTTTTCCTCTCTTATTCTCTTCCCTTGTTATTTGATGGTTATGCTTGGATTTCTTTTTTTAATTTTTTGTGTATCTCTTATACGCTTTAGGTTTGTGGTTGCCATAATATTAATAGATAGTTTCCTAAATGTATAACAGTCTATATTAAGTTGTTCACTGTATTTTTAACACAGTCTAAAAGTTTCCTAAATTTATAACAGCCTATATTAAGTTGTTGTTCACTCTATTTTGAACACAATCTAAAAATACTACTTTTTTATTCTCCTTTCTCTTCCACTTTATGTATAACATGCCACAATATCCATCTTTTGTGTATCCATTTACTGATTTTGCATATAGTTGATTTTACTATTTTTTAAAATAACTTCCTACTTGCTTAGCAACTAATTGGTCTACTACCTTTACTGTAGGTTTATTTTCACTGAATAAAATTATTTAGGCTCAAGAACTTTTCCATCTACAGAAGTTCCTACAAGGCTGATTTAATGGTGGTGAATTCTTTTAACTTTCATTTATGTGGCAACCTGTTACGCTGTGCTTCCATTCTGATATTCACAGAATATAACCTTTTGACTAGATTTTTGGTTGTCAGTTATTTCAATACATTCAGTATTTCATACCACTCTCTGGCCTATAAAGTTTATGCTGAGAAATATGCTCATAACCTTATGGAGTTTCCCCTGTTTGTAACTGTCTGCCTCTCTCTTGCTGCTTTTCAGATTCTCTTTTTATCTTTAAACTTTGCCCTTTTAACTACAATATGTCTTGGTGTGTTGTCTTCCTGGGGCTCCTTTTGTTAGGGGCTCTTGGTGCTTCCAGGATGTAGGTATCTATTTCCTTTCCCAGATTGGAGAACTTTTCAGTAATTATTTCTTCAAACAGACATTCTACTCCTTTCTCTCTCTCTTCTCCTTCTTGTATCCCTGTTATGTGAATAGTGTTTCATTTGGAGTTGTCACAAAGCTCTCAGCATCTTCTCATTTTTAGAGATTCTTTTTTTCTCAGTTCTTCGTTTTATTTTCCTGTTTACTAATCTCCATCTCATTAATCTTCATCTACTAATCATTACCCCCATTGTATTTTTCACTACAGTTATTATATTATTCAGCTCTTAGTGGCTCTTTTTCAAATCTTCTCTCTCTTTGTGGACGTTTTCGCTGAGATCATCAATTCTTTACCCCAGGTCAGTGAGTAACCATATGACTGTTACTTTGAAATCCTTATTAAGAAGATTGGTGATCTCCATTTAATTTAGCCCTCTTTCTTGTTTTATTTTGTTCTTTTGTTTGGAACATACTCCTTTGCCTCCTCATTTTTCTGGGTTTCTGTCTTTCTTCCTTTGTATTAGATAGATTGAATTATGCCAAATTATGTTATGCTATCTGGTCTAAAAAGTAATAGCTTTATGAAGAAGATAGCCCTTGGTGCCCAGAATCTCAAGACTCTGCTCACCAGTGCCTGGTTCTCCTTTGCAGTGGAACTGTAGTTGCTGTTGGTGGGCTGTGGATGGAGCCATCTTTCTGCCTGTCTGAGGGCAGTGGCTGAGATCTATCAGCAGAAGGTGACAGTTCATCTGGTTTTGCCCTTTGTTTGTCAGGAGGTGCTTCTGCTGGGATCTTTGTGGGTGGGGCTGCCCTCTACCTGCTGAGCAACAATTGCAGCTGCTGCTAGGTCAGTTACGGTGGTTGGGAAGGGTGCACAGAGGAGCACTGCTGTGGGGCTGAGCTGCCAGTGAGGGAGATGGAGTGTTTGGAGCTGGCTCCTGAAGGCACTCAACCAGCTGAACTAGGAAGGGCTAGGGAAGTATTACCACCTGCCCTTTCTGTTCTAGGGGGATTTCCCTCCCACTCTCACCACTTTATCACACTTCCTGCTGCTGGTAAATCTTTTAAACTGCTGCCTTTCTGTTAGGTCTCAGCGGGATCAGTGTAGTATTCCTGACCTCCACAGGTGACAGAAGTCTCAACCTCCCAGAGTGTTCCAACTCTCCCTGGTGTCCAGCCCCATAAATCATCAATGCCCAGTGCAATGTGGGCTTGTGTTTCCAGAGCAGATCTCCAGGGCCAAGTGTGCAGGATTTCTGAACACTTATACCCTCCCTGCTCCATTTCTCTCCCTCCCATTTGTGGGCTGGTATGGGGAAAGGCCTTGTCTCCTGGTCCACTGTGGCTCTGCCACTTTACTTTTCTCAAAGTGGTCTTCTCTTCTTCAGCAGGTATAGATAGCCTGTTCTGCAGTCTTCCATTCGTTTTCAGGGTTAGTTGTACTTGCTGTAGTTCCTTCTCTGGGCGTATATGGGAGGTTTCTGCTTTCCCTACCTCCTCTTCCATCTCTTCTTCATTCTACTTTTGATTTGCATTTTCCTAAGGGAGAATAAAATTGAGCATCTTTTCATACTTATTGGCTATTTGTTTATCCTCTTTGGAGATGATTATACAAATCCTTTGTCCAGTTTTCAATTGGGTTATTTGTCTTTGTTTTATTCCTGGAGTAACAGCAGAGTAGCCCTCAAATATTGCGATAGTAAACCAAAATGTCCGGGAGGTAAGAGCATCTTATGGGAGTTTTGTTTTATCTTTATGGCCAGTGCACATACCTCCCATAGTACTATGTATATACAAATCTTTAATTCCCCTGGGGGAGGGGGTGAAGGTATGATATACTAGACCAGGACAAGATCCTATTCCTGCTACTGTCCTATCATAGGACCACTCTCTTGCATGCATCCTACCTGATGGACAAGATTTGAGTATGCTGGTGTCATTAAAACATGTATCTTATAACCCTTAGGTTATCTTCTTCTGTAGTCCCTGTGGCCTGGACCCCCCTCCTGGCTGCAGCTGCCAGGTGATGATTTCTCTGAACTCCCTACCTGTTCAGCTACTGAATGCTGGTGAAATGGGTGAGCTATGGACTTAATCTGTGTAGGACTTTGAACCTAGCTGAATCTTATGGCTTGAGGATTATCATGATTTTATTGCTGTTGTTATGGTATGTTATTAGTCTGTTTACAGTGCTCCTGTTTTCTTGCACAGGGGCCATTGTGGAAGATGGGGAGTGAGTAGACTATGAGGCTAGATTTCTGAGGGGTGTGCAGTGATAAAAGGACAATATTTCCAGAATCTCTCACCTGGCTTTAGTTCATCTCCATATCAATAGGTGTTTCCAAGGGGTGGAGAGAAGTAGTCCATCTCCATCTCAATAGGTGATTACATGGGGGAGTGAGAGCCTATCTGGACTGGAAAGGTTATATGGAGTCCCTTTTTTTGCAGATGAGTCATGGGAGACTTGGGTGAGCAGAAGTGGGCAACTGCTTGTGGGCAATAAACGGGTTTATCTCACTTTGTTTCTCCCTTTGACTGGTTTTGTTTCAAAGGTAATTTGCCCCAGGCTAGAAAAGTATTTTCCCCCTGAGTTACAGACAGGCAAATAAAATAAAAATGTTTCAGAAATGTCAAGAATCACATGTGTTTTACCAATTGTACAAGGACATCTATATTCCCTTAGGAAATAATTAAAACTCATTATAAATGATGGCAAAATATGAATATAACAAGAACTTCAGGGACGAATATACCTTTAACATCATCTTTAGATGAATAGCAAAAATTTGTGTATTACCTACATTTTAATTGCATAGATTGATATTGTAGACTGCAAATAACTTTAATGTTAATTAATTTAATTCAATATTTAATACCAGTTTAGGTATTAAAACAGGGCTATTACAAGACTGGTTTATCTGGGACAGATTTTCTTGTGGTTAAACATAAATGTGAATACTTGGTGTCAGGATGGAGATTAGAGCATGCCGGAGAAGCGGGAGAGAAGATAAGGAGGAGGGGAAATGGACTTAAGTTTCTGTGATGCAAGCCATTTCGGACGAGGACAAGGCTGGTGGAGAAAGCTGTACCCCTGGTCCCTGATGTAAATGTGTCCCTCAAGGGCTTTCATTAAAGACAATAAACAGCCCAACTGTCTGGCTTCCAAAAAGCTGAATTTCATCACCAATCTCATGTCTGGTCCTGAAGACTTCATAAAGGTTAGTGGGTGAATTAGACATCTGGAGTGAAGTAGTTTAAGGATCAAGGTAAGGACTGGGCTGATGATATGTCCCCAGGCAGGCCAGATTCTTGGAGGCTATTGATATGTGTACACAAAGAATAATAAAGACCAGAGTCATAAAGCCATTGTTTATAGCAGAAGTGGAGGGTGAGTTCTGGGGAGGGAGGTTGAGATTGTATGGACAGTTGAAGTTAATCAAAAAAAAAAAATAAAGAGAAGTAATCCATTATATGACAAGTGTTCTAATAATTTGACTGAACATGAGAAAATAGAAATACTATTGACTGAGACTTCAGACCTCTGTTTGCAAATGTGAGAAGTTCCCTGAGAATTACTGGGATCTGTGCTGAGCTCCCCAAAGCAGGGTGTAGGAAGTAGACCAGGACATCTTGGGCAGGTGAGAAAAGAGACCTGTGTGAGAGGAGCATTGAGTGTGGCATTTAGGATGAACTGTGTCAGACCAACGTCATTGTAACTTGGTCAGGAAACCAACTGAGCTGGCAAAAATACTCAACCTCTGAAGTCCCCTGCTTCTCTCTCTGGCTTCAATTAGTAAAATTTCTGTACTGCTCCCTTTCCCCAAACATTTGGCCATCACCACCTTCCATAATCTGCCCTCCTCCACAGCCTTGCTTTGTTGATTTGTGTCTCCCATGCCCTTTTCCTTCTTGCTGTCTTTCTCCTTTCCTTTCCTGATCAGGTTGTGGAGCCCATCTGCCTTACAACCCTCCAGTGCCATCCCACTTGTTATCCTGCAGGAGGTCAGCCACTGTCACTGGAGAGAACTTGTCTTACAGAACATCCATATGCTCTACGGAAGGCAGTGCCCTGACCTAGACCAATTGACTGGCTTCCTTTGGTGACTCTGAAGGCAAAACACTTCCTCCCAGTACTTGGAAGATGGTAATTGGTGCTGATTTTCCTCTGCAGAAAGAAAAATCAGAGGCTCTAAGGAGGTAACTGAAGTGGAAGAAAAATGTTAAATGAAGATAAATATAACTCAGCTACTGACGTAGATCTTTTTAAATACCTCTTCAATAGGGGGAATTAACATTTGTCTCCAATTCTTCAACCTGTCTGCTTACAAATTTGGTTTTTTCTCAAATCATAAGCCCTCAGGATTCATGCAAATTCCCTTTTCCCCCTATATTCCTGGTTCATAATATGGTGCTTAAAAATAGTTACTGATTCCTGAATGGCTGACGTAATGGATAAACAAATGTACATTAAGTACTAAATGATAAAATTTGCACCTGCAGAAAAATCTTCCAAATATCATGCACATTCCATTGCAGCAATAATGCCTTATTTTCCAAATTTAGCCATTTCTAAACTTAATTCCCTAAGGTGTGAGCTGAGCAGTGCCTAAATTCAGGCACACAGTTCTCTTGACTCTCCTTATAAATGAGAAAATTGTATGTGGTGAAGTCAGAGAGATTTCAAACTCATTTCCATGACCTAGGCCGAATCTGTCTGTCCAAACATCTGCCCTACTTTCTTCAGTATTCCGCATGCACAGCCACCTGGAGCTGAACATTGTTTCACAAACATGCTACACTTTTATTTGAATACCTACATTTTCTTCTGCTGCTTCTCTCTCTTTTCATTATTCTCCTTATGATAAACTGCTCATCACAAGGTCAAGAAACATCTTGTTACAGCCTTCTTTCAAGAAACATATGTATATGTTACATATAATTATTTCATTTGTATACTCATAATCCTATTTTTAGGGTAAATACATACAATAATATGTTTAATTTGATTAGCTAGAGATATATATATGTCTTTTAGACTATTACTGATTGAGGTTGAGGACATAACCTGTTGACCTTTTAAATTTCTTACCTGTATGTTCAAAGGAAATGGAGAGTGAGATATGCCAAAGGCTTTTTGTGACTTCACACAGAACATTATGGGAAAATCTGTATTTTCTTCTCTCTGTGAATAGGAGTTGATGTCTCTGGTGGTCTCCAAAAGTATGACTGCCTTAAACCACACAGGTGTCAGCCACACAGTCTTCCGCTTGCTGGGCATCCCTGGCCTTGAGGTTCAGCACATGTGGATTTCCATCCCCTTCTTCATTTCCTATGTCATCGCCCTGCTTGGGAACAGCCTGCTCATCTGCATCATCCTCACAAAGCACAGCCTCCATGAGCCCATGTACCTCTTCCTCTGCATGCTGGCCAGAGCAGACATTGTCCTCTCCACATGCACAGTACCTCAGGCCCTGGCCATCTTCTGGTTCCGTGCTGGGGAGATCTCCCTGGGCCACTGCATCACTCGGCTCTTCTTCATCCACTCCACCTTCATCTCTGAGTCAGGGATCTTGCTGGTGATGGCGTTCGACCGCTACATTGCCATATGTTACCCACTGAGATATACCACCATTCTTATACATGTGCTGATTGTGAAAATTGGTATGAAAATCTTTATAAGAAGTTATTTTACAATTTTTCCCATCATATTTCTTTTAAAAAGGTTGACTTTCTGCCAGAATAATATCATTCCACATACCTTCTGTGAACACATTGGTTTGGCCAAATATGCTTGTAATGACATTCAAGTGAACATCTGGTATGGGCTTTTTGTCATAATGTCAACAGTGGTCTTAGATGTCCTGTTAATTTTTGTTTCCTGTGTAGTGATTCTGCATGCTGTGTTCCACATGCCTTCCCAAGATTCTTGTCACAAAGCTCTCAATACATGTGGCTCACCTGTCTGCATCATCATCCTCTTTTATGGGCCTGTGATCATCACAAGCCTTGCTCAGCGGTTTGGACACCACATTCCACCTCATATCCACATCTTGTTGGCTAATGTCTGCATTCTGCTTCCACCTATGCTGAATCCCGTCATTTATGGGATCAAGACCAAGCAAATCCGAGAGCAGGTGGCTCACATATTTTTTCCAAAGCAGAAGTAACTTTGGAAGAGGAACAGAGTTTTCAGCATCTCTAGCCATCCATGATGTGGTCTTTAGAAGTAATAGGTGGGAATAGCCATGGTAAGCTGAAACACTAGGAAATAGCTCAGTGAATTCTGTTTCTGGAGCAAGTTCACCGTGGAGGTTATAGGACTTGCATCTTCTACTGTCAAAGCAATAGAGAGAGCAGTGCCATGCTTGACGGAACAAGCTACCTCCTGCACAGAACCTGTGGCCAGACAATTGAGTTTCCAAAATCATGTGGCTTCCATGTTACCAGCCTGATCTTTGGTAATAGATCAAATGAGAACAGTGCCCTGATCTTGGAATTTGTTCAGTTATTCCTCACTGAGTTTTCACCCTCTGAGATATCCTGTGACATCCCTGGACAATCACATATAAATCACATATACAGTGTTTCAGTTATGCAGGATGAATAATTTCTGGAGATCTAGTGGAGGACAGAGTGGTAATAATTATAGTTAATAATACTGTATCATACATTTGAAATTTGCTGAGAGATTTGATCTTAAGTTTTCTTATCACCTATACATGAATGGTAACTATGAATTGATGAATATGTAATTAGCTTACTTGTGGTTGTCATTTCATATTTTATATGTATATACACATATAAAAACATCATGATGTACACCTTAAATATATGCAAGTTTTATCTGTCACACTTTAATAAAGCAGGGGAAAGAACTCACTAAAAATAACCATTAGGTTGGTTATTAATTTGGTATGTATCCTTCCACATTTTTCTCTATGTCTTATGTATCCTTGTAAAGCTAATTAAAAATTACATGAATATATCCATAAATATAGACAGACGCTAATGTGGTCTGTCTATATTTATAAAAAATGAATATTAATCAGCAGTTTGGGGTGTACCATCACCTAACATGTCCATGACTTACATCAGTAAGCTGTGAGAGGAGCATATGAGTAAGTGTCAGTGCCTGAAAAGGGGATTGTCTGTACAGCACTTGTCATGGATACTGGAGGTTGGGTTCCTATTCTTGACCAAAGATAGTTCTTCGGGTATGACACTGAGTCTTAGGCAAGGGAAAGCAGCTGTTGGGGAGGAAGAATTTTCCTTTAGCCATCGTGGTTCTTCTAGCAGATCTAAAAATCAAACTGTTTTGAGACAGATAGACAGGAGAAATAACCAAAGTTTAAGTATGTGTACATAGAGGCCCAATAATGAAATTGAGACCCAAAGTAATGACCAAGGCAGGCAATTTTTATACATTTTAGACAAAGACAGTAAATCTGTGAGGACTTGATAGGACAAAGAAAACTTATGTTTGGGATTTTCCCCTAGTAAGGAATCTAGTGAGCATTTGAGCTAGGGTAGTAAATTAGTAAAAAAGTAACAATGTTTGACTCTGCAGCCTTCTGGGGTTCTAAATTCCATATCTCTGGTGAAGGATGTCTCTTTACCTCCCAGTACAGGGAGAGTAACTTTCACCTAGGAAACTTAGTTCCTGATTTCAGTGGGGTAACCGAGGAGAATATCCCTCCTGCACTGGCTGTGTCTCCAGTCACTTTAATTCAAAGTCAGTTTGCCCCAGTGGCACATTTTTGGGTGGCCTGCCTTGGTCACTACAGGGGAATCCGTGATGCTCTCTCTAGAGTACTGCCTTATTACAGCCAGTTCCTGAGTGGTGAAACTGTTAAGCAAAAATAATAGACATAAACAGGGTGAAGAGAGAATAAACCAGTAAAGCCCACTCAAAGGGACTCAGTGAGTTAACCAGATAAAGCCAGAGAGCCAGGAATGATTCACAGAGTTAATGAGTTCCAAAGGCAAGGAGTAACTTAGAATATCTGGATATTTCCAAGATAAAGAAAAATATCCCAGCACAGCCTGTCTCTTCATTGTATCAATTAGATTATGCCTTGTAAAATCTATTTAAGTTGCAAAAAAGTCCAGTTTATTCTTTTAATTAACCTGTATGCTGTTTTTTTCCTCTTCTTCCTGCCCCTTAATCAAGTAACTTTGTAACCAGGGCTGGAGACAGTCCTCGGAAGTGTAAATAAACCTATGTAGACAAAGAATGCCATATCTAGACCAACACAGTCACCTACATAACCCTATTCTTAAGACGACTGCTTGTGGGCAATAAATGGATTTCCCCCACTTTATTTCTCCCTTTGACTGATTTCAGTTTCAAAGGTAATTTGCCCAAGGCCTGGAGACAGATCATCAGCTCCAGAGATACAATTAGACTCAAATGTTGGAAACTGGCAGCATCATCAATGTGTCAAAACATTGATGGAAGTCATTTAATCAATTCCTGCTGACAAGGTTTCTGTTACAGAGATACTCAAGTAATTTAATTTTATTAATAATCTATTCTGAATTTTTGTTAAAGAGAGCTTGTGTGCTGCTTCAACTAGTCAGGATTTTTTTAAAACTCTTTTTGTCCTTACTTTTAATTAATTAACAAATATTTATTGAAAGACTATTATGGGCAGGACATTATGCTAGGTACTAGGTAACATTGTTAAAAACACTCACAATCTCTGCTCTCAGGATACATCAATCCAGTGGGGAAGAAAGATAATAATCAAATTATCACACAAATGAATGCACTTTCATGAGGGCTTTGGGACTTCAAAAAAAAAGAATAATCCCAAATAAACAGTCTAAACTCACAATTAAAGAAACTAGAAAATGAAGAACAAATGAGACCCAAAGTTAGTAGAAGGATGTAATAAAGATCAGAGCAGAAATAAATAAAATAGAGAAGAATACAACAAGAGAAACAAATCAGTGAAACGAGGAGCTGGTTCTCTGAGAAAATACACAAAATAGATAAACCCCTAGCTAGAGTTATAAAGAAAAAAAGAGTGAGTACACAAATAAACAAAATCAGAAACAAACAAGGAATATTCACAATTGATACCACAGAAATACAAAGAATTATTAGAGGATATTATGCAAAGTTATATGCAATTAATTGGACAACCTAGAAGAAATAGACAAATTCCTAGAAAAATAGAACCTTTCAAGACTGATCCAGAAAGAATCAAAAATATGAACAGACCAATTATCAGTAATAAAATTGAATTGGTAATAAAAAAATTCCCAACCAAAAAAAGTTCATGTAAGTTGACTTCACAGCTGAATTCTACCGAACATTTAAAGAGCTAATAAACATCCTTCTTAAAGTATTGTGAAAAGTAGAAGAGGAGGGAATAATAATGTATTTCAGTATGGAAATATTCAAAGCTGTACTTGAAGGCATAAAAAGTTGGCAGATACTTGTTTCAGTTCCTTGGTGTCCTTGAGAATCATCATTTTAGGAGTATCAAATGCATAAAATGCTGTATTGCAGCTCCTAATGTACTCTCAGCAGGGATGTTGTACAGAGTGTGATCTGATTGTATTGGTGAATATTTGGACTCACATACACTCTTCCTATGTAAATCTCCAATTTACACATTTACATTGCTAGACAATTTAAATATATATTAAAGTGCAATAATACTTGTAATTATATGTATTATTGAATTAAATGTAATTTCAAACTTTTTAAATAGAATTTCCATCCATATTCACGAACAACACATCACAGAGAAGTGACATGCTTAATAGTTAGCCTAGTTGACTTGGTCATTATCTTTCTCAGCCCTCCTTCACCATGTAAACCCACAGCTATACATTTCAAAATGCTCCCACTGCGTGGCCACACCTTTATTGAGATTTAGTAGTTTGGATGATTTAATCACCTTGATTAATTCATTGGAGAGGCCAGTGACAAGCTGGTAAGTAGCCTAGTACTCTTGGCCAATATCAGTACCTTATACAAAAGTGAACCCACAAGGCTAGCTCTGGATTTCAAATTGTTCCCACTGGGTAGTAACACATTTGCTGAGAATTAGAGTTTTAGGTGACTTAATCACCATGTCTATTTTCATTATTAGATTAGACCCTCTGCGTGGAGCTCTTATAATGGAATCAATTAGGAAGTCTCCTCCTACTCCATGAAGATGGGTGGATAAAGAGCCAGTTCTGTTCTGTGACACTTTGCCAGTAGTGGGAAGAGCTGTACCAGGTGGTGATCCCTTGTCTTCTGAGTCCTTGTATCACTGAAGCCCAGACGTCTCACTCAGTTCCAAGTAGCCACCATCATGTCCTCATCCCTGCTCTGCCTGGCAGTGGCATGAGTAACATGAAGGAGCATGGAAGCCCACAGTGTCCTCAGGAAGACAGTGATCTGTGTCTGGTCTTTCCAACTGGATCTTGCCTGAAGCTGCCAGGACTGACACCCAACCTCCCTGTGTTTCACAATTTCTCCACGACATGTAAACAGATGTACAATGACCTTCTCAGGACAGACAGGGAACACTCTAATGGGAATGGAATCCTACACATCTTGGGGCAAAATGAGAGAATGCAGCCCCACCCAGAATGATTTCATGAGCGCAGTGACCCTTTTGACGTCATCTTTACCTGTGAGGAGAGCATCTATGTCAAAGTGGTGAAAGACCTGTGTGCCAGAGGACAGGTGACCTCCCAGCCTGTGCATGTGGTCAAGGTGGACATCGAAGACGCCGTGGGGGATGCCACCCTTGGAGGCTGCCCCATCTGTGAGCTCTGCCAGTGCCTCCAGCAGGCAAATGACATGGAAGACAGTCTAGTCTGGATAAGCTGATCTTTGCAGTGGAGGAGAAACTGGAAAGAGCTTTCCTCACATGGCCTGATTTTACTGAAGATCTTGGTAGGCTTGGACTCCTTCATCTGTAAGAACTTATGCATGGACTCTTGACTATTATTTCCTGTGAGAAGTGTCTTCAAAGCCCTTTCCTCTAAATGCCATTTATATTGTTAACCTTAAAAATAAAACAGTCATCTTACCAGCTTAAATAGGTTAATTCAGGTATAGCAGGAATTGCAGTCTGGGACCTCCAAGTTACAGCAGAATCATAGACATGTCTGGAAAACAAAGGAAAGGAAAACTTTAATAGAGGAAGGGGCTAAGTTAGGAGGGCTGTTTCTAAGCACAAAGTCCATTAGATTAACTGTAAGTTCCAGATATGGTGGTTTCTCATTGGCTGTACTGTGACAGTCTCTCATTGCCTGGGCTGTAGCTGGGTGGTGGAAAGTGGAATCCTTCTTCCTGTGGGGCAATAAAGCAGCTAGAACACTATGGTGTCTGTCTTTTCTGATAGGGAGATTTAGGAGGAGTGATGGGCATGAGAGCTTTTCCCACAGGCCTCCTGACGCCATGTCAGTGAGGTTTCCCTTAATTACTTTTCACATTCACCCCTTTTGGTCAAGATTTTTCTCCAAAATCATCACTGATCAAGTCAAGGATTTCTCCATGTAGTGGTTTTGTCCCTAGTGTTGGGAAGGAACTTTGCTGGTTGTCATGTGCTATGTCAGAGGGAAAGGGCATCGCAGTTGGAAACTACTTAAGGTCAGGTTTGATTAAAGAAGGAGGACTCTTCAGTCACTTCCTATCTATAGTTCATGTTTCTCAAGATCATAAAACATTGGAGAGGGACTTCCAAGAAGATGGCAGCGTGAGCAGGGCGGCAGAAATCTCCTCGCAACACCATATTTATCTACGAAAATACAGCAAATACATCTATTCCTAAAAGAGAGACCAGAACACACAGGAAAGCACACAGCATGCAGCCACACCCGGGAGGACTCAGCACCCTGTGAGGCGGGTAAGATACAGAGCCGCGACCCGGCGGCACCCGAGAACTCAACCCATCCCGGCGCCCCGGTGGGAGGAGAGGATTCAGAGCTGGCAGGGAGTGGAAGAGCAGGCCCGCAAGATAACCAGCCCCGGTGGTCTGCGCCGGGAGCGGTGACACACATCACGTGGTGCGTCAGACACTGGAGAGGCAGAAGGTGCAGGTCTTGAGCCGGGAACATGCCAGGACTGTGCAGCCAGCTCCCCGGGACAAGAGAAAAGCACGCGCGGTTTGTAGCAGTCTTGGAGAGGCGGGGGGCCCAGCGAGGGAACACCATCGCCTTGGTACACTCAGCCCAGAGGGCTAGGAGTCCTGAGGAACTTCAGACCCCTTGGATGGTGACTGAGAAAAGGTAGCGGCCACACTAAAACTTTATACAGAGAACAACAGCCTCCCATTCGTTCCTGCCTGGCCAGAGCTAGAAAGAGCGGCATGGCCGCGGCTGTGGAATAGTGGAGCAACAGTGACACCTAAAGCACCCTTACAGAATCCACTCAAGGTTGGGGGGGGGGTTCTTTTTCCCTTTCTTTTTTCTTCTTTCTCTTCCTTCTTTTTTTTTGCTTGTTTTTTTCCCTTTTTTTCTTCCTTTTCTTTCTTCTTTCTCTTCCCTCTTTTTTTGCTTGTTTGTTTTTTTCTTGTTTTTTTGTGTTTTTTGTCTTAAACAGCCCAGCTGACATACGTGGCACCTACCAGTGACCACTCCTATCAACATGAAAAGACAGAGGAATATGGTACAGACAAAAATCAACCAGACCCAGACAACTCCTGAGAGGAAACCTGAAGGGATGGAAATGCAGAATCTTCCTGAAAAAGAATTCAGAATAAAAGTCATAACCATGCTGATGGATCTACAGAGAAATATGCAAGAGCTAAGGGAAGAAGTGAGGGAAGTCAGGAAAGACAATGCAGAAATGAGACAAGCCATCAACGGGCTTAGCAGCAGACTGGACGAGATGCAAGAGACTGTTAATGCAATAGAAAACAGAGAACAGGAATACAGAGCAGCTGAGGCAGAGAGAGATAAAAGGATCGCTAAGAATGAAGGAATATTAAGAGAACTGTGTGACCAATACAAACAGAACAATATTCATATTATAGGAGTACCAGAGGAAGAAGAGAGAGAAAAACGGGTAGAAAGTGTCTTTGAAGAAATAATTGCTGAAAACGTCCCCATGCTGGGGAAGGAAATAGTCACGAAGTCCATGGAAGCCCACAGATCTCTTAACACAAGGGACCCCAGGAAGACAACACCAAGACACATAATAATTAAAATGGCAAAGATCAAAGATAAGGACAGAGTATTAAAGGCAGCTAGAGAAAGAAAAAAGATCACCTTCAAAGGAAAACCCATCAGACTATCATCAGACTTCTCAACAGAAACCTTACAGGCTAGAAGAGAATGGCATGATATATTTAACGCAATGAAACAGAAGGGCTTCGAACCAAGAATACTGTACCCAGGACAATTATCATTTAAATATGACAGAGGGATTAAACAATTTCCAGACAAGCAAATGCTGAGAGAATTTGCATCCCATAAACCACCTCTACAGGACATCTTAAAGGAACTGCTCCAGAGGGAAGCACTCCTAAGGCTAAAAAGCTGTCACCAGAGAAAATAAAATCATAGCAAAGAAAGCAAACCATCCAAACACTAACTAAAGGCAAAGAATAAAACACCTAGGATATAAAGAATGGAGGAGGAAGAATAAGAAGGGAGAGAAATAAAGAAACATCAGACAGTGTTTACAATAACTTAACAAGAAAGTTAAGTTAGATTGGTAGACAGTTAAGAAGCAATCCCTGAACCTTTGGTAACCACGAATCTAAAGCCAGCAATGGCAATAAGTACATATCTATCGATAATCACCCTAAATGTAAATAGACTGAATGCACCAATCAAAAGACACAGAATAACAGAACGGATAAAAAAGCAAGACCCATCTATATGCTGCCTATAAGAAACTCACCTCAAACGCAGAGATATCCCCAGACTAAAAGTGAAGGGATGGAAAAAGGTATTTCATGCAAACAACAAGGAGAAAAAAGCAGGTGTGGCAGTAATTGTATCAGACAAAACATATTTCAAAACGAAGAAAGTAGCAAGAGATAAAGAAGGACATTACATAATGATAAAGGGGTCAATCCAACAAGAAGATATAACCATTATAAATATATATGCACCCAACACAGGAGCACCAACATATGTGAAACAAATACTAACAGAAGTAAAAGAGGAAATAGATAGCAATGCATTCATTTTAGGGGACTTCAACACACCACTCACTCCAAAGGACAGATCAACCAGACAGAAAATAAGTAAAGACACAGAGGCACTGAACAACACACTAGAACAGATGGACCTAACAGACATCTACAGAACTCGACACCCAAAAGCAACAGGATACACATTTGTCTCAAGTGCACATGGAACATTTTCCAGAATAGACCACATAGTAGGTCACAAAAAGAACCTCAGTAAAGTCGAAAATATTGAAATTCTACCAACCACACTCAGATCATAAAGGTATTAAACTAGAATTAAATTTTAGAAAGAAAACATAAAGGCTCACAAACACATGGAGACGTAACAATATTCTCTTAATTAATCAATGGGTTAATGACCAAGTCAAAACAGAAATCAAAGAGTATATGGAGGGTACATATACACAATGGAATGTTATTCAGCCATAAGAAGAAAACAAATCCTACCATTTTCAACAACATGGATGGAGCTAGAGGGTATTATGCTCAGTGAAATAAGCCAAACCGAAAAAGACAAGTATCAAATGATTTCACTCATATGTGGAGTATAAGAACTAAGAAAAAAACTGAAGGAACAAAACAGCCGCAGACTCACAGAACCCAAGAACAGACTAATAGTTACCAAAGGGAAAGGGACTGGGGAGGATGGGTGGTAAGGGAGGGACAAGGGGGAAAAAGGGGCATTATGATTAGCAGATGTAATGTTGGGGGGGATGGGGAGGGCTGTACAACTCAGAGAAGACAAGTAGTGACTCTATAGCATCTCACTACGCTGATGGACAGTGACTGTAATGGGGTTGGTGGGGGGGACCTGATGAAGGGGTAGTTTAATAATCATAATATTGCACATGTAATTGTAGATTAATGATCCAAAATAAATTATAAAAAAAAGAATACTTAGGAAAAGCTACTGAAAGAATACGTAATTAAAAAAAAAAAGAACGTATGTGATGTGAACAATTTCCAAGGATGTGTTGTTTTAATTTGTCTGATTTTTCTCATACTATTCAAGATCAAATGGACAACATTCACCATGTTATTGATAAGTTTTCACAAATGCCTGGACTGTTAAATTGGTTTTCTTTGTTTCATTGGATATGGCCTATAATTGTAGGTCTAATACTGTTATGCATTTGTATTCCTGTTCTCCTAGTGTGTGTGCGGAAGGCCAATACAAGCATATGCTACTTTTCAAGAATTAACTTCAAGAAATAAGTGATTCCTTTTAAACAACTTTGTGAAATCATATACTGATTCCCCACCTGCATTTGCTGCAAGAAAATAATCATGTATATTGTGATTTTATCCAGAATCATGGCTGTTGGCTGTCCTCTCTTTCACATTTTATCTCCCTGTTTGGTCCCAGGAGATGGCTGGTTAGCCAGAGATGGGTAAGATTCCTCATGGGAGGAACAACCTAAGACAGGCACAGTCGCAAGGGACCTCAGGTGAGCAACGTGGGGGCCAACTGAGGTGAGGCATAGAACCTCACCCCTCCAGACGAGAGAGACATTGCCTGTGACAAGCTATGTCACAGGCCGAGCCCAGCTAATCATTATTCTGGTACCTTCCACAAATATATGCATATGCATTTGCGTCAATTAAAAAAAAGGGGGGGAAATGTGGGATTCACTTATAATTTAAGTATAAAAATCATATGAATAATCATTGTTGACTTGATTGATTATAGTAACTGAATTAGTTTCTCTGATATGACTGCCTTTGCATTGTTCACCTTGTGAGAACTTGTTCACTGTGTTCCTTGCATTGTTAACCTTGTGGGAGCTTGTTCACTGTATTGGAACTTGTTCGTTATGCTCCAAAAGATTGGAGACCATTCAGAATTAAGCTTGGAGTTGATTAATGATAGTGTATTGAGTTCCCTATGCAGAATTCTATTGTTGTTAGCAACCAATTGATCGATAAATGTGAGAGGTGCTCTCTCAGCATCAAAAAAAAAAAAGAGTATATGGAGACAAAGGAGAACAACAACACAAAGCCACAACTTCGGTGGGACGCGGCAAAGGGAGTTCTAAGAGGAAAGTATATTGCAATCCAGGCCTATCTAAAGAAAGAAGAACATTCCCAAATGAATAGTCGAAAGACACAATTACTGAAATTGGAAAAACAAAAACAAATGAGACCCAAAGTCACCAGAAGGAGGGACATAATAAAGATCAGAGAAGAAATAAATAAAATTGAGAAGCATAAAACAATAGAAAAAATCAATGAAACCAAGAGCTAGTTCTTTGAAAAAATAAAAATAAATAAAATAAACAAAACAGATAAACCCCAAGGCAGACTCATTAAGAGAAAAAGAGAATCTACACACATAAACACAATCAGAAATGAGAAAGGAAAAATCACGACAGATCCCACAGAAATACAAAGAATTATAACAGAATATTATGAGAATCTACATGCTGACAAGCTGGAAAACCTAGAAGAAATGGACAGCTTCTTAGAAAAATACAACCTTCCAAAACTGACCAAACAAGAAACAGAAAAACTAAACAGACCAATCACCAGCAACGAAATTGAAGCAGTAATCAAAAAACTACCCAAGAACAAAACCCCTGGAACAGATGGCTTCACCTCTGAATTCTACCAGACATATAGAGAAGAAATAACACCATTCTCCTTAAAGTTTTCCAAAAAATAAAAGAGGAGGGATTACTTTCAAACTCATTCCATGAAGCCAGCATCACTCTAATACCAAAACCTGGCAAAGACCTCACCAAAAAAGAAAACTACAGACCAATATCCCTGATGAACGTGGATGCAAAAATAATCAACAAAATATTAGCAAACTGAATTCAAAAATACATCAAGAGGATCATACACCATGATCAAGTGGGATTCATCTCAGGGATGCAAAATGGTACAACATTCGAAAATCCATCCATATCATCCATCACATCAACAAAAAGAAGAACAAAAACCACATGATCATCTCCATAGATGCTCAAAAAGCATTTGACAAAATTCAGCACCCATCCATGATTAAAACTCTTAACAAAATGGGTATAGAGGGCAAGTACTTCAACATCATAAAGGCCATATGTGACAAACCCACAGCTAACATCATACTTAACAGCGAGAAGCTGAAAGCTTTTCATCTAAGATCGGGAACAAGACAGGGATGCCCACTCTCTCCACTGTTATTCAACATAGTACTGGAGGCCCAGCCACAGCAATCAGACAAAACAAAGAAATACAAGGCATCCAGATTGGTAAAGAAGAAGTCAAATTGTCACTATTTGCAGATGACATGATATTGTACATAAAAAAACCCTAAAGACTCCACTCCAAAACCACTAGAACTAATATGTGAATTCAGCAAAGTTGCAGGATACAAAATTAACACACAGAAATCTGTTGCTTTCCCATACACTAACGATGAACTAACAGAAAGAGAAATCAGAAAAACAATTCCATTCACAATTGCATCAAAAAGAATAAAATACCTAGGAATAAACCTAACGAAGGAAGTGAAAGACCTGTACTTTGAAAACTACAAGACACTCCTAAGAGAAATTAAAGAGGACACTAACAAATGAAATTCATCCCATGCTCTTGGCTAGGAAGAATAAATATTGTCAAAATGGCTATACTACCTAAAGCAATATACAGATTCAATGCAATCCCGATCAAAATACCAACAGCATTCTTCAATGAACTGGAACAAATAATTCTAAAATTCATATGGGACCACAAAAGACCCCGAATAGCCAAATCAATCCTGAGAAGGAGGAATAAAATGGGAAATTACACTCCCTGACTTCAAGCTCTACTACAAAGCCACAGTAATCAAGACAATTTGGTATTGACACAAAAACAGATCCACAGAGCAGTGGAATAGAATAGAAAATCCAAACATCAACCCAAACATATACACTCAATTAATATTTGATAAGGGAGCCTTGGATATACATTGGGAGATGATGGCTCTTCAGCAGCTGGTGGTGGAAAAACTGGACAGTGACGTGTAAGAGAATGAAACTGGACTACTGTCTAACCCATTACACAAAAGTAAACTCAAGGTGGGTCAAAGACCTGAATGTAAGTCAAGAAACCATAAAACTCTTCGAAAAAAATATCGGCAAAAATCTCTTGGACATAAACATTAGCAACTTCTTCGTGAACATATCTCCCCAGGCAAGGGAAACAAAAGCAAAAATGAACAAGTGGGACTATATCAAGCTGCAAAGCTTCTGTACAGCAAAGGACACCATCAGTAGAACAAAAAGACACCCTACAGTATGGGAGAATATATTCATAAATGATGTATCCGATAAGGGGTTGACATCCAAAATATATAAAGAACTCACGCACCTCAACAAACAAAAAGCAAATAGTCCAATTAAGAAATGGGCAGAGGACATGAATAGATACTTCTCTAAAGAAGAAATTCAGATGGCCAACAGGCACATGAAAAGGTGCTCCGCATCACTAATCATCAGAGAAATGCAGATTAAAACCACAATGAGATACCACCTCACACCAGTGAGGATGGCCAACATCCAAAACACAAACCACAAATGTTGGCGAGGATGTGGAGAAAGGGGAACCCTCCTACACTGCTGGTGGGATTGCAAATTAGTTCAACCATCGTGGAAAGCAGTATGGAGGTTCCTCAAAAAACTCAAAATAGAAATACCAATTGACCCAGGATTTCCACTTCTAGGAATTTACGCTAAGAATGCAGCAGCCCAGTTTGAAAAAGAAAGATGCACCCGTATGTTTATCACAGCACTATTTGCAATAGCCAAGACATGGAAGCAACCTAAGTGTCCATTAGTAGATGAATGGATAAAGAAGAAGTTGTGGTACATATACACAATGGAATATTATTCAGCCATAAGAAGAAAACAAATCCTACCATTTCCAACAACATGGATGGAGCTAGAGGGTATTACACGCAGTGAAATAAGCCAAACCGAAAAAGACAAGTACCTAATGATTTCACTCATATGTGGAGTATACGAACTAAGAAAAAAACTGAAGGAACAAAACAGCAGCAGACTCACAGAACCCAAGAACAGACTAATAGTTACCAAAGGGGAAGGGACTGGGGAGGATGGGTGGTGGTAAGGGAGCGACAAGGGGGAAAAAGGGGCATTACGATTAGCAGATGTAATGTTAGGGGGGCACGGGGAGGGCAGTACAACTCAGAGAAGACAAGTAGTGACTCTATAGCATCTCACTATGCTGATGGACAGTGACTGTAATGGGGTTGGTGGGGGGGACCTGATGAAGGGGGTAGTTTAATCACCATAATATTGCACATGTAATTGTAGATTAATGATATCAAAATAAACTTAAAAAAAAAATTGGAAATCACCTTACATTGGGTACATTAATTTTACAAAAGTTTGACAAACAAAAGATAAATCTTAAAATAATTATACAAAACAGAAAAAGTAAGTAACATGACAATTTCAAATTCACAGTGGTCCGTAACCATGACTCTAGTCTGAAAGTAGCCAATTGAATGTTTACTGGCACTAATTCTGACGTAAGCTCGAAAAGGTCTCCCTACAGAAGCAAGGCTGGGGTCACGTGTGCTTCCTGAAAGTCCTTGCATAAAAGCAACCATGAAAACAGAATAGCGAATACCACAAGAGCACAATGAAAGTCATTATAACTGAGCACATCTGGGTAGATACAGTACAGGTATAAACTGAAGCAAATAGTTGATTAACTTTTTGCAAGAATAGCAAAACTTCGAAAGATGTAAAAAACAGTATTGTTAACTTTAAAGAATTATTTGGAACCAACTGTGTTATCAATGGTATAGCCTATAAGGTTGCAATTTCAGAGACCATGAATTTGGATAAGAACCTCTGTTTGAGTTCCTAGCCCCAGTTCCAGTGTGTGTGTGTGTGTGTGTGTGTGTGTGTGTGTGTGTGTGTGTGTGTGAGTGTGAAGGAGTTTTCCCACACAGGACAGCAAGCAATTCCCAAACAGCAGCAGGGTGTCAGAGAATTCAACTCAATTCTGGCACTATCTGCCCAGAGACAGCACCAGATTCCCCAAGTTAAGGGCCCAGTCCTATAAGAATGCCCTTTATTTCCCTCCCCCCTATCCTCCCCTCCCCAGGTGCCAGTTACAAGCCCCAGGCTGTTACCTGTGCTTCAGACAGATGGCTACAAATCAGAGGTTCCAAGGATAGCCCTCCTAGGTTTGATTAACTTACTATAATGGCTCACAGAACTCAGGAAAACACATTTACCAGTTTAATAAAGCATCCTGTAAAGGATACAAGTTTATAGCCAGATGAAGAGATACATGGAGCAAAGTCCCAGATAAAGGAGCTTCTATATTTGCGGAGCTTGGGGCCTGGCTTGGTGGCACTTGCTTCCTAGCTGGGAGCTCTTCCCGAAAGACACGCAGGTTGCAAAGAGATAGGAAAATGCTCTTTTCAGGTTTTTGTGAGGGCTTCATTGCATAGTCATGACTGACTAAGTCATTGGCCATTGCCTGATCAACCTCTTCTCCCCTCTCCCCTCCCAGGGGTTGTGGGTTGGGGTTGAGAGCTGCCACCCTCTAACAGATTATATGGTTGGTACCCCTGGCAACCATCCCCACCCTTGGGTGGGGTCCAAAGTCTCTCCATTAACAAGACACCCATTTGACCTTCATGGCTCTGAAGCCTTTTCAGGAACTGCTGGTGGAGAACAGCAATACCTGAGAAATCTATTTTGGTCCTCTAATTGGCCAAGTAATTTTTCTTATAACTCATATCACAAAGACAAAGTTCAGATGAAAGAAGACTCTTGTGAAATGTGGGCCTTCTAAACCTTCAACAGCTCAAAGGATCCTGATGAAGCTATTTCCGAAAAGCCAAAATCCAAAGAAGTGTCTTTCCCTTTCCCCAGGGTTTGGGGAGCGCAGACAAAGGCCCTTTCTGTCCATGACAGAGAGAGAAGCAGCGAGAAACGGTACACAGGCCTGATACAGACATCTTGGGAAAGCTGTCTTGTCCAGTGTTACCTGCTTCAGTTCTGGGGAATCGCTGTTGTTAGGTCACCTGATGGAGTGCAGGCCCAGTCAAGGTCTGATACTTCCTTTAGCTCTGTGACATGAACACAGGGTCTCTTTCCCGGACTTTGGTGGGACAGCTCCTGTGAGTGGTTCCTGATGAGAGGACCTTCCCAGCTGGGTTGAAGAGTCTTTCTGGAGGTGTCTTTCCAATAGACAAAGTCTCTAGTTTATCTGTCACACTTAAGGTCATCATGCTCTACAAAACATGGCTGTTTTTAATAAAAGCAAATAGGCCTTTACAATATTGAAATATCTCCTTCTGAGCTGTGAGTCAGAAGGAGGTGGGGGAAAGTGCGTTGATGTCCTTGGCTGTCTCAGGGTGTGTGTCTATGACTTCCAGAGGCGTAGGTCTGAGACTCAGGACTAATGGCCATGTTTCTGGCCAGGATATCTGGAGGGTCTCTACACCTTCTGCCGACTGAGTCTTAGTAGTGCCACTAATGTAGTCAACTCACCCTGAGGACTGAGGATGTTATCCACAATGAATGCGTGGGAAGACCAGTTAGCACAGACTGGTCAAACAAAGCACCTGACCAGTAAATGAGCTCCCCAATCACAATAAATTCTGAGAGGGATTCCCCTGGTAGGGATACTCTTTCTAAGGTTAGAAATTTTAGCCACAGAAGCAGCACTGGGGCCTGTGTACAGGAAAAGCTTTGGTCCAGTGAGAAAACATACATAGCACTACTAAGCCATTTTTATCCATGAGATGGGAAAACTGTAGGAAATCCTTCTGCAAAACTATAAATCTATAAATAGATCATTGAGAAATTAAAAATGTCCAGAGGCCAGATGGGTAAGTGGGACAAGTGAGCTCCTTTTTACAGACTTATTAATATTTCCCACCAATATTGGTTCATGAACACTGTTGTTTTGTCAGAAGACCAATGGTTTAATGAATGTACAATGTTAAGTAAAGGGACTTTTAGAATTTTCTGGTAGGGGCAGATTGTTATTATAGTCAGAGTCAGGGAAGGGATTCTATACTTTAAGCGACTTGGTGCCTTACTGATCAAGCCATAAGAATTGTACAGAGAAAAGCATTCGTTCATACGGAGAATTTCATTAAAACTTAAAAGTGTTCATTGTTTTGAACATGGATCCTCTGAAAATAAGTCCATGGATGTGTCTTTTTGGAGAGTGACACATATGTCCTGTAGTTATTACCCATGGCACCAAACTCCATGTGATTTACAGGAGAAAAATAGAGCACGCTAGTTGGACACCGATTTATTTACATGCTACCTGTTAGAGTAGATTTCAGTTAATAAGTCCTCTCTCGCTCCATGGATGAGGGCAGGATGCAGCAAGCATGGACCTGGAGGGCCAGCGCGTACAGTAGTTTTGAGGAGAGAACTGGAGCTTGGAGAAGAGTGTGGCTGTGGACAGGTGGGGCAGAGGACGGATGAGAGGGAGATGCTGGAGCTGAAATGGCAAGACTAGCTGAAGGGGAGAGAGATGGAGGAATTCAGAATCACTGTCACTTTGCATGTTTCACCAAAGATGGACAGGGCCACATATATGTGTGTGACAGAGCTGGTGGTGGGGGGCTGAGTGCTTCTTTCCTGGTAGATTCGATGTCCTGCCACATAAGACTCTCAGCTGATGTTGGGTAGTCAGAGTCATGACTGGAGATGGGTGGGGATAATCTGTTGAATTTATGGAAACACAACCTGAAATGTTTTTTAAAGTAGTTGTTGTGAACTCTTCTGAAAGTAGAGACTTTTTGTCCAGTTGGTGGTGTTTTTTTCATAAAACTCATCTGGAAGAAAGTTTGACAGGCTTGTTCATCAAGTTCCTATATGTCTTGAGCAAGGAGAAGGCAGAACCACAGAGAGAGAGAGGGGCAAGATGTTGTGGATGCTGAAGGGGAGTGATTACAGTGACAGATCACAAAATCTAACCTGTCTAAGAAAAGATGAAAAGAAGGAATTGTACTAGATTAAGTGGGTTTTGCAAAAATGTCCCACCTTGTTTATATAATCAGCTTTGGATTGTTTTTTCAGCTTTCACTTAATTCTAGATCCACTGAGAAGAGGATATGTAAGCCTCATTCCATTGGTCTAAGCAAATCATGAGGCCATCACAGATGCACAATAGATTGCATTTTATGATGAAGGAATTGGCTTTTGTGTATAGCAGAGGGAAGAATTATTGGCTGTCATTTTTGCAGATTGTCAACCACATATGACACACTATCAAGTTGACAAATATTCAACAGCTTGTCAATATACTGTGATGGACAGGTTTTGAGGAAAAGGTACTTTCATACTTTGCTGTCAGTAGTGAAAGTGGTTTAACCAATAAGAAGGAGTCTTTCAATATGTAACAAAACTGCAAATGCATTTACCCTTTGACCAAGCTAATCTTACTTCTAGCCTTTGACCATAGTTCTTTCAATAGAATTGTCCAACTTTGAAGAGAGAAAAAATAGAAAATAATGACACTATCAAGTACTGGTGCAATGATATCAAAAGGTCTTAAACATATTGTTGGGATTTCAAAATGAAAAAATGGGACAGACAAATGTTTCCTAAGATATCCTTGCTGAATATTGCAAATGAAGTAAAAATAATAACTTTATAGATTCAAAAACCTCAGTGAATTTTGAGGACAATAAAAAGAAGATAAGCTAGGCCTAGGCCCATGCAATCAAACTGAAAATTAAGATAAAGTGAAAAATCTTGAATGCAGCAAAGAAGCCAGGTTAATGAAATAGAAACATGGCTGAGTGGTCAAGATTCAAATGTCTTCCAGTAATTGTTAAGCCTTTACTCTTACAGAGTGCTAAAAAACAGTTAAACATATGATTCATGACTCTGGAACTTGTAAATCACTTTAATGTAATCCTTTTCATGAAGAATAAAACTTTAAAAATCATGAGTCCATATTAATTATTAGGATTTATATTCCCATTGCCATAAAATAGGCCTGTAGGAAGGAGAGCTGGTTGTAGATGGTTTTTGTATCAGAGCATCTGGAGAGAAGCAAGACAGAAATGGAGCAGGAAAAATGAGGGGGGTGGTAAATAGTCTTACAGCCCCAGCCTATTCAGGGAAGAAAGCAGGGCTGGTGGAGACAGCTCTGTCCCTGGAGTCCTGGTGTAAGTGCTTCCCTCAAGGGCACTCTTGAAAGAGGATAAACACCTCTGGCATGCAACAAGCTGAATTTCATCTCCAATATCATGTCTGTTCCTGAAGACACAATCTAAGTCTGGTGAGTGAATTGGATATGGGGTGGGGTGGTTCCAGGATCAGGAGAATGGCTAGTTGCTGTTATGTCCTAGAGAGGCCAGAGGTGACAGGACTGCTGAAGTTTAATATATGCGGACAGAGAATGGTAAGGATTATTGGAAGTGGAGGGTGAGGTCTGGGAATGCTGGTGAGAGTATATAGGCTAGTGGAAGGTACTGAAAGTAAAAACAAGATGGTATCATCCAATAAATAACAGGCACCCTAATAATTGGATTGGACATGAGAGAACAGGAAAATTACTGACATAGACTGCGACCTGTCTTGGCAGATATGAGACGAGCCCTGAGAATGACTGGGATCAGTGGCAGGTCTCCCAGCCTGACCGGGAAGGGCTCTGAGGAGCCAGCCAGGCCATCTCAGGCAGATGTGAGAAGAAACTATGGCGGGGAGGCACTGAGAGGGGATATGTAGGATGAACATGCCTCGGAGCGGAGTCGTTCTAGCAGGGGAACAGTCAAGCAGGCAGATCCCCAGGCCCTGAGCTCCCTGGTTTGGTCTTTGGCTGAAATGAATAGAAGCTTCTCTTTCAGTCCCTTTCTCCAAACACATGATCATGATCAGTCTCTAGAATCTCCTCCTCCCAAGCCCTGCCTTTGTTGGATTGTGTCTGTGGCCTTTTCCTTCTACCAGAGCCTCTGTGTATTATAGAGACAGTCGCCTGTCTCAAGGCCAGTGACTGGACTCTCTTGGCAAGTAACTCTAATGGAAGTACAATTTCTCTCATTAAAGAGAGGATGGTAACAGAGGCTGATATCATCCCCAGAGGTTAAAACACAGGGACATCAAGAGAGTGAACTTGGAGTGTAAGGAATAACATACAACTTAGCTATCGAATAGATATTTCGAGATACCCCTTAGGATGGAGGTAACTCTTAGGATGGAAACAAAATTTGCAGTTGTGATCAAGGCTCTTCACCATCAGGAAAAATCTGCCTCAACAAGCCCTCCCTTCCCCTCTCCACCACTCCTGATGAATCAGCCACCCTGGGCTAAGAATGCTTCAGGAATGCAGGTATTTCTCATAGTGATTGCCACCTTTCATTCTTTTTATCTTATGTGAAACTACTCAGTCTCAAGTTCAAGTGTCATTTGTGTACTGCCTTCCAGACATACACACTGTTTGCTGTATACATTCATAACCATCTGTGGAAGTACGTAACAGTGACATCTTTACTTTGATGAGTTGGAAACCTGTGTATCTTTTACTACAGTGTTACTGAGGAAAGACAACAACTCCTTTTCACCTTTGTACATGTCTTGTTATTTGCATGTTCAAGGATGATGGAAGTGTAGAATATGGCAGTAGCTCCTGGTACCTTCACAATGAAAATCATAGGAAAGTCTGTGTTTTCCTCTCTCTGTGGATAAGAACTGATGTCTCTGGTGGATGCCCCAGCTGTGACTGCCTTAAACCACACTGGTGTCAGCCACACAGTCTTCCACTTGCTGGGCATCCCTGGCCTTGAGGATCAGCACATGTGGATTTCTATCCCTTTCCTCATTTCCTATGTCATCGCCCTGCTTGGGAACAGCCTGCTCATCTGCATCATCCTCACAAAGCGCAGCCTCCATGAGCCCATGTACCTCTTCCTCTGCATGCTGGCCGGAGCAGACATTGTCCTCTCCACGTGCACAGTACCTCAGGCCCTGGCCATCTTCTGGTTCCAAGCTGGGGAGATCTCCCTGGATCGCTGCATTGCTCAGGTCTTTGTCCTGACTTCCACATTCATGTCTGAGTCAGGGATCTTGCTGGTGATGGCGTTTGACCGCTACATTGCCATATGCTACCCACTGAAATACACCACTATCCTTACACATTCATTGATTGGGAAAATTGGCATGACTGTCTTTCTGAGAAGTTCTGTTATGGTGTTTCCCATAATATTTCTTCTGAAAAGACTGACTTTCTGCAGAAGTAATGTCCTTCCTCACACTGCTTGTGAGCACATTGGTTTGGCCAAATTCTCCTGTGATGACATACGAGTAAATATCTGGTATGGGCTTTTTCTCCTAATGTCAACAGTGATTTTAGATGTTGTGCTAATTTTTGTGTCATATATGCTTATACTCCATGCTGTCTTCCGTATCCCCACCCAAGATGCTCGCCACAAAGCTCTCAGCACATGTGGCTCCCATGTCTGTGTCATCAGCCTCTTTTATGGACCTGGGATCTTCTCAGTCCTCACTCAGCGGTTTGGATGCCACATCCCACCCCATATCCACATCCTGTTGGCCAATGTCTGCATTCTGGCTCCTCCTATGCTGAACCCCATCATTTATGGGATCAAGACGAAACAGATCCGGGACCAGGTGGCTCTTGTCTTGTTCCCAAAAGAGATATGACTGGGAATGGAAGGCAAAGTACAGTTTTTTCAACATTTTTTGCCATACATGTGGTGACCTTTATCTGTCCTAGTAGTGAGGAACAGCTGAGACTAGATAAATATCTCAATAAGCATAATTTTCCAGAGCAAGCCCACAGGGGAGCTTGGGGACATTTTTTTCAAGATCTCTGATCAATAATAAGAGGTCAATTTATTTGTGGGTCAATGAGTTTTCTCTTGCAGTGTCTGAGAAATAAAACATTTCCTAGTTTATAACCATAGATGGACATTTAGAAAGAGATAAATCATGTATAATTGCTGGACTATTCTTTCCCTGATTTGTTACACGCCTCGCTATGGTGAAGTTGTCCTCATTGCCCTTACCTGCCTTGGAAGGTTGCTCACAGACTCTTCACTCCGTCCTCTCTACCATAAGTTTTTATTCTTCACCTCCTCACTTCTACCTGTACACATTCTCTTATTTGTCCTTTCTAAAGGAAGGCAGGGAGGGAGGGAATAAGAGAGGGATGCAGGTAAAACCCTCTGGCGCCTGCATTCCCTTACAGCCTTGCCTCTGCCTCTCTCATTCTTCCTTTTCTTCTTCCTCCTCATCTTTTCCCTTCTCCTTTTCTGTCTCCATCATGGTAAAACACTTTGAAAGAGTTGTGTATGCATTCAGCATTCAATATCTGCCTTCTTTTTTCTAAAAATCTTATTCCAGTAAGAAATCACAGCAACCCCCACACTGCTGAATCTGCTGGGCAGCGCTCAGTTTACATCTCCCAGGACACATCAGCCGCACTTAGTACAGTTAGTACAGTCAAGCATTCTTTCATTCTGGAACCTTCTCACTACCCCACCTTAGACAGCATATTAGAAATCTGTTCAAAAGCAACCATTTTAAAAAACAGATATATTCACTTCTAATACAATTTTACAGAAGACTTTTATATATTTTCTAATGTGTATACAAGTGCAGGTAGATAAATAGTTTTAATTGGACCATAATCCACCTACTTTTCTGGAATGCACCTTTCTCACTTAGCAAGGTAATATGGCTACATGTCCATGCCAAAAATACATGTCTCTGCTGGCATTTTATTACCTCTGCATTGTGTTTGTACAAGATGTGTTCATAATTTAGTCAAGCAATCACTTTAGAAAAAGCATGTTATTCATTTATTTGGCCTTATTACTATTTAATTACCAACTGAGAGCTGGCTGAGCATTCTATATGTTACCTCCCTACTGTCCATTATATCTTTTGAAAGGTTGGCTCAAAATCAAGATGTTTAAAATGCTTTTTATGCTAATTATAAAATTATGAAATCATCACTTCAAAATAATTGGAGATATTGATATGATTAAAGTAGCTACGTTTATTACTTCTGTGTGTGATTTGTGTTTTAAATTATTGTTTACATACCTGATACTATATTTCACATAGATTTATAAATATTTATTTCATTTTGAACATATTTTTAGCTGGCTATAAAATATACCAGTTTATGGAAGAGCCATAATTTCCCTAACCATTTTTTAAATTAATTTCTGTAGTATATTTCAAATTTTTCTGTTGTCCAAGAAAGGAATGTTTATTTAAACATTTTCTTATTTTGCCTGTTCATTAATTTTAGTAGTACATCACTTCTTAAATATTATGTTATCAACTTACCAATATTTCCCTTTGTTTTTTTTCTGTTCCTCAAAATTGTTTCCAAATGAAACAAGAATTACATTATTATAATGCATCATTAGCTTCTACTTAATTTAGCAATTGAATAATTAGCCATAATTTCCAAAAATATTGAATAAAAAATATGAAATAACAAAGAAGCATTTTAATGACTGCTAATCATATCCATTATTAAAATAGTTTATAATTATGTTTTTGTCATTGAAGCATATTTTCACATATTTCACATATACAAGTATTTTATGCCTTACTCTTATTTATATAACAAGTATTTTCCTTTGGCATCAAGAACATTACATAGATATTGTTAGTAAGTACATGATACACTATTTTGAAGTTACTATATTTTAATTAACTACTGGATTTTTGTTGTACATTTGCATCCAAGTTATTGCCAGTATAAAAAAATTGTTGTGAACATAGGTGTTAACAAACATTTGCTATATTTTGTGTCCTTGTGGTAAACTATAGGAAAGATTCTTGAAAAAATTTATTTCATGTATGTGGGACTGGGTCATGGCCAGGTTGAATATGTGTTTTTAACATGCAAAAATCTTTTTAAAATGCACTTTAATAAATTCTAGGATAATTCGTGTTTTCTACAAATTGAATGGAATGCAATAGCAATATGACAATGCAAATTTTCAATTAAAGCATATTTTTCCATGTTTTAAAGACGCTATTTAGTAGAGTGAAATTCACTTTTTTTGGTTTACATTTCTGTGAATTTCAATAAACATATAACCACTGTAACAATAAATATATAGAACAGTTCCATTGTTACCAGAGATAGGCCCTTGGTCTCATTGTGGGATAGAATTCAAGAACAGATGCAAAGAGCAGTTGAGCATTAAGAATTTATTGGCATATGAAATTTTAGAGAAAGACAGAAGTCTTTCTACATACTTGAGAGCTGGGGCACAGCCAAACCCAGAGGAGATCACCCAAAGGAGACAATAGGGAGCCTTTTTTATACAAAGGGAGATGAATATTTATTAAGTTGGGTTAGGTTTGAAAGGGAACAGGTGAAATTTTCTGAAAGTTTGGGCTTGCTCCTCCCTCACATTGGGTGGAGGGTTTTTGACTATTTGGTCCCTGTTGGAACTAAGTAGAGAGGAGATGTGATTTTTTACTGTAAATGATTTTGAGGTAAAATTTGGGTCAATTTCTCTTCCATGTTGGGGCCAGTGGGTTTTGACCAGTCTATTTATCAATATTCTCACTCCACATTCTGTGGGAACAGCTTGCATGGTATGTGTAGAATTGTAAGCAAACATCTGACCAAAGTCCCTCTCCCTTTCCCTGCTCATGTCTGGCTATCTACCTACCCTAACACCGTCACATTCCCAAAACACACTCAGGTACCTCTTTCTAGTCAGCTACTCCTACAAACCCTGGGAGTCAAGCCACTTATCTCTTTTGTATGCTTGTATTTTTGTCTTTCCAAAATGTCCTAATAATGGAATCAAACAATATGCAGCTTTTTGAGTCTGGATTATCTCACTTAGCATAATGCATTAGAGATTCAGCCATGTTGTGTAAGTAGCAGTAGCTCATTCTGTTCATTACTAGCAGTATTCCACTTTATGGATGTACTAGAGTCGGTTATTCCTTTCTCTCATTGAAGGACATGATATTGGCATTGTTTTTCAGGTTTTGCTGGATATAAAAACTAGTTAAAGTATTATGCATATTTGATATACATAAAACATAAACTGACATTTCTTTTGGCTAAAAATCTAATAGTAACATTGCCAGGTCACAGGATAAATATATGTTTAACTTTATAAAATATTTCCCATTCTCCAGTATCTGAACAATTATGCATTTCCACTAGCAATGTATGAGCTGCAGTTGCCCCAGAGATACATCAGCACCTGGTAATATAATTAAAAACTGTTTTTAGCAATCTAATAGGTGGTCAGTGGTACATCCTTGTAGCTTAATTTTCATTTCCCCAATGATTAGTGTTGAGCATATTTTCAAGTATGTACATCTTCTTTGATGAAATGTTTGATCAAGTATTTTGACCATTTTTCTTATGTTGTTTGTTTTCTTGTTATTGAGTTTTGTGATTCATTTATTCTGGTTATCAGCCCTTTATCTCTTGTATGTGATTTGAACATATTTTTTCCTACCCTATGACTTGTATTTCCACTTTTTTAACAGGGTCTTTGAAAGAGCATAAATTCGTAATTTTAATGACATTTCATTTGTTAATTTTTTTTGTACATCATGCTTTTGGTATTGAATGCCAAGACACCTTTGCCTACCTCTAGATCACAAAAATTTTCTCTTATGTCTTCTTTTAGAAAATTTATATGTTTAGCTTTTACATTTATGTCTGTGATCCATTTTGAGTTAATTTGTGCATGGAGTGTGAAATATGGATTGAGGTTCACTATATTGCATATGGGTATCTAAATGTTCAAGTACTGTTTGTTGGAAAGATTCTCCTTTCTCCATTGATTTGCCTTTGCACCTTTGGTAAATTACTTTACCACTTGTGTGGGTTTGTTTCTGAATTCTATATTTTGTTTCATTGATTCATGTGTCTGATTTTCTAATAATATACATTCATGGAACAAGATAATATTAGTTTTCCAATTTTGTCTTCTTTAAAATCATTTTAAGCTATTATTATTTGTTTGGTTTCACATATAAATTTTTAAATTACCTTAGTAATATATACAAAAAAATGCTGGGATTTTTATTGGGATTAGGTTGAATCTTGAGATCACATAACATAAGGAAGAACTAATATTCTATCAATACTGTGTCTTCCAAATCCATGAACGTGATTTAACTGCATTTGTTTAGGTATCTTTGATTGATGTGAAGTATTTTATAGTTTTAAACAGAAGAGACTTTTCTACTTCATACCTACTTGGTTTTTCATATATATTTTATATTTTAGTACTTTGTATGCAACTGTAAGTGGAAATTTTTCAAAATGTGTATTTCTAATTGTTCTTTGCTCATATATAGTAACACAACTGATGTTTGCATATTGACCTTGTAGCTCACAACTTAACAGCTTCTAAGGTAAATTTTAATATATTTTTGTAGCTCCTTTTTGGAGGGAAGGATTTCTACATAGACAATTGTGTTGTAAGTAAATAGAGATAGGTTTATCTCTTTATTTGCTGTGTGTTTGCCATTTATTTTTCTTTTCTTACCTTATTGCACTGTCGAAAATCTCCAATATGATATTGAATAGGAGTGGCAAGCACTGACATCCTTCCTTTCTTACAGATCTTAGAGAAAAAGCATTCGGTATTTAAGCATTTAGTATGATGTTAGATATGTGGGATTTTTTTTGTAGAATAATGCTGCTTATGAACATTCAAATATACATTTTTGAATAGCCACATTTTTCATTTATCTTGGGTTTATATCTAGAAGTGGAATTGCTAGGTCATATGGTAACTCTATAGTTAACTTTTGAAGAGCTGTCAAAGTGTGAAGTTGCTCTGCCATTTTACATTCCCATAAACAAAGTAAGAGGGTTCCAGCATCTCCACACACTCAACACTTCTTTTTGTTTATCTTTTTATTATACTCATCCTAGTGTGTCTGAAGTGATAGCTCATCCTGTATTTTTTATTTGCATTTTCCTAAGGACTAGTAAAATTGAGCATCTTTTCATACTTATTGGCTATTTGGATATCTATTTTGGAGTAATAATCATTCACATCCTTTGCTCAGTTTTTAACTGGGTTATTTGTGTTGATGAATTGTAAGAGTTTTTAATATATTCTGAATACTAGACCCTTAACAAATATATAATCTGAAAATGTTTTTACCCATTCAGTGGGGTTTTGTTTTCATTTTCTTGATCATGTGCTTTCAAGCATGAAAGTTTTGATTTTAATGAAGGTCAATTTAATCTGTTTTTATTGCTGCTTGTGCTTTGGATGTCATATTTAAGAAACCACTACCTAATCCACAGATTTACAACTGTTTTCTTGTAAGATTTTTATAGTTTTAGCTCTTATATTTATTCTTTGATCCACTTTGAGTTATTGCTTGTAAATGATCTGAGTTAGGAATTCATCTTTTGCATGAGAATATCCAGTTTTTCTCAGCACTGTATGTTGAAAAGACTCTTTCATAAGGGTTGCATTGAATCAATTGATGGTTTTGGGTAGTGTGAACATTTTAATAGTATTATTTATTGTCATCCATGAACATGAGATATCATTCCATCTGTTTGTGTCTTCAATTTCTTTCATCATAATCTTCTAGTTTTCAGTGTACAGGTCTTTCACTTCTCTGGTTAAATTTATTCTTATGTATTTTATTCTTTTTGATAATGCAAATGGGATTTTTTTCTTTTCTTTATTAGATAGTTCTTTGCTACTGCTTTGTGTATGTTGAGTTTGTACCCTACTTTTATAAGTTGTTTCTAATAGTTTTTTGCCAAGTATTTAAGATTTTCTATATACATTATTGCCTGCACAAAAACAATTTTACTTCTTTACTTTGGATTTGTATGCCTTGTGTTACTTTATCTTGCCAGCTGCTTTCTGGATAGAATGTCAGTACTATGTTAAATAAGAGTGGGTGAAAGTGGACATCCTCATCTTGCTTCTGATCTTAAAGGAGATAAAAAATATTAAGATAGTGGCAAAACTACATGCCTATTAATATTTACTTTAAATGAAATTAAATATGTAGAGTGGCTGAATGGATAAAAAGAAATAAGACCCATTTATATGCTTCCTATAATAGGCTCACTTTAGATTTAATGACACACAGACAGAAAGTAAAGCATTGGAAAAAGATGTTCCATGCAAATAGTAACACTAACAAAAGCTGAGGCAGCTAATATCAGACAAAAATAGACTCTGAAACAAAGGCTGTGAAAAGAGACAGAGAAGGGCCCTACAAAATGATAAAGGGGCCAATTCAAAAAGAAGACATCAGTTATAAATAGCTATGCACCCCACAAAGGAGTGCATATAGCTAATATTAAATATAAAGCAAATATTAAAAGATCAAAAGGGAGAAATAGATAGCAACACATTAATAGTAGGGGTCTTTATTACTCAGTATCACCAGTGGATAGATCATGCAGACAGAAAATCAATAAGGAAACATTCGCCTTAAACAACGCATTAGACCATATGGCCTTACGAGACATCTACAGAACATTCCATCCCCAAGCAACAAAATACACATTCTTCTCAAGTGCACGTGGAACATTCTCCAGGATAGATCATATCTTAGGCCACAAAACAAATCTTCATCAATTTAAGAAGATTGAAATTTATCAACCATCTTTTCTAATTAAAATGGTATGAAACGAGAAATCAATTACAAGAATAAAACTGGAAAATCCACAATACATGGAGATTAAACAACATAATACTGAATAACCAATGAGTCAAAGAAGAAATCAAAAGAGAAATAAAAATAACCTTTAGATAAATGAAAACATAAATATAAAAAAATGTAAGGGATGCAGCAAACTCAATCTAAGAGGGAAATTCATGGTGATAAATGTCTACAGCAAGAAACAATAAAAATCTCAAATACACAAACTAACTTTACATTTCAAGGAACTAGAAGAAGAATAAATGAACCCAAAGTTAGTATAAGGAAAGAAATAGAGATCAGAGTATAAATAAATGAAATGGACACTAAAAAAAACAAAAGATGGATGAAATTTAGAGTTTTTTTTTAAAGATAACAAGAACAAGCAAGGACTCAAATGTGTAAAATTCAAAATGAAAGAGGTGCTACAACTGATACCAGAAATAGCAAAAATCACAAAAGATGACTACAAACAATTACACTCCAACAAATTGGACAACCTAGAAAAAATGGATAAATTCCTAGAAACATGCAACATGGAATCATGAATAAATAGAAAATATGAACAGACTGATGACTCATAAGAAGATTGGATCAGTAATCAAAAACATCACCAAAAAAAAGGTACCAGAAAGCTTCACTGGTGAATTCTATGAAATATTTAAAGAAGAATTAATACCATTTTCCTCAAACTCTTCCGAAAAATAGAAGAGTAAGCACTCCAAAACTCATTTTACAAAGCCAACATTACTCTGATACCAAAACTAGAAAGGACATGGTAAGAAAAGAAATTTACAATCTGATATCCCTGATGAATAGATGCAAAATCCTCAACAAAATGTGTTGAGACCATATTAAAAAGAACACTAAAAGGATCATTCACCATGATGGAGTGGTGATCTTGATCAAGTGGAGATCCCTATTCTAGGGATGCAAGAATGGTTGACTGTTCACAAATTAATGTGGCATGCCATATTAACAAAATGAAGGATTAAAATCATGTGGTCATCTCAATATTTGCAGGAAAAGCATTTGATAAATTTCAATACCGTTTGTGACAAAAACTCTCAGCAAGTGGGTATAGAGGGAACATACCTCAATTAAATTAAGTCCATATATGAAAAGCCCACAGCTAAAATCATATGCAGTGGTGAAAAACTGAAAGCTTTTCATCTAACATCAGAAACAAGACAAGGATGTTCACCCTTGCAGCACTTCTATTCAATGTAGTATAAGAAGTCATGACAGAGCTATTAGGCAAGAAAGAGAAACAAAAAGCATCTAAATTGGAAAGCAAGAAGTAAAACTCACATGATCTGCAGATGACATGATATCACACATACAAACCCCTAAAGACTCCAGTCAAAATCTGTTAGAATTAATCAAACAATTCCTAAGTTGCAGGATAAAAAATTAATATATAAAAATCTGTTGCATATTTATGCATTAATAAACTATCAGAAAGAGAAATTAAGAAAACAATCCCATTTACAGTTGAGTCAAAAAGAATAAAATACTTAGGAATATATTTAATCGAAGAGGTAGAAGACCTGTACCCTGAACACTCTAAAACATTGATGAAAGAAATTGAGAAGACACAAGTAAATAGAAAGATATGCCATTAAGATGGATTGGAAAAAGTAGTATTTTAAACAGATCATCCTACCCAAAGTGATCTACAGATTCAATGCAATCTCTATAAAAATTCCAAAGTCATTTTTTAGAGAAGTAGAGAAAACAATCCTAAAATTTGTATGGAACCACAAAATACCATGAGTAACCAAAAAAAATCTTGAGAAAGAACAGGGTTAAAGGTATCACATTTTCCGATTTCAAACTATTACAAAGCCATAGTAATCAAACAGTATGGTATTAGAATGAACATACACACATAGATCAAAGAAGCCAAATATATACAGTGGGGAAAGGGCAGTGTCTTCCATACATGGTTTTGAGAAAATCAAACAGTCACATGCAAAAGAATGAAACTGGACCACTATCTTACACTGCACACAAAAATCAACTCAAAATGGATTAAAGACTTGAACATAAGACCAGAAGCCATAAACTCCTAGAAGAAAATATAGGTGGTAAACTCCTTGACATTGGTCGTGGTGATGGTTTTTCAATTTAATACCAAAAGCAAAGGCAACCAAACCAGAAATACAAAAGTGAACTGCATCAAACTAAAAAGCTTCTGTACAAAAAAGGAAATCACCAAAAAAAAAAGGCAACCTATTAAATGGGAGGAAAATTATAAGTCATATATCTCATATGGAGTTAATATCCAAAATATATAAATAACTCATACAACACAATAGCAAACAAACACAAACACAAAAGACCAAAACCAAACAATCTGATTAAACAATGGGCAAAAGATCTGAATAGACATTTTTCCAAAGAAGACATATAGATGGCCAATAGGTGCTCAAAATGCTCAAATGAAAATGAAAATCAAAACTAATTTGAGATACCTCAGAGCTGTTAGAATTATTATTATTATCAAAAAAACAAGAAATAACAAGTGTTTGTGAGGATATACACAATGTGCATTTGAGAGCATTATCCTATCGTAGGAAATGAATCAGAGGAAGACAAATACTTATGATCTCATTTTTATGTGGAATTAATAAAAAAGAACCCAAAAACCAAGTCACAGATACAGTGAATAGATTGGTGGTTACCTGGGTTGTGGGTTGAGGGTAGATGAAATGGGTGAAGGGGGTAAAAAGGTACAGACTTTCAATTATAAAAAAAGTGAGTCAAGGGATATAATTACAGCATTGTGACTTGTTAGTAATACTGTACTCCATATTTGCTAAGTGCAGTAGATTTTAAAGTTTCCAATAGAATAGATTTTAAAAATCCTCATCACAAGAAAAAAAAATTTTAACCATGTATGTTACTGCAAGTTAACTTAACTAGACATTGTTGTGGTGTTCATATTGCAGTATATACAAATATCATTATGTTGTACACCTGAAACTAATACTATGAAATAAAAAAAACAGGCAATTTAACTCTGTAGTTTTCTTCCCCAAATCCCCAAACTTTAGCACAATAACAAAAAGAACATCAAACAAATCCTAATTGAGGGACATCTTACAAAATACGTGACCATGATGATAAAAACGTCAAGGATACCCAAAACAAGGAAAGTCTGAGAGATGGTCACGGCCAAAAGAGAAATGTCTACTAAATGTCATGAGGTAAATTCAATGTGATCCTGCAACAGAAAAGGGATATCAGGTAAAATTAAGGAAGTCTGCATAAGGTGTGGATGTTAGTTAATAAAAATAATAGATCAATATTGATTCATTAATCATAACAGGTATCAAACTAAGGCAAGATGTTAATAATTGGGGAAAAGGGTCTATTGCAACTGTGTACTATGCAATTTTTCTTTAAATGTAAAACTATTCTAAAATTTATAAAATTTATAAACAATAAATTTTACATGTATGATTTTCAAGTTATACATTTGGATTGATAATGGAATTAATAATCCTTATAAAATTCATAGTAGAACTACCATAGGGATTACTATTTCTGGGTATATATACAAAAGAATTGAAATCAGGATCTCCAAGAGATATTTTCCCGTATTTCCTTTACATGAATTTTATAGGAAATTGGATAATTCAACTCATTTCTTATTACTGCTTTTAGTTTCAGCTGAGATATTCTGATGGAGCAACTTGCTCTAATATAATGTTATAGAGTATAGTAGTCCCCTTTGTCAAAACATTCCTAGTTCCCCCAATTTCAAGCAAATCAACAATACCAATTTCCAAATTCATAGAGTAACAAGTTTAAATTCATAGTTGCCAAATGTGAACTAACTTGAGGAGACAAATCACAAATACTGGGGTTTAATCATTTTCTAACAATTTATGTTAATAAATATTTATCTATTCTCAGGATTGTGCTGAACATTCCAGTTACATACAGGGTTGGGCACTATCAGTAAATAGTGCCACAACTTAATAGTATAAGAAACCACAGGGATAACTTAATATTTCAAAACCTTCCCCACTGGGTGTGCTACCTTTTGTGAGAATTATTGTAGTTTTTTTTTTTCTTTCAAGGTTTATTAATCACCATGACTGTTGCCGTGTTTATATGGCACCCTCTGGGTGGAGTTGTTATCATAATGGAATCAATCAGGATGTCCTGGAATTCTCCTCTCACTCCATGAAGGTGGGTGGATATAAAGCCAGGTCTGTTCTGTGACACTTTGCTAGTAATTGGAAGGTGGTGATCCCTTTGTCTTCTGAGTCCTTGTATCACTGAAGCCCAGACGTCTCACTCAGTCCCAAGTGGCCACCATTAAGTCCTCATCCCTGCTCAGCCTGGCGGTGGCATGAGTAACACGAAGGAGCATGGAAGCCCACAGCGTCCTCAGGAAGACAGGGTTCTGTGTCTGATCTTTCCAACTGGATCTTGCCTGAAGCTTCCAGGACTGACACCCAACCTCCCTGTGTTTCACAATTTCTCCACGACATGTAAACAGATGTACAATGACCTTCTCAGGACAGACAGGGAACACTCTAATGGGAATGGAATCCTACACATCTTGGGGCAAAATGAGAGAATGCAGCCCCACCCAGAATGATTTCAAGAGTGCAGTGACCCCTTTGACATCATCTTTACCTGTGAGGAGAGCATCTATGACAAAGTGGTGAAAGACCTGTGTGCCAGAGGACAGGTGACCTCCTAGCCTGTGCATGTAGTCAAGGTGGTCATCAAAGACGCCACCCTTGGAGGCTGCCCCATCTGTGAGCTCTGCCAGTGCCTCCAGCTGGTGGAGGACATGGAAGACAGTCTGGATAAGCTGTTCCTGTCTATATAGGAGAAACAGGAAAGAGCTTTCTTCACACAGCCTGCTTCTACTGAAGATCTTGGTAGACTTGAATTCCTTCGTCAGTAAGAACTTGTGGGTGAACTTTTTGACTCTTCTGTGTTTCCTGTGAGAAGCGTCTACAAAGCCCTTTTCCTTACATGCTATTTGTATGATTTTTAGGTATCCCGCCAGGAAAGAGAGATGACTAAGAAATGCATTTTATGGGAAATAAAAACCAGGACTACTTCTAGTTATAAAGGCCCTCCAAGTGTTGGGGAAATTGTTCTAGGTACTTTATGCACAAGAAGTAATTCAGTGCCCTCATTGTCCTGTAAAGAAGTTACCACCACGACTCCATTTTGCAGATAGGCAAACCAAAGCTTATCATGGAGGGCCTGACAAGTGATTTGTAGAAGGCTATTCAACAAGTAAAGGACACGGTATAAGCCATCACTTTAAAACCATTTCCTTTTGCCCACTGTGGGTCATGGTGTATCAATTATACACTTTTTTTTCTTTAATGAGAAAGGATTATATTGCATTTTTTGAACTTAGAAATGTCTTTACTTTTAGTTAGTATCTCTTTCACTAACGCTGACTTCAATAACTGGGAATCCAGGGTAAATAATGGCCTGTATATTATTACCAAAGTCAAAGAATTATGTGTTCAATTAATAGCTCAATTAATGAAATGAAATAATCTAGTTTAATGAAATGAAAAAATCTATTTCAATAAAAGGTATATTCTTTTTTTCTGGTTGGGGAATCAATTTCACACTCCAAGCCACTTGGTGTCTCTATTGTTCAAGCCATATGAATTACACCAAGAAAAGCATTCTTTCATACTAAGAATTTCATTAAAAGTGTTCATTGTTTTGAGCATGGGATCCTCTGAAAATACGTCCAAGGATGTGTCCTCTTGGAGGGTGAAACATTCATCATGATAACGATTACCAGTGGCACCAAACCACTTGTGATTTACAGGAGAAAAATAGAGCAGGCTAGTTGGACATTGATTTATTAATTTACATGCTACCTGTTAGAGTAGATTTCAGTCCTCTCTCGTTCCATGGATGAGGGCAGGATGCAGCAAGCATGGACCTGGAGGGCCAGCTAGTATGGTAGTTTTGAGGAGAGGACTGGAGCTTGGAGAAGAGTGGTGGCTGTGGACAGGTGGGGCAGAGGACGGATGAGAGGGAGATGCTGGAGCTGAAATGGCAAGACTAGCTGAAGGGGAGAGAGATGGAGGAATTCAGAATCATTATCACTTTTGCTTCTTTCACCAAAGATGGACAGGGCTACATATATGTATGTGGCAGAACTGGTGGTGGGCGGGGAGTGCTTCTTTCCTGGTAGATTCGATGTCCTGTCAGATAAGACTCTCAGCTGATGGTGGGTGGTCAGAGTCATGGTTGGAGATGGGTGGGGATAATCTGTTGAATTTATAGTTTCAAATTGTGTTAACACAAACTTAAAATAGGTTTTTTAAGGAAGTCTGGAAGAAAGATAAGCTTGTTACTCAAATTACTGTATGTCTTGGGCAAGGAGAAGGGAGTACCACAGAGGAAGAGAGGTGCAAGATGCTGTGGAAGCTGAAAGGGAGTGAGTGATTACAGTGACAAATCACCAAATCTAACATGTCTAAGAAAAGATGAAAAGAAGGAATGGTACCAGATTAAGTGGCTGTGCAAAAATGGTGAGCTAAGAGCCCTTATAGTTAAAAAAAAAAACGAGTCGGAAGTTGGAACTTCAAATTTGGTGCATGTGCTATTTCAGGTTGTGATCTAGTGGCAGAATTCTGGGTGTTACTAAAGAAGTTGGTGTGTCTGGTAGGGTGCAGACAAAGGCAGCTGGGGAAGCGGTCAGAACATTGAACGCTGTGAGTTTGGGATGGGTCATCTCTGGTTGGTGGAGTTGTTAAGAATGATGGCAGTAGTTGGATATAAAGAAGCATCAACTGGGAAATGAAGTGAAGATCCTGGTCAGGTTAAATAAAGTTTTATTTAGGTTTGGTTAGGACTGAAACCCAGGAGACACAGATTCAAGATGCAGTTGATCTGTGTTCTGCCAGACTACAAAATGGAGGAAGTATATACATAAAGGCAAAAACTACAAAGTTAGGGAAAAACCACATCAATTAATTGTCAAAAATTATGATTAGTGCTGATGAGAAGTAAGGGTGTTTCTTACCTGGAGATTGGTAGCGGGAAATATTAGGACTATGAAGTTACAGTTTGCAGCTGGTATTTTGAAAACTATAAAGTTGCAGTCAGTAGAATTTGGTCATTTCAGTCCTGAGCAATTGCGGGTTTAGCACAAAGTTCAATGTCACATTGGAGTGAGGATGTGTTTGTCTCTGTTTCAGTATTGTCCTCCTAGCTCCATTTGATTGACGGATGAGACTCCATTTTGATTTTTTTTTAAGTCAAAAATATGTTCACATTTCTGCCTTTTGATCAAAAGCTGTCCAGTGAACAGAATTGGTGATCAACATTTTTTTTTTTTTGAGGAAGGTTCCATTTTGTTCTGTTTCCTGCCTGGGGTCCATCTAGTCTCTCAGTGGGAGGAAATTGTTTAGTATATGATGTCTTCTTTGGAGCTGGGTCTGATTAGGCTGCACATGAGTTTGGATAGGGTCATGTGGATATGTTAGATAGGAGTGATTGTCCTTTCAAAATGGGAAGGGTGTGTTTGAGGGTATGACATGTGGAGATTAAGGTTGTGGCACATTGTATCAACAGTGCTGAGGGTGTGAGTTAGCATGACTAGACTAGTTCTGGGTTGGATACATTTGGAAGTAATGATCAGGAACAATTTTACCAGTACAAATAATGTGAGTAACAGTGAAACCATTAGGAAGAACAGTTAGAGACCTGAGTGCATTAGATTTCCAAGTCCAGTAGGTAACAAGCTAAAAACACTGCAACAATTTAAGAAACTTGTCTTGAGTTGTGGTGCAATAATAAGAAACATAAATCATTAGTAGTTTAAAAAGCAATTAAAGAACAAATTTAGATGGTCATTATTAACAAAATTATAAACCTGATCATATGCATAATGAGCCCTAATGGGAGTCAGCTGAAAATATCAAAGACTATCACATATTTTTTCTTTTTTTAATCCCACCATCCCTATGCTTTACATGCTGTATCCTAAACCAAACCTATCAATACAAATTAAGACAAAAAAATTCTGAATTGATCTTTACCATAATGTGGTTTAGCTTAATGCCAAGATGTTTAGAAAAGTAAGTTCCACATACATGATACAAAACTTGAGTTAATGTAAAGTATTTCAAAATGGCACAATTTGGTGTGGCCTGCCCTTGGCCCTTAAAATTCTCTCCTTTGAAATCTCCCATGTTAAAAGTTGAGCTGGTAGATTGTTTTGTCTGGTTAACCAGTCTATTAGTCCTTAATAGGTCAGTTCATTTAAACTCATTTTAGAAGGTGGACATGTAGTGGTGTTCCCAGAGCTAGGCCTATGGTTCCAGCAATCAGGTTTTAATTGAGGGGCATTTCTATGGAAATAAAAACAGTGTTTAATGATTGGAACAAATTATGAACCAGTTCTGAAGATAGCCAGTAGAGATTTCTAGATGTCAGGCTTGAAGCATCTTTGGACAGACGGCAGGAAGTGGCAATACGACAGATTTTCCTGCTTTGTAGTTTGAGTGTCTTTGGTGATCTTTCTGAGTGGCCCACAGAGTAACAGGCATGAAGACTATCTGTGTCTTCAGGACATAGCATGAGCTGTCATGATTATCAAGACATTCATGTTCAACTTTATGCAAAAATGAACAGTTTTAGTTCTCAAATAATTCCAAGTCAGAATGGTAGGAGAAAAATAGAAATGTTAGTTTGGAGGCAGGCACGGAGGAGAGTAGAGGAATTCAGGATCCAAATCAGTCTACAAGTATGAAATAAAACCTCAAAGATAATTAACACATTGGAATATGATATTCACAAAGGTGTAAAAGATGTATTATTGAAACATAATTTTTCTTTCTATAATCATTCCCATTTCTATCAGAGATAACCATAAAAGACTAGACTAGATTAAGTCTAGTTTCAGCAAACTTGGACTGATTATTTACATAAGTGCAGCAAGAATAGTCATTGACCATATGGGCTCTTTTAAGTCTGTTTTTCTGGAATTTTTTTTTAATATAAGAAATCTCAGATTAGACTTTTAAAGCCTCTTTAGGCTAAAATGCCAAGCCAAGGACTTGTCTAGTTGTTTTTTATTACAAGGAGAACAGATTCTTATTGAACTTCTGCAAATAACTATATTTCCATAAAAATATAAAAATATTCACTCAGAGCTTCCAAATCCTGGAGGAATCAGATGGGGAGAGAAAGTTTCAATCCAGTTTACAAGGTGAAATTTGCCAAATTATTGTAAGAAATAGTACTTAATAGCTTAAGAGGAAATGTTTTTCTTAAACCTGGAACAATAAAACACTAAAGAAAATTAGCAATTAAATAAAAAGCCACAAGTATTATCATCCTCAGTTCATTTAGTTTCATGTTATGAATTCTTGATCTGCTTGAATACGGCTTTTCCATTAGTTATGGATATTCTTACCTAGTTCAGTTTTATAATATTAATTTATCAGAAACTTGCATTTGTCAAAAGTCCTTTCCATGAATCTCCTTGAAGAGGAAGCATTTTTGCAGGGACACTGCTGTAAAAGCATCTGAGTACAACAATAACTGTATATGACAAACTTAAAGATGGTAATGGTTAAAGATCTGAAGAGAGTTCATTATAATGCATATGACAAAAAATTTTGTTTTTTTTCAGTGACACATAATACTTCAAGATTATATTGGGCCAGGACATATCAGATTTCTGGTAGTTTTTCTGTAATTTTTAGAACACTTATTTTAACAAGCTATAGCTACAAAAATATAATTAGAGTTTTAGCAGCACTTAATTGACAACGATTCCCATGTAATTTAACATATCAAATAAGCCAGATTAATGTAATAAAATATTTAGGATGGTCCAGTGGCCCTTCTGGGAAATTTCCAAATTTTCTTTTAGATTTGATTTTTGGGAAATTTGCCAAAAATATTTTTTAAAAGTTCGTAAAATATTTGGTCAAATAGGACCACAGGTCACTGTGAAACAATATTTGGTTATCTATTTAACCAAAGTGATAAAGACTTCATAGGCAAATTTAGAAGGTTATATCATTGTTAGTAAAACTTAACTCTGTTAACAGAGAAGATTCAGTAATTTTTCTTACTGTTCAAAAATGAAAAAGACAATGTGAAGCACAGTAAATACTTTCATAAGACACAGAGTGTTTCCTTGGCATATTACATTGAAGATAAAAAACTTTCTTTATAATTCTCATAAAGAGCAGACCAAAAAAATCTTAGAAAAAGAAATTTGTCTTTCTGAGAGTAAACCAAATTCTAATTTTGCATCAGTATACTTTCAATTTTAAAGTTCTTTTTTCTTAACTCAAATAAATCTATTCCAATCTTGGTTATCTTGCCCACACATAAATTCCTTTCTCAAGAATCCTGTTCTACAAACCTTCTGTAACTTTCTTTTTCCAGTTAGGTTTTGTCCTATCTTTCTCCTTTCTCATGCCTCAATGATCATTTTACTTAAGGACAAAGTTACTTTCTGTTTTTCTTTCAACAAAAATGTATCTCCAGTTTTCATACCTCCTTTTATTGACAATATACATCTGCTTTCTTTAAACCTTAAAAACCTTAATCTGTTTTCTCATCGATCACCAGAACATCCATCCTCCTCTTCATTATAGTCATTTTCCCTGAGATTCCATTCTTAGCATCCTAATCAGTCTTTCTCATATGTGCCTAGATCTTAATTTGTGGCATCTTGTGCCCTCTTGGATTTGTAAAATGACTTGTGAAGGTCTCCAACTTATTACCCTATTTTCCTACCTTCCCTGTTAATGCCAAAGCTAGCAGAGTAGTGGACAACCATATGGCCTTCCCTAATCTCAGCTCTTCCAGTTTTCTAACTATTTGTAATCTTTGATTTCCAGTGTGAAGTAGGAAGCAAGCAATTGTGAATTGATTATATATTAGCATCCTACAGTAGATTAGCAAATTGACAAATACATTTTTTAATTTCTAGAAGTATATTTTCCCTTCAATCACAAAGGCACAAGGAAAGTATCCAACTTTTCAGCAAGGTGGAGTTTTGTGGCCATATTTGTCTATTATCAGAGGTACTAGAATGTCCTGCCAATGGATTTCAACCCCAGGCGAGTTCACTATGGATTCAATGTGACCAAAGAAATGACAGTGGAACGTTCTTGGGGTGAAAGGGTTATACCCAACTTTATTCCCACAGTGGCAGGTCAATCACTAGAATCCCATCCACTCAGAGCAAGACTGCATGCAGCAAGCCTGTCTCTGCCTCTGGGCCTCTCTACCCCCTGTAGCCATCTCAGTCTCTGTCCTCAGTGCTGCCACCACTCCAGTCTAGTCTTTGCTCTCCTGCAGCCTTCCCTCTGTGCCACCGTGTCGTGAGCTCTTTTTATAGTCAATAACGACGTATTGCCCACACGTGTGTGGTGAGCGAGTCATCCAGGGCCAGGTGAGACTCCTGGCCACAGGAACCTTCACTTTATTCATGTAGAGTCAGGGCATACCTGCCCTCTTAGCAGTCTGTGTTTTTAAAAAAGCCTTTTTCTCTTTTTTTTTCCCTTCAATCTCAGGACATGTGTTTCTAAGGCCTTCCAACCTTTATTCCCCTCCAGTCTCAGGTGATGGTGGGCTGTTTACATTTCAAAGGCATAATAAGATTTACCACTTCAATAGAAAAAATGCAAGTTTTTTTTAAGGAGTATTGGTGTAATTGCTATTTACATTTTTCTTCCTTTTCTTAAGTATAGGACAATTCTGTTTCAATGTCCTGATCTTTTGTATTATCTATAAGCATTTTGAGAGGAGTAGCCAAGGATTGGGGATTAGTAAACAAAGCCGTATTTCTGGTTTTATAGTTTTTGCAAGATAAAAACAAGGATTTAGAGGTGGTGAGCAGGAGGTGAGGGAAGAGTAACATCTGTAGCACTTAGAAGTCTCACTAAGCTTTCTTCAAATTTAGATAGTCTCAGAAAATTTTTGATTAACAGCCTGGAGGGAAGCAGTTTTGTCAGCATTATCTTTAGGAGCTTCTTCGTACCAATTAAAATAGGCTTCTCATTAATGTAGCTTTGTCTTAAATCCTCTTTGTGATTGTGTGTGTAAATAAAATCTGGGGCTCAGAAGCTCCTCATTTTGACTAATGTAGTCTTAAATCATTCCAGGTGACGTGTATCTATTATGCTAACTATTCACAGGAGGATGGTCCATCCATGTTAAACATAAAACCAACTGGTGTCCCTGAATGAGGCGCCTCTTCATTGTTTTTCTTAGAACAAGATGAGACAATTTCCTTCAATTTAAACCTCTTATCAGAGACAGAAGAACTTTAACCAAAACCTCCTACTTGTAGGAAGAGGCAGAATCTTTCTTGAAAAATAACAGAGAAAAACCTTAAACATGAACTTTCTACCTGTGGGTAGAAGCTAAACCCTCTTTTAGAAATGGAAGTGGACTGACTCAGCTATAACCAGAAACACCTGAATAAATGGCTTAGTCTGGTCTGAACTTCAGCCAAAGTCGGGGACATTCCAATCCAGGAAGACTCACTGTAGGAGTGTGCTGGAGGAGATGCTGGAGAGCAGTGATCTCTTGGAGGTACCTTCCACATGTCCTTAGTGGGACTAAGGTCTGGGGTGGTCATTCTGGGTCCCCAAGAAATGAATTGGAGATTCTGGTGATGTTAGACAGTTTTATTCAGGGTTTGTTAGGACTTCAGCCCAAGAGACACAGATTCAAGATACACTTGTGTTCTGCCAGACTGCAAAATGGAGGGAGCTGACAAACGTAAACACTGCAAGGTTAGGGAAAAATCACATACATGGTTTGTCAAAAATTATGGTTCGTGCTGGTGAGAAGGGGAAATCTGTGGGACTATGAAGTAAACTTTGCAGCCAGCATTCTGAAAAACCACAAGGCTGTAGTCAGCACATTCGGTTATGTTGGTCCTTGAGCAATTGTGGTTTAGCACAGTTTAAATTTCAAGGTTACAATGGGGTGAGGATGTGTTTGGCCGTGTCTCAAAAATGTCCTCCCAATTCCATTTGATTATCTGACAGATGTGATTCCATCTTGATTTTTTAAAATGTAAAAAAATATGTTCAGAGAACCCTGAGAGTCTTGAGCTAAAATTCACCACTAAAATTATAGGGTGTGGAGAATGGGACTGGATCAGGTGTTATGCAAGTATGCTGAGGGTGAGAGTATTTTCCAAGCGGTATGAGCACCGCTAGTGTTGGTAGTTTTGCTAAAAAGAGAGGGGAAATTTTGATTAGAAGTTGTAACAGTATCCCAATTTCCAACTGTCTACTTTGAGTGGGAAATAAAGGGTTAGATTTGCTATATTGGAAACAGTAGTTTCTTTAGTAAACAGCCATGGATTCACATGATTAAGACAAAAATTCTAACGGAATATTTACAAGTTTCTTGGAGATGAAACAGCTTTTGGTTGCACATAGCTAATAGGTTTGAATGTAAATGTAATAACAAAGTTGGTTATGCCAGGAAGGAGGGCATGTGACTGGAACTGTGCACATGGACACTGATACCTGTGTGTCTGACAAATTTTACTTCTTGACCTGGGTGATGTTTGCCTTATAATAATTAATCAAGCCATTCATTTGTTTCGTTTTCTGTATTTGTGTGTGTGTTTTTACAATAACAAGTTTTTAAAACACCCCAAAACAAGAGACTTTATAGTCCAAGAGGCAAGAGCCTAATATCATATCAATAGTTTATTGGTTATTACTTTGTTTTCTATCCCTCACTTTCCATCTACTCCAGTGTCTATTGATTATATAACGACCTTCAGACTCTTGTTCTTGCTTTCACTTCACTCTAGATCCACGGAGCAACAGACATGATACTTCACCTTCATTCCATTGGTCAAAACAAGTCATTAGGCCATTACTCATGCAAGGGAATGAGTAATAGACTACACTTCATGATGGAGGAAATTGCCAGTGTGCACAGTAGAGGGAAGCATTAATTATTGGCTGCTATTTTTGCAGATGGTCAACCAGATTTGACACACTATCAGACAGACAAATGTTCAAAAGCTTGGAAACTTTGTGGAAACGTTGTGCTTTGTAAAAGATTGTGAGGAAATATGCTTTGCTGGAAAGATTGTGAGGAAAATTTTCATACATTGCTGGCTAATGAAAAATGATAAAGCCTCTTTGAAGGGAATCTTTCAATTGTCAAAAGTTCAGAAATAGCATAAGAAAACCAATGAATCACTGAAGTAGTTAATTAGTGAAAGTTTACTGTGTACGCACCACAAAGACAGTTTGCAACCTGGGAGTACTGAAACCAAAACATACAAGGAGACTCAGGGGTATATTGTTATAAAGAGGCTTATATAGTGAGAATGCGGTGACTTTAATTCTTCACAGTGATGTTGGTGATAATATTAGAATTTTCTAAAATGATAAGGAATTGTTCAGTGGTGATCTCCTATCAACCTTGGGGAATAATTTAAGTTTTGCTTATGATTTTCAGGGGCATAAGCAAGAAATGACCCAGATCAGTTAGCTTTGCAATATAAGCTAAATAAACTTTGAATGACTAAGCTCATTTTGCCTGCTCAGGGAATTTCAAGGCTGATCTGTGTATTTTATTTTAACACAATATGTAACAAAACTACAAATTCATTTACCCTTCAACCAAGATAATCTTACTTCTAGACATAGACAATAAGATCAAGAATTATCCAAACAAAGAAGTGAGAGAAAAGGAACACAAAAAAGAGACCCTCTGGTACTGGTACAACAGTGTCAAATGGTCTAACATATATGTTGTCAGGGTTTCACAGGAGGATAAATAATAGCACAGAAAAATATTGTAAGAAATACTTGCTGAATATATCCAAATGAGGTGAACATAATAAATTTACCAATTTGAAGTCTCACTGAACTTCAAGGAGGATAAAAAACAAGGATAGCTATGCCTAGTCCCATTCGAATCAAACTGAGGTTAAGATAAAGTTAAAATTCCTGAATGCAAGGATTGGATTAAAGGTGGTGGTGTGAGAGGTGAGACAGAGGTTTCCTCCTAAAACCGCATATAATATGAAAATATAACTAATACAACTACTCTTGAAAGAGCAACAGGAAAGAGGACTGCAACAAACTGCATACAAGAGCAGCCCTCATGGAAAAGGGTAACCTACTAAAGCTGTGGTCCTGCGGGATCCAAGCCCTTCCCCCACTCCAGCTCACTGGCAGGAGGAAGAGGAATGGAGCAGGGAGGGAGTGGAGATCTGGGACTGCTGAATACCTAACTCTGGAGATCTGCTCTGGGAGCACAAAGCTACATTTCATGGTGCTTGCATGACACTCTCATAATTAGGGAGTTGGAAAGCTAAGACAGGCAGAATTCCTGGAGAGAATAAGATTCCAGCTGCTTGTGGAAAGCAGGGATCCATATCCAGCTGCTCTGGGATAAAAGAAAGGCGGGCAGTCTGAGAGACTTCCTAAGAAAAAAGCCATTAGCAAGAGGGCTGCTAAAGGGGCAAGGATTACACAGAGCTTATTGCTCAGAAGAAAGGACAGGTAGACAAAATTGTCTGGGGCACTCTGCCCAGCAGATTGGGAGCTTTCATGATCATCAGGTGCTCCAGCTCCCTGGTTGCCTACACAGCTCCAAGAACCCCTTCCAACACAGGCAGACAACCGCACCTTTCTCCTGGCCAGCTCACCAGGCTTGCAAACCAAGAAATACTACCCTGGTGTTAGGCCAGCCAGAGGGAAGATCTGTCTACAGCAACTAAAAACGCAAAGCACAGAGGCTTATACCTGTGTGCTGCACCCACTGGTTCAGGCAGTGGAGACAGGCTTGGCAGCCAGAAGGCAAGAAACAGCTCTTTCCTCCCCCAAAGCACCAATACCACTCCCCTGCAATCTATGACATTGCTTCAGGGGCTGAGCAGCTCCAGAGAGTAGAGCTTCTGGGCACTAGAGGGCGCCATACACAAATATGAAATGCCAAAGGAACCTGGTCCTGAGTAAAATTATGAATACAACTCCTGAGAAAGATTTAAATGATATTGACCTCATGACTCTCTCTGAAAGGGAGTTCAAAATAAAAATCATTAACATGCTCATGAAGGTACAGAAAGATATTTAAGAACTCAGGAATGAATTACGGTCAGAGATCCAATCATTGAAGAGCACAATGGAGGGTATTAAAAGCAGACTGGATATGGTGGAGGAGATGATAAATGAAATGGAAACTAGAGAAGAGGAATACAAAGAAGCTGAGGCACAGAGAGAAAAAAGGATCTCTAAGAATGAAAGAATATTGAGAGAAATATATGACCAATCCAAATGGAACAATATTCGCATTATAGGGGTACCAGAAGAGGAAGAGAGAGAAAAAGGGATACAAAGTGTCTTTGAGGAGGTAATTGTGGAAAACTTCCCCAATCTGGGGAAGGAGATAGTCTCTCAGGCCATGGGGGTGCGCAGATCTCCCAACACAAGGGACCCAAGGAAGACAACATCAAGATATATAGTAATTAAAATGGCAAAGATCAACGATAAGGACAGACTATTAAAAGCAGCCAGGGAGAGAAATAAGATCACATACAAAGGAAAACCCATCAGGCTATCATCAGACTTCTCAGCAGAAACCTTACAGGCCAGAAGGGAGTGGCATGGTGTATTTAATGCAATGAAGCTGAAGGGCCTTGAACCAAGATAACTTTATCCGGCAAGATTATCATTTAAATTTGAAGGAGGGATTAAACAATTCCCAGATAAGCAAAAGCTGAGAGAATTTACCTCCCACAAACCATCTCTACAGTGTATTTTGGAGGGACTGCTATAGATGGAAGTGTTCCTACGGTTTAATAGCTGTCACCAGAGGTAATACAACCACAGTAAAGAAAGTAGAACAGCTAATTACTAAGAAAATGCAAAATTAAATTAACTATCCAAAAAGTCAATGAAGGGATAGACAAATAGTACAGAATATGATACCTAGTATATAAAGAATGGAGGAGGAAGAAAAAGGAAGAGGGGAAACAAAAGAACAAACAAAAAAGAAACTTTTGATTGTCTTTGTAATAGCATATTAAATGAGTTGTTAGGCTCTTAGATAGTAGGGAAGTTAACCTTGAACGTTTGGTAACCACGAATCTGAAGCCTGCAATGCCAATAAGTACATACCTATCCATAATCACCCTAAATGTAAATGGACTGAATGCACCAATCAAAACACATAGAGTTACTGAATGGATAAAAAAACAAGACCCATCTGTATACTGCGTACAAGAGACTCAGTTTAAATCCAAAGACATACACGGAATAAAAGTGAAGGGATGGAGAAAGACATTTCATGCAACTGATAGGGAGAAAAAAGCAGGAGTTGCAGTACTTATATCAGACAAAACGGACTTCAAAACAAAGAAAGTCACAAGAGACAAAGAAGGACATTACATAATGATAAAAGGGTCAATCCAACAAGAAGATATAACCATTATAAATATCTATGCACCCAACACAGGAGCTCCTACATATGTGAAACAAATACTAACAGAATTAAAGGGGGAAATAGAATGCAATGCATTTATTCTAGGAGACTTCAACACACCACTTACTCTAAAGGAGAGATCAACCAGACAGAAAATAATTAAGGAGACAGAGGCACTGAACAACACATTAGAACAGATGGACCTAACAGACATCTACAGAACTCTACACCCAAAAAGCAGCAGAATACACATTCTTCTGAAGTGCACATGGAACATTTTCAAGAATAGATCATATACTAGGCCACAAAAAGAGCGTTGGTAAATTCAACAAGATTGAAATTGTACCAACCAGCCTCTCAGACACAAAGGAATGAAACTAGAAATGAATTACACAAAGAAAATGAAAAATCCCACAAACACGTGGAGGCTTAATAACATGCTCCTAAATAATCAATGGATCAATGACCAAATAAAAACAGATCAAGCAATATATGGAGGCAAGTGACAACAATAATTCAACACTGAAAAATCTGTGTGATGCAGTGAAGGCCCTGCTAAGAGGAAAGTATATTCCAATACAGGCCAATCTCAGGAAAGAAGAACGTTTCCATATGTGAGTGTAAACTCACAATTAATGAAACTAGAAAAAGAAGAACAAGTGAGACCCAAAGTCACCAGAAGGAGGGACATAATAAAGATCAGAGAAGAAATAAATAAAATTGAGAAGAATAAAACAATAGATAAAATCAATGAAAGGAAGAGCTGGTTCTTTGAAAAAATAAACAAAATAGATAAACCCCTAGCCAGACTTATTAAGAGAAAAAGAGAATCTACACACATAAACACAATCAGAAATGAGAAAGGAAAAATCACGACGGACCCCACAGAAATACAAAGAATCATAAGAGAATATTATGAGAACCTATATGCTAACAAGCTGGAAAACATAGAAGAAATGGACAACTTGTTAGAAAAATACAACCTTCCAAGACTGACCAAGCAAGAAACAGAAAAACTAAACAGACCAATCACCAGCGACGAAATCGAATTGGTAATCAAAAAACTACCCAAGAACAAAACCCCCGGGCCTGATGGATTCACCTCTGAATTCTACCAGACATATAGAGAAGAAATAACACCGATTCTCCTTAAAGTTTTCCAAAAAATAGAAGAGGAGGGAATACTTCCAAACTCATTCTATGAAGCCAGCATCACTCTAATACCAAAACCGGGCAAAGACCTCACCAAAAAAGAAAATTACAGACCAATATCCCTGATGAACGTAGATGCAAAAATACTCAACAAAATATTAGCAAACCGAATTCAAAAATACATCAAGAGGATCATACACCATGATCAAGTGGGATTCATCCCAGGGATGCAAGGATGGTACAACATTCGAAAATCCATCAACATCATCCACCACATCAACAAAAAGAAGAACAAAAACCACATGATCATCTCCATAGATGCTGAAAAAGCATTTGACAAAATTCAGCATCCATTCCTGATTAAAACTCTCAACAAAATGGGTATAGACGGCAAGTACCTCAACATCATAAAGGCTATATATGACAAACCCACAGCTAACATCATACTTAACGGCGAGACGCTGAAAGCTTTTCATCTAAGATCGGGAACAAGACAGGGATGCCCACTCTCTCCACTGTTATTCAACATAATACTGGAGGTTCTAGCCACAGCAATCAGACAAAACAAAGACATACAAGGCATCCACATTGGTAAAGAAGAAGTCAAAATGTCACTATTTGCAGATGACATGATTCTGTACATAAAAAACCCTAACGACTCCATTCCAAAACTACTAGAACTAATATCTGAATTCAGCAAAGTTGCAGGATACAAAATTAACACACAGAAATCTGTTGCTTTCCTATACACTAATGATGAACTAACAGAAAGAGAAATCAGAAAAACAGTTCCATTCACAATTGCATCAAAAAGAATAAAATACCTAGGAATAAACCTAACGAAGGAAGTGAAAGACCTGTACTCTGAAAACTACAAGACACTCCTAAGAGAAATTAAAGAGGACACTAACAAATGGAAATGCATCCCATGCTCTTGGCTAGGAAGAATAAATATTGTCAAAATGGCTATACTACCTAAAGCAATCTACAGATTCAATGCAATCCCTATCAAACTACCAACAGCTTTCTTCAATGAACTGGAACAAATAATTCTAAAATTCATATGGAACCACAAAAGACCCCGAATAGCCAAAGCAATCCTGAGAAGGAGGAATAAAACAGGGGGAATTACACTCCCTGACTTCAAGCTCTACTACAAAGCCACAGTAATCAAGACAATTTGGTATTGGCACAAAAACAGACCCACAGACCAGTGGAACAGAATAGAAAATCCAAACATTAACCCAAACATATACAGTCAATTAATATTTGATAAAAGTGCCTTGGATATACAATGGGGAGATGACAGCCTCTTCAGCAGCTTGTGTTGGAAAAACTGGACAGCTACATGTAAGAGAATGAAACTGGACTACTGTCTAGCCCCATACACAAAGGTAAACTCAAGGTGGATCAAAGACCTGAATGTAAGTCATGAAACCATAAAACTCTTAGAGAAAAACATAGGCAAAAATCTCTTGGACATAAACATGAGCAACTTCTTCATGAACATATCTCCCCGGGCAAGGGAAACAAAAGCAAAAATGAACAAGTGGGACTATATCAAGCTGCAAAGCTTCTGTACAGCAAAGGACACCATCAGTAGAACAAAAAGACATCCTACAGTATGGGAGAATATATTCATAAAAAACGTATCTGATAAAGGGTTGACATCCAAAATATATAAAGAACTCATGCACCTTAACAAACAGAAAGCAAATAATCCAATTAAGAAATGGGCAGAGGACATGAATAGACACTTCTCCAAAGAAGAAATTCAGATGGCCAACAGGCACATGAAAAGATGCTCCACATCGCTAATCATCAGAGAAATGCAGATTAAAACCACAATGAGATATCACCTCACACCAGTGAGGATGGCCAACATCCAAAACACAAACAACAACAAATGTTGGCGAGGATGTGGAGAAAAGGGAACCCTCCTACACTGCTGGTGGGACTGCAAATTAGTTCAACCATTGTGGAAAGCAGTATGGAGGTTCCTCAAAAAACTCAAAATAGAAATACCATTTGACCCAGGAATTCCACTCCTAGGAATTTACCCTAAGAATGCAGCAGCCCAATTTGAAAAGGACAGATGCACCCCTATGTTTATTGCAGCACTATTTACAATAGCCAAGAAATGGAAGCAACCTAAGTGTCCATCAGTAGATGAATGGATAAAGAAGATGTGGTACATATACACAATGGAATATTATTCAGCCATAAGAAGAAAACAAATCCTACCATTTGCAACAACATGGATGGAGCTAGATGGTATTATGCTCAGTGAAATAAGCCAAGCCGAAAAAGACAAGTATCAAATGATTTCACTCATATGTGGAGTATAAGAACAAAGAAAAAAACTGAAGGAACAAAACAGCAGCAGACTCACAGAACCCAAGAACGGACTAATAGTTACCAAAGGGAAAGGGACTGGGGAAAATGGGCGGGAAGGGAGGGATAAGAGGGAAAAAGGGGCATTACGATTAGCAGATGTAATGTTGGGGGGGCACGGGGAGGGCAGTACAACTCAGAGAAGACAAGTAGTGATTCTATAGCATCTCACTACGCTGATGGACAGTGACTGTAATGGGGTTGGTGGGGGGGACCTGATGAAGGGGTAGTTTAATAATCGTAATATTGCACATGTAATTGTAAATTAATGATAATAAAATAAATTATATTAAAAAAAAAGATGCTCCACATCACTAATCATCAGGGAAATGCAAATTAAAACCACAATGAGATATCACGTCACACCAGTAAGGATGGCCAGCATCCAAAAGCCTAAGAACAACAAACGCTGGCGAGGATGTGGAGAAAGGGGAACCCTCCTACACTGCTGGTGGGAATGCAAATTAGTTCAACCATTGTGGAAACCAATATGGAGGTTCCTCAGAAAAATAAAAATAGAAATACCATTTGACGTGGGAATCCCACTCTTTGGAATTTACCCAAAGAATACAACTTCTCAGATTCAAAAAGACATATGCCCCCCTATGTTTATTGCAGCACTTTTTACAATAGCCAAGATATGGAAGCAACCTAACTGCCCATCAGTAGATGAATGGATAAGGAAGAGGTGGTACATATACACAATGGAATACTATTCAGCCATAAGAAGGAAACAAATCCTGCCATTTGCAACAACATGATGGAGCTGGAGGATATTATGCTCAGTGAAATAAGCCAGGTGGAGAAAGACAAGTGCCAAATGATTTCCCTCATTTGTGGAGTATAACAGCAAAGCAAAACTGAAGAGACAAAACAGTAGCAGACTCAGAGACTGCAAGAAGGGTACTAGTGGTTACCAAAGGGGAAGGTGTGGGAGGGTGGGAGGGCAAGGTGGGAGAAGGGGATTGTGGGGTATTATGTTTAGTACACATGGTGTGGGGAATCATGGGGAAAACAGTGTAGCACAGAGAAGGCAAACAGTGAATCTGTGTTATCTTACTACACTGATGAACAGTGACTGAATTGGGGTATGAGTGGGGACTTGATAATATGGGTAAATGTAGTAACCACATTGTTTTTTCATGTGAAACCTTCATAAGAGTGTATATCAATAATACCTTAATAAAAAAAAGTCAAAAAAAAACCTTGAATGCAGCCAAAGGAGTCAGGCTAATGAAACAGAAACATAGGTTAATGATTAAGACTCACATGTCTGAGTAATTGTTATGTTTGTACATTTATATACCCCTTGACAACAGTTAAACATGAGATTGATGATTCTGGAATTTGAAACTCATGTGAGTTTCATGTAATCCTTTACATGAAGAATAAAACTTTAAAAACCATGAGTCCATATTAATTGTAAGCATTTATATTACCATTGAAGTAAAATAGGCCTGTAGCAAAAGTGGCTGATGGTAGATGGTTTTTGTATCAGAGCATCTGGAGAGAAGCAAGAGAGAAATGGAAGAGGAAGAAGTGAGGGGGCTGGTAAATAGTCTTACAGCCCCAGCCTATTCTGGTTAAGAAAACAGGGCTGGTGGAGACAGCTCTGTCCCTGGAGTCCTGGTGTAAGTGCTTCCCTCAAGGGTGCACTTGACAGAGGATTAACAGCCCTGGCATGTAACAAGCTGAATTTCATCTCAAATCTCATGTCTGTTCCTGAAGACACAGTCTAAGTTGGTGAGTGAATTGGATATGGGGTGGGGTGGTTCCAGGATCAGGAGAATGGCTAGTTGCTGTTATGTCCTAGAGAGGCCAGAGGTGACAGGACTGTTGAAGTTTAGTATATGCAGACAGAGAATGGTAAGGATTATTGGAAGTGGAGGGTGAGGTCTGGGAATGCTGGTGAGAGGATACAGGCTAGTGGAAGGTACTGAAAGTAAAAACAAAATGGTATCATCCAATAAACAACAAGCACCCTAATAATTGGACTAGACATGAGAGAACAGGAAGATATTGACATAGGCTGCAGGCGTGTCTTGGCAGATATAAGACGAGCCCTGAGAATGACTGGGATCAGTGGCAGATCTCCCAGCCTGACCGGGAAGGGCTCTGAGGAGCCAGCCAGGCCATCTCAGGCAGATGTGAGAAGAAACTATGGGGGGGGAAGCGCTTGAGAGGAGCCACATGGGTGAACATGCCTTGGAGAGGAGTCGTTCTAGCAGGAGAACAGCCAAGCAGGCAGATTCCAAGCCCTGAGCTCCCTGGCTTTGGTCCTTGGCTGAAATGAATAAAAACTTCTCTTTCAGTCCCTTTCTCCAAACACATGATCATGATCAGTTTCTAGAATCTCCCCTCATCCCAAGCTCTGCCTTTGTTGAATTGTTTCTCAGGCCTCTTCCTTCTCCCAGAGCAGCCATTTACTATAGAGACAGTTACCTGTCTCCACACCTATGACTGGACTCCCTCAGCAAGAAACTATAATGGTAGAACAATTTCTCCCATCATTGGAGGATGGTAATAGTAGCTGATTTTCTTCGCCAGAAAAAAAATGAATCTGGAGTGGAAGATATAATGTTTATGAGCATAAGGTACAACTTAGTTACTAAGATAAGTTTTGAGATACCTCATCCACAGAAGGAATTAACATTTGTTACCAGTTCTCCCAAACTGATGATGATCATGTGTTTGCAGAAAGGGAGTCAAAGAGAAGTTTTTATTCATTTTATTCTTTTATAGATTTGCTTCCCTCTCAAACTGTAAGCCCTTAGCACACTGGAAATTCCCCAAGTTTTTCTATATCCCTAGTATATAATGAGCTTGAAAAAAAGTTAAGGCTCAAAATATACTTGTTGTATGATTTGTTTAATGAATGAATGAAAGTACACTAACATTTATACAATGACATTTTTTCCTCCAATATCTTCTGAATATAATGTTACAAGCCCTGCAATGCCTTTCTCCCCCACCCCAATTTCTGTCACTTTTTAAACTTAGTTTCCTAAGGTGTGATACCTCACCTCTGGCCCACAGGCACTGTCAGTGTTATGTCTTAAGGTCTCTTGCCTCTTCTTAAGTGAACAAACTGCATATGATAAACTCAGAAATTTCAAATGTCATTTCTGTTAATTATTGCTTTATGGTATTTGGCAAATGATTCATATTCACTGAGTCTCACTATCCTTTTTGTGAAATGAGGAAAATATCAGTTCCTAGTGGATATGAAATATCTAAATGCAGAAATATATAAAGTTCTACTTATAAAGTCCTTACTGCCATCTCTAACATAAAGCAGATGTTTAATAAATATTAGATCAATTTCTCCATGATGGTATTATGTTCAAATCCATTCTATTTCTAGAACACCATTGGCAATTTAGAATCCTGTCTCCTCAGTTGATTACTGTTTCTATAAATTTCCATAGGTTAATTTTCTAACGTAATCATTTTAAACTTTTGGCTTCAAGACATCTAATGGCTGTCTCCTGTGAAAAGGATGAAGTCTAAGAGTGCAGTTATGATCAAGGCCCTTGCCATTAAAAAATTCTCCGGGTACAGCCCTCTCCAGTATTTCCTATGCCTCAGACACCCTGGGCTGCCCATGTTTCAAGAACACGAACTTTTCTTATGGTAATTCCCCTTTTTCATTCTTCACCTTATGGTAAACTACTCAATCTCAAGTTCAAGTATTATCTGCTGTTGCCTTCCCTGACATGCAATGATTTGCTCTCTATATTCATAACCTTCTGTTTGTAGGAGAAATACATACAACAATGTGATTGCTTTGGTTATCTGGAAACCTTTGGATCTTTTACTTAGAGTGTGTCTCACTGAGGGCAGAAAACATATCCTTTTTGCCATTGTATGTCTTATTTACATGTTCAAAGAAGATGGAAGTGTACCATATGGTAATAGCCCCTGGTGCCCTCACAAAAAATATTACAGGAAATATGTGTTTTACACTGTCTCTGTGAATAGGAGGTGAGGTCCTTTTATTTTCCAAGTCTGTGCTTGTGGTTAATATGTCTCCTAGAAGACCTTGTTGTTCCTGTCTCTGTCCATTTATCTATTGAAAGCAATATGTTATTCTTTTCTACTTTCATTATTTTTTATTTATCAATGAATTTATCTATATCTATAACTTATTTTAAGTGTTTGTCCTGTATGTTTGATCTTTAATTTAGTGTTTTTATAAAGCAACTTAAATATTATGTTATATTTGTCTTTTTTATTTTTTTAATTGAAGCATATTGACATTATAACTATGCAGATTTAAGGTGTGCAACATGTTAATTTGATACATTTATATATTGCAGTATGCTTGCAATTGTATAATGAGCATCTCTATCATGTCATATAATCTTTCTTTTAAATGGTTGGAATCATTAATTTGTAGTCTCTCTGCAAGTTTGATGATTATAACTCATCATTTTGTTGTCTATATTCACTATTCTGTGCATTAGATCTCTAGAGCTTATTTACTACTTTTTACAAGTTTGTATCATAAACATCTGTCCTATATCCCCAACCCCATTCCCTGGAACTCAATAATTTACTTCTTGTTTTTAAGAGGTTGACTGTTTTAGATTTTACAAATAAGTGAGATCATGCAATACTTGGCTTTGACATGTCTTTGACATGACATGCAGTAAGTACCTTACCAAGCATAATGTGATCCAGGCCCATCCATGTTGTTGCATATGGCAGGAAGCTCTTTCTCATGGTTTAATAATATATATACACACACATGCTCACATATTCATACATATATATCACGTCTTCATTCATCCACTGATGGGCATTCAGGTTGTTTACATATCTTGGCTATTGTGAATAATGCTACAATAAGCATGGGAGTGCAGGTATCTCTTTGATATCCTGTTTTAATTCTTTTTGGGTATAAACCCAGAATTGGAGTCACTGAATTATATATTTTTATTTTTTGAGGAACCTCCATATTGTTTTACATAGAATTTGGACAAATGTATATCCCATGAACAGCATACAAATATTTCCTTTGTTCCACATCCTTGTCCATACTCGTTATCTCTTGTCTTTTTGATGTTAGCCCTTCTAACAGGTGTGTTGATTTGCATTTCCCTGATGACTAGTGATATTCAGCATCTTTTTCATCTACTTGTTTGTCATTTGGATGTCTTCCATTGAAAAATGTCTATTTGATTTCTCTGCCCATTTTTCAAGTTTTGTGTTTGGTTGTATATGTGATTAATATTTACTAATATCCATTAATATAGAAACAATATATTTCAGATAACAACACTAACATTGTATTTCATGAAAATAATCCATGAGTATGATTAATCTAGGGATGGGGTGTGAAGCAGCAGGTGGTATGGGCCTGCCTGAAGAACCGTAATGACTTGACCCAGGTGCATTCAGCCTGTGATCTCTTGCATATTAGCTCACGCTGCAGTCTTTAGTAAATGCATAAAATCTCTGCTCCCTGAAGCCTGTCCCTCAGAGTCCTCCTGTGACTTACTCCATTTTAGTCCATGAAGACTCCATTTGGGCAGGTGATGCTGTATTGCTGTGAAATGAAATTTCAGGAGGAAGACAGTAGTGTTGAGGTCACAGGGCCTAGGGTACCTGGTTGAAAGTGTAAGGATTTTATCAGGAGTTAAACGGGTAGAATGGGAGCAAAGACGGCAGAGGGGTGCTTAAGCCATCTCATTTCAGTTTGTGAGAGTCAAGTTTATGCACTTCCTTCAAACTCTACACATAGGGACATCATGTTAGTAGTTTCAAACTGGATACTGGAATATTTCTACCAAGGAACTGAAAACACTATAAAACAGAGCTTTTATTTTAAGAGCCATTTTATCAGCATACCACTAGACCAGGGTCACGATGCCATTTCCTATCAATGTTGGTTTCCTCCATCTCCTCCAGGAGGATGGCTTTTCTCGGGCACTGTGTATGCTCACTGTGGTTGTGGCCATGGACTGAGTGGGGGCGTTGCTACCCACAGCAGACACGTCCTCACACGGCTCTTCTGGGCTCTGCTTATGTGACTTTATTTCCAGTACAGTTTTAGCCATTTCTTAGGGATAACAAGCAATGAAAATAGCAGTGCTTTTTCTTACTCTGGAAATTAAATTTGGAGGTGATGGGAATAAAACCTGGAGAGTGAGGGAACGAATGGTTGGTTATGTGTACTCATTATCTGGGCACTGAGCAGGCACCGGATAAATGCAAAAATGGAGATGATAGTTAACTGTTTCTGATCCCTCTGCACTTCGCACTACCTGTGTTCTGCAGCAAACTCACATCCTGCAATTCGCTATCAAATTAAACACCCCCTGAAGAGGATGCAGAGAGTTTAGGACCGAGAGGTTTGTCCTGAGAGTGAAAATCATTCCTTTTACCAATAATAGTTTTTGCCTTCTCAGGGGAATTGGTTCTCTGTCCACTTAACCATCTGGGTTTCTTCTGGAATTTGAAGCAGTTTAACTTCTTTTCTGTCTTCTCCACCAGTCCTTATCATTTGGGCTTGCTTGCCCTCTATCCATGTTAGCACCTGGATATTACCAAGGAAGCAAGTATCAAAAGCTGGTGAAGTTTCAATCATAAACAGTTACAAAAGCTTTGTAGTATTGTTCCTGCCCTTTATTCTGTGGTAAAGGGGATCTATGAGCAACTCACTGAAGGGCTGCCTTGAGTACACTAGTTCACCCCTCCCTGGGCCCAGAGGGTGTCACAATTTCATTAGTTTAGAAAGGGCTCTGTCATTTAACCCATTGCAAAGATGAGAAAATTAAGAATAATAAATTTAGAAAAAGCTGCACATTCTAGCTCTGTTCTTTGAGTTGTAACAATATTCTTGAGCCCAAAATCCCTTTTCTGAACAATATAACAATCCCTATTTGTCTCTGTTGGCTAAAGAAATGAAAGGTATTTTATGAACAGTATTTTTATATCAGTGTCTAAAATGGAGAAGACATTTTAAAAAGCATGCTTTTTATATCTTATTTCAATTTGATAGTAATTACTAACATCAATTTCTCTTACTAGGGAAAACTTCACTATTTCATCAAATTCAAGTTTTGCTCTTTTTATACCATTTCTATTTTCCATGTAGCTGCCAAATAAATATATCCAAAATGTTTTCCAATTTCAAAACATTTCAAGGATGACCATTTTCCCTCAAATGATGAAACCATACACTTTAATTTGTATTTAGAACTTGTGTTCTTTTGTTGCCTTCTTTTTTCCCAGTTGCTCCAATTTTGCACCATCACAACCTCAAAGGCTATAAGTCAATTTAACCTATTTTGCATTTGTGTGTGAAACATTTGTCCTTAAATTCCCAAATGACTCCACTCCATTCATTACTTGGGACTCCCTGAACCTGACAACATCTTACTGTATCTTCAAAGCTATGTTCAGACATGAAATTATTCTTAAGACTATTATAAATACAACTAATATTACCTCTGTGTGTCTCTATATTAAATTTTTCTTGTATAACTTTTATGTTGACTTAATCATTTAATTTTTGCTAGTTATATAAATGTTCTGATTTAGTTATAAACTTATGACCTCACTGAGAAAATAAACCCCATATTATTCACCTTTATAGGTTTTACCTCATAGTTCCTGGAACCCTCAGAATGAAATAGAGTCAGGTAAATTTGAAAAGCCCTTTGAAAAGCCCTTTGAAAGTGCAAAGAAAATCTTTGAGCATAAACTGTGTTTACATCTCTGTGAACAGGAAGTGAGCTTCCAAGTTGTCTAATCCAGGCATGACTTCCTTAAACCACACTGGTGTTAGCCACACAGTCTTCCGCTTGCTGGGCATCCCTGAACTTGACGACCAGCACGTGTGGATTTCCATCCCCTTCTTGATGTCCTACGTCATCGCCCTGCTTGGGAACAGCCTGCTCATCTGCATCATCCTCACAAAGCGCAGCCTCCATGAGCCCATGTACCTCTTCCTCTGCATGCTGGCCGGAGCAGACATTGTCCTCTCCACGTGCACGGTGCCTCAGGCCCTGGCCATCTTCTGGTTCCGTGCTGGGGAGATCTCCCTGGATCGCTGCATCACTCAGATCTTCTTCATCCACTCCACCTTCATCTCTGAGTCAGGGATCTTGCTGGTGATGGCATTCGACCGCTACATTGCCATATGCTTCCCCCTAAGATACACCGCTATTCTTACACATGCTCTGATTGGGAAAATTGGCATGACCGTCTTTATAAGAAGTTATATTACAATTATCCCCATCATATTTCTTCTGAAAAGATTGACTTTTTGTCAAAATAATATTATTCCACATACCTTTTGTGAACATATGGGCTTGGCCAAATATGCTTGTGATGATATCCAAGTGAACATATGGTATGGATTTTTCATCCTACTGTCAACAGTGGTATTAGATATTTTGCTAATTTTTTTTCCTATGTGCTGATACTCCAGGCTGTCTTCCACATCCCATCCCAAGATGCTCGTCACAAAGCGCTCAACACATGTGGCTCCCACTTCTGTGTCATCATCCTCTTTTATGGGCCTGGGATCTTTACTTCCCTCAGTCAGAGGTTTGGACACCACATTCCACCCCGAATCCATGTACTGTTGGCCAATGTCTTCATTCTGGCTCCTCCTATGCTGAATCCCATCATTTATGGGATCAAGACCAAACAGGTCCAGGATCAGGTAGTTCATATATTATTTACAAAGCAGAAATAATGGTGATTCTGGAAGCTGATATTCTTTTTCTTTAACAACTCTATTCTCGCATCAAGTGAGCACCAGTATATGGCAGCAGGTGAGAAACTAATCAAATGACTCAATTTGGTGTTGGTGTTTGTGTTTCTAGTGACATTGCATCTCCAAGATTTTTGTGCATGTTTCTCATAGAGCCTCTACTTTGTCAAGAATATCACTGTTTTGGGGTCTTAGCTTTCTCACCTATACAATTGAGAACTAAATTAGGACACCTCTCTAAGTGCATGTACCTTTATTATTCCATACCTGAGAATTAGATGAGATGGATCTTGACAGTGATTTCTTTTCTGGCAATTGCTGAACTGTTCTTTCCCAGGGTGTTTAACTTTTGAACTTTACTCTCATGAAACACAACATTCCTCCAGGCTTTCTCCCCAGTGTCTCTGTATTTTCACCTTTTTGTTTTTACTGGATCGTTCTCATCCTTTTACATTTTTTTCTTCAGGGTAAAAACATACTCAAACAAAACCTTGAAAAATAACCCCTGAATCTGTGTTCACCTACAGTGTACTTCCTTCTCTTCTCCATCATAGAGGAAACGCCCAGAATGGTTTGTCCACTTGCAGGTTGGAATCTCCTTGTTTTCTCTCGACCCCACTCCTCTTTGGCACCACCCCCTCCATCTCACCCAGATGGCCCCTGTCAGTGACATCACAGTCCCCACACTGCGCTGTCAACAGTCACAACGTGTCCTCATTTTATCTAACATTGTGTCATTTTGTTACCTTCAACCATCTTCTCTCCTTAAAAGTCTTTCCTCCTCCCACTGTTCTTGTGTTCCTAAGGTCTTCCTGGCTGCTCCTGAACCTCTTTTGATGGGTTATTCTCATCTCCTTGACTTCTCAAGCTGGATTCCCTAGGGCATAGTCCGTGAGCCCCTGTTCTTTCCTATGTACAATCACCCTCTAATCTCAGCCAGTCGCAGGACTCTAGCTATGGCTCATCAACATGCTAAAACTTCACTATTTATTTCACAACCTCTAATTTGATCACAGACTTGTATTTCTAACTTTCTGCTAAGTATCTACTTGTGTGTCTAACAGGCATCTCAACTGTAATATGTCCAAAAAAAAAAACTTTTCTTCCCACCAAACATCTTCCAACAGCAGCCTATCTCTTAGCTTTTAAATGCAATTTTATTCTTCCAGTTGTTCAGACCCATACCAGATTCTTACTTTTCTGTTACAAACTATAAGACTCAACATCTTTCTATTGGGCTCCCTCTTTCGGCCTTACAATCCCACATACACACAGTGCCTATTTTCATCCTATTATTATATTTTAACAGCCATATTGTGATACAATTCACATACCTTAAAATTCTCCCTTTTAGAGTGTAGAATTCAGTGGTTTTAAATATATCATAATGTTGTGCAGCCATCACCAGAATCTAATTCCAGATCATTTTCATCTCCCCAGAGTCACCCTAGCACTTCACAGTGATGCTGTCTGAATAGTAAGGCGACCTTCTCAATTTTCTGGTCAAAGTGCCTCAGTGTCACTCCAGAGTAAGAGCCAAAGTCCTTCCAGTGATTCTGAGGCCCTAATGATTTTGCCTGAGGCCTCCTATCCTTACTGTTTCTTCTTTCCCTACCCGCTTTAACTGTCTCTGTGTCCCAGTTATTCCTCATATGTGTGGGTAGTTGTCCTTCTCAAGATCTATGCACAGCTGTTTTCTCTGCTCAGACACTTCTTTGCTAAGGTATCTGCACTATTTGGTCTATCTCTTTAAGGTTCTTGCTCACTTAAAACATTCCTTATACCTTCTATGACCATCTTAGTCAGGTTTCCAGGGAAACAGATACAACCAGAAATCTTTCTATATATATCATCTATCTGTCTATCTATGTATAATTTATCTATCTACTTATCGTCTATTGAGAGAGGTATTCATTTTAAGGAACTTTTGCTGGTGGTTGTGAAAACTGTCCAGTTAGAAATTTGCAGGGCAGGCTATGAGGCTAGAAACTCAGGCAAAAATTGATGTGACAGTCTGGATTCCAGAAGGCTGGAAATTCAGACAGAATAACTGTGTTGCAATTTGAAGCTAGAATTTCATCCTCCTTGGAGATCTCAGTCTTCATTTTTAAGGCCTCAACTGATTGGTTGAGCCTGCTTCCATTATGTAGGGTTATCAGCTTTATTGAAAGTCCAATGACTTAAATATTAATCACATTTTAAAAATATCTTCACAGTAACGTGTGAACTATTATCTGGCCAAATAATTGGGTACCATAAAGCTCACTATATATCAGCATTGCTTACTTTGTATTTGATTTTTCTTTGGTTTTTCTAATTTCATCATAAATCTATTACTCTTTTTTATTCCATTCATTCTAGAGTTTAAATTTTACATTTGATATTTCAAGAATATGTGTTCATTTAAAATTACATTATGAAAAACATCATATTAATCACAATGATCACACATGACACATAATCTTTATAGAAAATATTTTTTCTTTAAACATATTTCACACATTAATATATATTTTGTCTTATATTTTTATTTAATGTTGCATAAGAACGTCTGTCATGAAAAGTACTTCACATATCTTAAGCTTAATTTAATATCACAATGATATATTTTCATGTGAACAGTATATTCCAAAATATAACTAAATGTCCTTTTTTAGTCTACTAGTGGATTCTTGTTAAATATTTTTTAAATGGTTGTCATATCAACAAAGTTATCCTAAACCTAATTATACATAATCCTTTGACTGTGGTGTGTTATTTTCATATAGGATTCTTCAAATTAAAAAATCTGATAGGCATGTTGTTCCTAATTAGGTAGAATATGTACAGACTGTTCAGAAAAAACATTTTATAAATCCCAGGATTGTTTGTTTTCATCTATACTGACAATAGTGAAATGAAAGTCTGTTAAATTAAGATGTCAAAGTGAATTAAAATTTAACACAAATTTTGGTCTAGCAGAAATTTCTTTATAAAGTTTATTTCAGCAAAGATGATTCTTTTCCCATGGCTGGATGTATTTTTTACTTCTGGCTGGAAGTACATGGCCCATGGCAATGCTTAGGTATGAAAAACAACCAAGGGCTAGAATCCTGACAGGGGTGTGGGATTGGAGGTCAGTGACACAGTCCTAGCCTAATCAGTTTAATACCCCCAGGAATAAACCTGTAGTCCCGCAAGTTCAAGTTCTCTATCCCCATTTCAGCGCAGGAAACTACACACTAGAGGAACAGTGTGGTGTCCAACCAAACAAATGAAAAGACAGAGGTGTAGGATTTAGGGGATGGCTTGATTTTAGGCAAAATATAAATAAATCAGTGTTAGGCTCAGAGCAAAGGCGGCTGTGATGTGTGACATCATGTCTGGGATCCTGACTTGGGCCCATGTACCTGAGCTGAGGGTGGTGGCTGAGCTGCTCCTGGTGGCCTTGGATGAAGTTCCTTTGTGAATTTTGCTTTAAGAAATCTTTCATTCCCTATTTTAGCATATATGATTAATATTAGGTTGTCAGAGAAGGTCTCACTGAGCAGAGGATGTTTGTTTGGGCTGAGACTTATGTGTAAACTGTAAGTCATAGAAATACATGCAGCGATATTTTGGGCACTGGGAAAAGAAAGTGCTAAGGGTCTATGGCTTTAATGAGATAGTGCCGTGAGAGGAACAGAAAGAGATACATTAGAGTATTTGTGGGAAAGTTGGTAAGATGAATAGAGTTCAACAATGTAGGTCCTAATACGAAAAATTTAATAACTGGAGAAATTGATTTATAGACTTTTTTACTGGCTGTCACCTGAAAAATTGTTGTGAAGTTATAGTAGTATATTGATGTCATGGAAGTAAAGACTTCAAAGAGAGAAAGGTCAGCCGTTTTCCAATGCTATTTAGAGGTTGAACAATATGAGAACACAAAAATGATTATTGATAACTTGAACAAATTATATGAGGTTTGCCTATATAATGAGGTTATAAAGATGTGTGACATAAAGTTTATGGCAAGTATACTCTATTTAGGAGAAACAATAAAACTGTTATTAACAAATTATCACAGAAATGGGATACATCTGTCAGGACTGGAAGAGTGAAAAGGTTTTGAAATCTGAAGTTCTTATAAAGCATGAGTTTTAAAGTTTTTGAAGAAAAATAACATTAAGATCCACACTATACATGGTAATTAAGACAGTAATGAATAATTCTTTCTTGGCATAAAAGAAATGATGTCCTTACTCTAAGAGAAATGCACAATATAGTGTCAAAATTTATGAGGGCTGGGAGTATAATTCTTACTTTAAAAATGTTAAGGGAAATTGGCCTTTCAATTTTGTGTATGTTCTCAATGCAGGTAAGATGCATAAGAACGTGTCTCATTTTGCACTATGAAATTGCCAATACAGGTGGGGATTCTTAACATCCAAAATTAAGTGAATCCAAACTAAAACAGTATGCTGAGAAAAAATATGTTACCATTTTGTTGTCCCCCAATTAAAGATAGAAATATATTTTGATGCCTCAAATGTATAAGTTTTATTTCAAGTTAGCCTAAATTTACTGGTTTATTATTCTCGTATTTTTAAAGCAGGCATTAACTAGCCTGTTGAAACGAAAATCACATATTGAGACATCAGAGAGGTGTGGGGACAACTAAGACTAGATGATTTGAAGTCCAAGAGAGAGGAAAATCTATTCAAAAGTTCACAATTTCCAGCCATTATTTTCCCCCACTGTGCTATTTGCTGCTCCTTGCCAGGGCTGAGGATGGATGTAGGCCCAGGAAGATCACCACTGCTGTAGGAAAGAGAAGCCACCAAAATTTTCAGTGCCTTTACAGGGCTGCAGTGACAAATTCAAAACCTGGGCACAGGGTCTCACGTTCATAGCTGATTTTCTTTTTTCTATTTGTATGGGGCATATACTGAATTCTGGAGAGCTACACTAGATACTGGGAAACAAGGAAGAAAAAATAAAAAGCATTTTAAGATCTCTTGCATTCTTGTGATTTTGGGGGGAAATAAATACCTACCAGATTATGGGATACATGGATAAAATGTACAGATAATCTCTCATTTACGTTATTTTCCAAATTTGGAGTTGCATCAGGTGGAATCTAAAAAGCCGCATTTAAAAATTTGGTGTAAAATCTATATCTTCTGAAGGCAATAACTGAATCTTTTGCAGTTTTTTAGATTGGAGATTCAAAGGCCTTCCTGATTCTCAATACCTAGAGGCTCTTTTTCCAGGAATAGGATCATAGCTGAGACGCAGAATCTTACTGAAGCTGTATCCGTTCTTGACTCAGCTTAGTCGTCATTAGATTGAAGTGGTCAGTTGCTCATCTTATCTGTTTAACAGAAGATGGGAGAATAGTTCTCATAGAATTAAAATCTGCATCTGTACATTTTTTATTACAACATAAAACACTAAAAATAATTACTTGACATGAAAAGCAAGACCTTATGGTAGTGATCAAGAGTAAAAACAGAAAAGGGAAGACAAACAGATGACCCTATTATTGGAATTATGAAGCAATAGTTACAGAAATTTGTTATAAATGAACAAAATATAGTGAAGATACTTGAATGTATGGTGAAATACTACAGAATTAGGAATTTGAGAAAATTCAAATGTTATTATAGATCTGAAATTATAATTGCCTAAAAGAAACATTCCATGCATGGGATTAAGTAACAGGTTGTAAAAAGCGAAAGACAGGATTAGTGACCTGGAGGGTAGATTAACAGAAATGACAGCAACTGAATTGGAGAAAGACAAAAAGAGAGTGATAAAAAATGAGCACAAGATACAATAGACACATTCAAGATATATATATAAGGATCATCATAATCCTAACCAGAGAGGAGAGAGAAACCAGGGCAAGATAATATACAAGAAGATAATGGCTGAAAAATTTCCAATTCTGATGAAAGGTATAAATTCACATGTTCCAGGAGATCAGAAAAATCCCAAGAAGATGCCTGTAAAGCAAACCACAATAGATACATGGTCAATGTTCTGAAAAAACAAAAACATGAAAGAGAATCTTAAAAGAAGCCGGGTATAAGAAGTATATTATATTCAGAGGAAACACAGAAAAACTATCTATTCGAGTCAATTTTTTCTTTTTTCTTTTGCTATCATTAATGAACAATTACATGAACAACATTCTGGTTACTAGACCCCCCCTATTATCAAGTCCCCACCATAAACCCCATTACAGTCACTGTCCATCAGTGTAGTGAGATGCTATAGAATCACTACCTGTCTTCTCTGTGTTATACTGCCTTCCCCATGTTCCCCCGCTACATTATATGTGTTATTCATGATGCCCCTTTTTCCCCCTTGTCCCTCCCTTCCCACCCATCTTCCCCAATCCCTTTCCCTTTGGTAACTATTAGTCCATTCTAGGGTTCTGTGAGTCTGCTGCTGTTTTGTTCCTTCAGTTTTTGCTTTCTTCTTATACTGCACAGATGAGTGAAATCATATGATACTTGTCTTTCTCCACCTGGCTTATTTCACTGAGAATAATATCCTCCAGCTCCATCCATGTTGTTGCAAATAGTAGGATTTGTTTTCCTCTTATGGCTGACTAGTATTCCATTGTGTATATGAACCACATCTTCTTTATCCATTCATCTACTGATGGACACTTAGGTTGCTTCCATTTCTTGGCTATTGTAAATAGGGCTGTGATAAACATAGGGGTGCAAATGTCTTTTTCAAACTGGGCTGCTGCATTCTTAGGGTAAATTCCTAGGAGTGGAATTCCTGGGTCAAATGGTATTTCTATTTTGAGTTTTTTGAGGAACCTCCATACTGCTTCCCACAATGGTTGAACTATTTTCCTTTCCCACCAGCTGTGTAGGGTTCCCCTTTCTCCACATCCTCACCAGCATTGGTTGCTCCTAGTCTTTTCGATGTTGGCCACACTAACTGGTGTGAGGTGATATTTCATTGTGGTTTTAATTTGCACTTCTCTGGTGATTAGGGATGTGGAGCATCTTTTCATGTGCCTGTTGGCCATCTGAATTTCTTCTTTGGAGAAGTGTCTGTTCAGGTCTTCTGTCCATTATTTAATTGGATTATTTGCTTTTTTTTTGTTGAGGTGCATGAGCTCTTTATTTATTAATATATTTTCCCATACTGTAGGATGTCTTTTTAGTCTACTGTCCTTTGCTGTACAGAAGATTTTTAGTTTAATATAGTCCCACTTATTCATTTTTGCTTTTGTTTCCCTTGCCCAGGGAGAAATGTTTATGAAGAAGTTGCTCAGATTTATGTCCAAGATATTTTTGCCTATGTTTTTTTCTAAGAGTTTTATGGTTTCATGACTTACATTCAGGTATTTGATCCATTGTGAGTTTACTTTTGTGTATGGGGTTAGACAATAATCCAGTTTCATTCTCTTGCATGCAGCTGTCCGCTGTCCCCTTTTGCCAACACCGGCTGTTGAAGAGGCTGTCATTTCCCCATTGTATATCCATGGCTCCTTTATCATATATTAATTGACTATATATGGCTGGGTTTAAATCTGGGCTCTCTAGTCTGTTCGATTGGTCTATGGGTCTGTTCTTGTGCCAGTACCAAATTGTCTTGATTACTGTGGCTTTGTAGTAGAGCTTGAAGTCAGGGAGCGAAATTCTCCCCACTTTATTCTTCCTTCTCAGGATTGCTTTGACTATTTGGGTCTTTTGTGGTTCCATATGAATTTTAGAACTATTTGCTCTAGTTTGTTGAAGAATGCTGTTGGTATTTTGATAGGAATTGCATTGAATCTGTAGATTGCTTTAGACAGGATGGCTTTTTGACAATATTAATTCTTCCTATCCATTAGCATGGAATGTGTTTCCATTTATTTAATTTCTCTCATGAGTGTCTTGTAGTTTTCAGAGTATAGGTCTTTCACTTACTTGGTTAGTTTATTCCTAGGTATTTTATTCTTTTTGGTGCAAATGAAAATGGAATTGTTTTCCTGATTTCTCTTTCTGCTAGTTCATCGTTAGTGTATAGGAATGCAGCAGATTTCTGCGAATTAATTTTGTATCCCACAACTTTGCTGAATTCAGATATTAGATCTAGTAGTTTTGGAGTGTATTCTTTAGGGTTTTTTTATATACAATATCATGTCATCTGCAAACAGGGACAGTTTAACTCCTTCATTGTCAATATGGATGCCTTTTATCTATTTGTGTTGTCTGAATGCTGTGGCTAGGACCTCCGGAACTATGTTGAATAAAAGTGTGGAAAGTAGGCATCCCTGTCGTGTTCCCAATCTTAGGTGAAAAGCTTTCAGCTTCTCACTGTTAAGTATGACGTTAGCTGTGGGTTTGTCATATATGTTCTTTATTGTGTTGAAGTACTTGCCCTCTATACCCATTTTGTTAAGAATTTTAATCATGGATGGATGTTGAATTTTGTCAAATACTTTTTCAGCCTCTATGGAGATAATCATGTGGTTTTTGTCCTTCTTTTTGTTGATGTGGTGGATGATGTTGATGGATTTTTGAATGTTGGACCATCCTTGCATCCCTGGGATGAATCCCACTTGACCATGATGGATGATCTTTTTGATATATTTTTAAATTCAGTTTGCTAATATTTTGTTGAGTATTTTTGCATCTACATTCATCAGGGATATTGGTCTGTAATTTTCTTTTTCTTGTGGTGTCTTTGCCTGGTTTTGGTATTAGATTGATGTTGGCCTCATAGAATGATTTGGGGAGTATTCCCTCCTCTTCTGCTTTTTGGAAAACTTTAAGGAGGATGGGTATTAGGTCCTCAATAAATGTTTGATAAAATTCAGCAGTGAAGTCATCTTGTCTAGGCATTTTGTTCTTAGGTAGTTTTTTGATTACCAATTCAATTTCTTTGCTGATTTGGTCTATTCAGATTTTCTGTTTCTTTCTGCATCAGCCTTGGAAGGTTGTATTTTCCTAGAAAGTTGTCCATTTCTTCTGGGGTATCCAGTTTGTTAGCATATAATTTTTCATAGTATTCTCTCATAATTCTTTGTATTTCTCTGGTGTCCGTTGTGATTTTTCCTTTCTCATTTCTGATTCTGTTATGTGAGTAGACTCTCTTTTTTTCTTGATAAGTCTAGCTATGGGTTTATCTATTTTGTTTATTTTCTCAAAGAACCAGCTCCTGCCTTCATTGATTTTTTTCTATTTTTTTATTCTTCCTGATTTTATTTATTTATGCTCTAATCTTTATTATGTCCCTCCTCCTACTGACCTTGGGCCTCATTTTTTCTTCCTTTTCTAGTTTTGTTAATTGTGAGTTTAGACTGTTCATAAGGGATTGTTCTTCTTTCCTGAGGGACGACTGTACTGCAGTATACTTTACTGTTAGCACGGCCTTTGCTGCATCGCACAGATTTTGTGGTGTTGAATTATTGTTGTCATTTGTCTCCATATATTGCTGGATTTCTGTTTTTATTTAGTCATTGATCCATTGATTATTTAGGAGCATGTTATTAAGCCTCCATGTGTTTGTGGGCTTTTTCATTTTCTTTTAGTAAACTATTTCTAGTTTCATACATTTGTGATCTGGGAAGCTGGTTGGTACAATTTCAATCTTTTTAAATTTACTGAGGCTCTTTTTGTGTCCTAGTATATGATCTATTCTTGAAAATGTTCCATGTGCACTTGAGAAGAATGTGTACCCTGTTGCTTATGGATGGAGTGTTCTGTAGATGTCCATTAGGTCCATCTGTTCTAATACATTGTTCAGCGCCTCTGTCTCTTTACTTATTTTCTGTCTGGTTGATCTGTCCTTTGTAGTGATTGGTGTGTTGAAGCCTCCTAAAATGAATGCTTTGAATTCTATTTCCCCTTTAATTCTGTTTGTATTTGTTTTACATATGTAGATGATCCTGTGTGCGGTGCATAGATATTTATAAATGTTATATCCTCTTGTTGGACTGACCCCTTTATCATTATGTAATGTCCTTATTTGTCTCTTCTGACTTTGTTTTTTTTTTAATAGTTTATTTTGGTATCATTAATCTACAATTACATATGCAATATTATGGTGATTAAACTACCCCCTTCATCAGGTCCCCCCCACCAACCCCATTACAGTCACTGTCCTTCAGTGTAGTGAGATGCTATGGAGTCACTACTTGTCTTCTCTGAGTTGTACAGCCCTCCCCGTGCCCCTCCCAACATTACATCTGCTAATCATAATGCCCCCTTTTCCCTCTTGTCCCTTCCTTCCCACCCATCCTCCCCAGTCCCTTTCCCTTTGGTAACTATTAGTCCATTCTAGGGTTCTGTGAGTCTGCTGCTGTTTTGTTCCTTCAGTTTTTTTCTTAGTTCTTATACTCCACATATGAGTGAAATCATTTGGTACTTGTCTTTTTTGGCTTGGCTTATTTCACTGAGCATAATACCTTCTAGCTCCATCCAGGTTCTTGCAAATGGTAGGATTTGTTTTCTTCTTATTGCTGAATAATATTCCATTGTGTATATGTACCACTTCTTCTTTATCCATTCATCTACTGATGGACACTTAGGTTGCTTCCATTTCTTGGCTATTGTAAATAGTGCTGCAATAAACATAGGGGTGCATCTGTCTTTTTCAACTGGGCTGCTGCATTCTTAGGGTAAATTCCTAGGAGTGGAATTCCTGGGTTAAATGGTATTTCTATTTTGAGTTTTTTGAGGAATCTCCATACTGCTTTCCACAATGGTTGAACTAATTTGCAGTCCCACCAGCAGTGTAGGAGGGTTCCCTTTTCTCCACATCCTCGCCAACATTTGTTGTTGCTTGTGTTTTGGATGTTGGCCATCCTCACTGGTGTGAGGTGATATCTCATTGTGGTTTTAATCTGCATTTGTCTGATGATTAGTGATGTGGAGCATCTTTTCATGTGCCTGTTGGCCATCTGAGTTTCTTCTTTAGAGAAGTGTCTATTCATGTCGTCTGCTCATTTATTAATTGGATTATTTACTTTATGTTTGTTGAGATGCGTGAGTTCTTTATACATTTTGGATGTCAACCCTTTATCGGATACGTCATTTATGAATATATTCTCCCATACTGTAGGATGTCAGTGTGACTTTGTTTTGAAGTCTATTTCGTCTGATACAAGTACTGCAACTCCTGCTTTTTTCTCCTTATTAGTTGCATGAAATATCTTTTTTCTATCCCTTTACTTTCACTCTATGTATGTCTTTGGGTTTGAAGTGATCTCTTGTAGGCAGCATATAGATGGGTATTGTTTTTTTATCTATTCACTGACTCTATGTCTTTTGATTGGTGCATTCAGACCATTTACATTTAGGTGATTATCGAGAGGTATGTACTTATTGCCATTGCAGGCTTTAGATTCGTGGTTACCAAAGGTTCAAGGGTAATTCCCTTACTATCTAACAGTCTAATTTAGCTCACTTCATATGCTATTACAAACACAATCTAATGGTTCTTTTTTTTCCCCCTCTTTTTTATTCCTCCTCCATTCTTTATATGTTAGGTATCATATTCTGTACTCTTTGTCTATCCCTGGGTGACATCTATTTAGCCTTAGAAATACTTCCATCTACAGCAGCCCCTCTAAAATGCACTGTAGAGGTGATTTGTGGGAGGTAAATTCTCTCAGCCTTTGCTTATCTGAAAATTGTTTCATCCCTCCTTCAAATTTAAATGATAACCTTGCCAGGTAGAGTATTCTTGGTTCAAGGCCCTTCTGCTTCATTGCATTAAATATATCATGCCACTCCCTTCTGGCCTGTCAGGTTTCTGTTGAGAAATCTGATCATAGCCTGATCAATTTTCCTTTGTATGTGATCTTTTTTCTCTCTCTAGCTGCTTTTAAAAGTCTGTCTTTATCCTTGATCTTTGCCATTTTAATTATTATATGTCTTGATGTTGTCTTCCTCGGGTCCCTTATGTGGGAGATCTGTGCACCTCCATGGCTTGAGAGACTTTCTCCTTCCCCAAATTGGGGATGTTTTCAGCAATTACCTCCTCAATACCTCTTTCTATCCCTTTTTCTCACTCTTCTTCTTCTGGTACCCCTGTAATGCAGATATTGTTCTGTTGGGATTGGTCACACAATATCTCAATATTCCTTCATTCTTAGAGATCCTTTTTTCTCTCTGTGCCTCTCCTTTTTATTCCTCTTCTCTAATTTCTATTCCATTTACCATCTCTTCTACTACATCTAATCTGCTTTTAAATCCCTCCATTGTATGTTTCATTTCAGATATGTGATTTCTTAATGATTGAATATCCATCCTAAATTCGTCCCTGAGTTCTTGAGTATTTTTCTGTACCTCCATGAGCATGTTTATGATTTTTACTTTAAACTCTCTTTCAGGAAGATTGGTGAGTTCAGTTTCATTTGGTCCTTTTCTGGGGTTTGTGAGATTTTGGTCTGAACCAGGTTCTTTTGATGTTTCATAATTCTATGTGGTGCCCTCTAGTGCCCAGATCCTCTAGTCTCTGGAGGTGCTCATCCGCTAGAGTGAGGTTGGGGATCATAGGGGAGTGGCACTGGTGCCTTAGGAGAGGAAAGAGCTGTTTCCTGGCTCCTGGCTGCAGTGCCTGTCTCCAGTATCAGAGCCAGTGAGCTGAGCACACAGGTGTAAGCCTCTGTGCTCAACGTCTCTAGCTGTTGTAGGCGGGGCCTCCCTCTAGCTGACCTGAAGCCAGCACAGCGACTGCCAGTTTGCAAGCAGGTGATGGCAGGCCAGGAGGAAGGCACAACAGGCTGCATGTCACAATGGGCGGCCTTGGAGCTGAGTAGGCAACCACAGGGATGGAGTACTTGAAGCTCGTCAAAGTTCCCAACCTGCTCAGCGCAGTGCGCCCAGACAACCTTGTCCACCTATTCCTTCTCCCGCACAGCAAGCTCCATGCAAACTCCTCCCCTTCAGCAGCCTTCTCACTGCTAGGAAGCCTCTCAGACCATCCGTGCTTCCTTTATCCCAGAGCGGCCGGATGTGGATCCCCATCCTCCACAAATTCCCAGAATCACAGTCTCTCAAGCACCCCATCTGTCCCAGCTCCCCAACCCCATCAACCTCCAGAGCACTACACAATGTAGGTTTGTGCTCCAAAGCTTACCTCCAGGGCTGGGTGTTCAGCAGTCTTAGGTTTCCACCCTCTCCCTGCTCTGTTTCTCTTCCTCCTGCCAGTGAGCTGAGGTGGGGGAAGGGCTTGGGTCCCACCGGATCAAGGCTTTCGTATGTTACCCTGTTTTGTGAGGTCTGTTCTGTTCGTGAGTTCTGTATACAGTCTGGTGCAGCCTTCTTTGCTGTTGCTGTTTTAGGGCCAGTTGTAGTAACTATATTTTCACACTATATGTGGTTTTGGGAGGAATTCTCTGTCTCACCTCTCATGCCGCCATCTTGAATCTCTCAGTCAATTCAAGTCAATTCTTAATACAAAAGATAGAAGCAAAAAAACTAGATGGAAAATTATAAAGTGCTGAAAAACCCCTGACAACTTGAAATCCTATATTCATGAAATTATCCTTAAAGAAATGAAGACAACTAAGGATATTTTCAGACAAACAAAACCTGAGGTAATTTCTCTTTTGCCTTCCTGTACTAAATGAAATTAATTGATCTATAGCAATGTAGTGGTCAAATGCTATCACCAGCAAGACCTCTGACTCAGAGATGAAGGTTGAATGGAGAAAGAAGAGATGAGTGATGCAGGAATCTAGGGAGATCTCCCCAGTATTGTTTTGCTGTCAATTTCTCCCTTTAGTTTGCTCGTGTATGGTTTATATATTTCAGTGCTCCTATGTTGGTACATAAATATGTATGATTGTTATATCCTTTATTGGATTATCTTTATCATATGTAATGTCCTTTGTATCTTGTTACTTCTTTGTTCTGAAGTCTCTTTCGTCTGATAGAAGTAATGGTACTCCAGCTGGGTTCACCTTATTTGGAGCTCTCTGTGCTTTCTGGGCCTGGTAGACAGTTTCCCTCCCCAGATTAGGGAAGTTTTCAGCTCTTAGCTCTTCAAATAAGTGTTCTACTCCTTTCTTTCTGTCTTCTCATTCTGGGAGTCCTATAGTGAAGATGTTAGGATGTTTGATACTGTCCAGAGTTCTCTTGCCCTATTCTGATTTCTTTTACTTTTTTCTTCCTTGTGCTGTTCATCTGGAGTACTTCCCATTACTCCATTTTCCAAGCCAATGATCAACTCTTCTCCATCCTTTAGTCTGCTGTTCATTCCCTCCAGTGTATTTTTTATTTCACCTATTGAATTCCATCTCCAATTGGTTCTTTTTTAGACATTCTATCTCATTATTGAGGTCTGCCTTAAATTCTGTTATTATTTCTTCATGTCCATTGAGTATCTTTATAACCATTGCTTTATACTCTTTATCAGGCAGATTGGTTAAGTCTGTTTCATTTAGTTCTTTATTCTTGTTTTATTTTCCCTGCTCTGCATTTGGAGCATATTCCTCTGCCTCCTGATCTTGTGTATGACTTTCTGTGCTTGGTTCTATGAATTAGTTGAAGGGCTCACTCTCCTGGTCTCGAAGGCTTGGCCTTGTGTAGGAGAATCCGCTGTGCAGACTGCATGTTCACTGTGTTTTTGGCATGCTGGAGGCCAAGTAAGTGTTAGATGGCTTTTTCCTGGTGCTACAGCTCCCAGTGTGTGGTCCCAAGGGGTGCATCCTTGGGGCTTTTGATAAGATCTTGGTTGTACATCTTTGGGTTCTGTACTGGTAGGGGGAGGCTAGTGGTCCAATAGTGGGTCAGGGGTGCAGTCCAGGTAACTCCTGGATGGGCAGCAGCTGAGTCCCTTGTGTCTTCTCACCTGTGCGTCCATGTTCACTCTCTGCCAACTGGGAGTGCTCCAGGGAATTACTGCATTGGACACTCACCTGTTCCTGCTGGTGGCTTAGAGTTAGGCTTTGTGCACATCCCCTCTTGGCCCCAACACACTCTAGGCTGCTTCTGGAAATTCTGGCATATGCACCCACAGACCCTGCTGGCAGTGGGAATCAGATACTTTGTGTATGTTCATTCTGCAGTGAGGGCTGTGTACTGAGGGCTACTCTAGGTTATTCCTGCATCAGCACAAGCTGGGTCCCACTTGTGACCTGCCCTGGTTCAAATGTTCCCCCCTCACCTATGGGATGTTGTCCTGATGGTAGCAGCATATAGATTTGTGCATACTCCCTGTGAGCCAGTGAACTTTCCAGTCCTGCTCACTGGAGCTGGACCGGTGGATAACAGCAGGCAACAAGGGAGGACTGCTGGATCGCACCCAGATCATGCTCTCGGCTGCATTAAGATTTGTGGAAGAAGCACAAACAATGAGGCTGGCCACCTCCCATCCCAGGCAGCCTCCAATGTTTTCCTTGACAAGTGGTGGATATTTAGTTCTGAAACTTAGGTTCTTTCACTTATGGTCTATTTGTGCTCTAAACCACAAGGCTTATTTCCTGTGCCTCATGGCAGGGAGGCCACACCTGGCTCTCTCATCAGTAGCCCTACCACAGCCTTCTGCTGGTGGCTGTGCTGGGTGTGGGGCTCCCATGGTTACTGTGTCTGTCTCTCCTGACTTTTAAAAATAACCTTTTTTTACTCATTGTATAGCAAGTGTTCACTTCAGTCTCTGTTCTTCTTCAGGATGAAATACGCTGTGTATAGGTGTAGATCTGCTGTGTATGTGGGAGATGGTGGATTCAGGCTCTCTCTACTCTGTCATCTTACCATGATCCTGAGAAAACACTTCGGGTAGAAGATGACATCTGCAGCCTTTCTAGATGTTTATTAGGATATCAATCTTAAAATAAATACTAGACATAAAATTTTAAAAAACTTTGTGATCTGTGATAAAATAACCCCCCAAAACAAAGACTGACAGATGACCCAGTAATTAGTTATCAGACAAGGATTATAGAATTTCAGTGAATATTTTCCTCAAGACACCAAATGTGATGAAGTTACTTGAAAGTACAAAGAATTTATCCAGAGAATAGGAGTGTGAAAAGATATTTAAATGGATATTATAAAACTGGAAAACATGATTACTTGCTAATAAACATTTATGGATGAGTTAAAGAGCATATTATACAGAGTAGAAGAGGATTAGAGAACTAGAAGATGATAATTGAAACTGAAGTAGGAGAGAGGGAAATACAATGGCAAATATAATGACAAGTGAGCATAAGACACATAACAGACCCATAAAAATATCAAAAATAATAAACATACTGAGAGAAGAGAGAAATGGGGCAGAAATAATGTTCAAGGAGATAATGACCAAAATTTTTCCAGAACCTGTTAAAGATACAAACACATTCAGGAACCATACATGCAAGGTAAACTGAACATGGATCCATGGTGACATATGTTCTGAAAAGACAAAAAGACAAAAGAAAACTTTAAAGGTAGTCAAAGATCAAGGTAAAATACATTCAAAGGAGCAACAGTAAGACTTTCTGGTGAATCATCAATAGTGAAAAAGAAATATGTCAATAGAAAATAAATGTTAAAGTTCCAAAAAATACCTTGAGTACTGAACATCCCATATCTATGAATCATCTTATTAAAAATGAAGATGAGAATCACTGTGTTGTATACCTGAAGCCAATATAATACTGTATATTATGTATATTTCAATATAAAATAAATACATAAAAGGAGAGGACTAAAGATGGTGGTGGTGTGAGAGGTGAGACAGAGGATTCCTCCTAAAACTGCATATAATATGAAAATATAATTAATATAACTACTTCTGAAGGAACACCAGGAAAGAGGACTGCGCCAGACTGCATACACCGGGAGAAAAGAGCAGACCTCATGGAACAGGGTAACATACCAAAGCTGTGGCCCGACCGGACCCAAGCCCTTCCCCCACCCCAGCTCACAGACGGGAGGAAGAGAAATGGAGCCAGGAGGGAGTGGAAACCTAGGACTGCTGAATACCTAAACCCGGATATCTGCTCTGGAAGCACAAACCTACATTTCATGGTGCTTGCATGGTACTCTCGTGAGTAGGGGGTTGGAAAGCTAAGGCAGAATTCCTGGAGAGATTGAGATTCCAGCCACCTGTGGAAAGCAAGGATCCATATCCAGCTGTTCTGGGAAAAAAGAAAGGTGGGCAAGCTGAGAGACTTCCTAACAAGGAAGCCCTTAGCAAGAGGGCTGCTAAAGGGGCAAGAATGGCACGGAGCTTACTGCTCAGGAGGACAGGTGGACAATATTGTCCGGGTGCACTCTGCCCAGCAGGTTGGGAGCTTTCACAATCTTCAGGTACTCCAGCTCCCTGGCTGGCTACACAGCTCCAAGGACCCCCTGCATGATACACAGCCAACTGTGATTTTCTCCTGGCCAGCCCCACCTGTCTCACAAACCGGCAAAGCCTACCCTGGCGTTAGGCCAGCCAAGGGAAGATCTGTCTACAGCAACTATAAATGCAAAGCATAGAGGCTTATACCTGTGTGCTCAGCCCACTGGTTCAGGCAGTGGAGACAGGCATAGCAGCCAAGAAGCAGGAAACAGCTCATTCCTCCCCCCAGGAACCAACATCACTCCCCTGCAACCCCTGACATATCTTCAGGGGCTGAGCAGGTCCAGAGAGTAGAGCTTCTGGGCACTAGAGGGCACCATATACAATTATGAAACACCAAAGGAACCTGGCTGAAAGTAAAGTTATTAATACAACTCCTCAGAAAGATTTAAATGACATGAACCTCATGAATATTCCTGAAAGAGAGTTAAAAATAAAAATCATTAACATGCTCATGGAGGTACAGAAAGATATTCAAGAACTCAGAAGTTAATTCCGGTCAGAGATCCAATCACTGAAGAGAACAATGGAGGGTATTAAAAGCAGATTAGATACAGTGGAGGAGAAGATAAATGAAATAGAAACTAGAGAAGAGGAATACAAAGAAGCTGAGGCACAGAGAGAAAAAAGCATCTCTAAGAATGAAAGAATATTGAGAGAACTGTGTGACCAATCCAAACGGAGCAATATTCGCATTATAGGGGTACCAGAAGAAGAAGGAGAGAAAAAGGGATAGAAAGTGTCTTTGAGGAGGTAGTTGCTAAAAAATTCGCTAATCTGGGGAAGGAGATAGTCACTCAGGCCATGGAGGTGCACAGATCTCCCAACAGAAGGGACCCAAGGAGGACAGCAAAAAGACATAGAGTAATTAAGATGGCAAAGATCAAGGTTAAGGACAGACTATTAAAAGCAGCCAGAGAGAGAAATAAGATCACATACAAAGGAAAGCCCATCAGGCTATCATCAGACTTCTCAGCAGAAACCTTACAGGCCAGAAGGGAGTGGCATGATGTATTTAATGCAATGAAGCACAAGGGCCTCAACCAAGACTACTTTATCTGCAAAATTATCACTTAAATTTGAAGGATGTATTAAATGATTTCCAGATAAGCAAAAGCTGAGAGAATTTACCTCCAACAAACGATCTCTACAGTGTATTTTGGAGGGACTGCTATAGATGGAAGTGTTCCTAAGGTTTGATAGCTGTCACCAGAGGTAATAAAACCACAATAAAGAAAGTAGAACAGCTAATTACTAAGCAAATGCAAAATTAATTAACTATCCCCAAAGTCAATCAAGCAATAGACAAAGAGTACAGAATATGATGCCTAATATATAAAAAATGGAGGAGGAAGAAAAAGGAGGAGGAAAAAAAAGAACCTTTAGATTGGGTTTGTAATAACATATTGAGTTAAAATAGACTCTTAGATAGAAAGGAAGTTAACTTTGAACCTTTTGTAACCACGAATCTAAAGCCTGCAATGGCAATAAGTACATACCTATCAATAATCACCCAAAATGTAAATGGACTGAATGCACCAATCAAAAGACATAGAGTCACTGAATAGATAAAAAAGCAAGACCCATCTATATGCTGCCTACAAGAGACTCACTTTAAACCCAAAGACACACACAGACTAACAGTGAAGGGATGGAAAAAGATATTTCATGCAACTAATAGGGAGAAAAAAGCAGGAGTTTCAGTTCTTGTATCAGAGAAAATAGACTTAAACAAAGTCACAGAGACAAAGTAGGACATTACATAATGATAAAAGGGTCATTCCAACAAGAAGATATAACCATTATAAATATCTATGCGCCCAACACAGGAGCACCTTCTTATGTGAAACAAATAGAAGCAGAATTAAAGGGGAAATAGAATGCAATGCATTCATTCTAGGAGACTTCAACACTCCACTCACTCTGAAGGACAGATCAACAAGACAGAAAATAAGGAGACAGAGGCACTAAAAACATTTTAGAACAGATAGACCTAACAGACATCTACAGAACTCTACACCCAAAAGCGGCAGAATACACATTCTTCTCAAGTGCACATGGAACGTTTTCAAGAATAGATCATACACTAGGCCACAAAAAGAGCCTCAGTAAATTCAAAAAGATTGAAATTGTACCAACCAGTTTCTCAGAATGCAAAGGTATGAAACGAGAAATAAATTACGCAAAGAAAATGAAAAATCCCACAAACACATGGAGGCTTCACAATATGCTCCTAAATAACCAATGGATCAATGACCAATAAAAACAGAGATCAAGCAATATATGGAGACAAATGACAACAATAATTCAACACCACAAAATCTGTGGAATGCAGCAAAGGCCATGCTAAGAGGAAAGTATATATCAAAACCTCCTACCTCAGGAAAGAAGAACAATCCCATATAAGCAGTCTACACTCACAATTAACGAAGCTAGAAAAAGAAGAAATGAGGCCCAAAGTCAGTAGAAGGAGGGACATAATAAAGATTAGAGCAGAAATAAATAAAATTGAGAAGAATAAAACAATGGAAGGAATCAATGAAAGCAAGAGCTGGATCTCTGAGAAAAAAAACAAAACAGATAAACACCTAGCCAGACTTATCAAGAAAAAAAAGACGCTACTCACATAAACAGAATCAGAAATGAGAAAGGATAAATCACTACGGAAACCACAGAAATACAAAGAATTATTAGAGAATACTATGAAAAATTATATGCTAACAACCTGGATAACCTAGAAGAAATGGACACCTTTCTAGAAAAATACAACCTTTCAAGGCTGACACAAAAAGAAACAGAAAATCTGAACAAACCGAATACCTGAAACGAAATTGAACTGGTAACCAAACACCTACCTAAGAACAAAACACCTGGAGCAGATGACTTCACTGCTGATTTTTATCAAACATTTACTGAAGACCTAATACCCATCCTCCCTAAAGTTTTCCAAAAAGTAGAATAGGAGGGAATATTCCCAAACTCATTCTATGAGGCCAACATCACTCTAATACCAAAACCAGGCAAAGACACTACAAAAAAGAAAATTACAGACCAATATCCCTGATTAACATAGATGCAAAAATACTCAACAAAATATTAGCATACTGAATTCAAAAATACATCAAAAAAATCATCCATCATGATCAAGTGGGATTCATCCCAGGGATGCAAGGATGGTACAACATTCGAAAATCCATCAACATCATCCACCACATCAACAAAAAGGACAAAAACCACATGTTTATCTCCACAGATGCTGAAAAAGCATTCGACAAAATTCAACATCCATTCATGATAAAAACTCTCAACAAAATAGGTATAGAGGGCAAGTACGTCAACACAATAAAGGCCATATATGACAAATACACAGCCAACATCATACTTAACAGTGAGAAGCTGAAAGCTTTCCACCTAAGATTGGGGACAAGAGAGGGATGCCCACTCTCCACACTTTTATTCAACATAGTTCTGGAGGTCCTAGCCACAGCATTCAGACAACACAAATAGATAAAAGGCATCCATATTGACAACCAAGAAGTTAAACTGTCCCTGTTTGCAGAAGACATGATACTGTACATAAAAAACCCTAAAGAATCCACTCCAAAACTACTACATCTAATATCTGAATTCAGCAAAGTTCTGGGATACAAAATTAATTCGCAGAAATCTGTGGCATTCCTATACACTTACAATGAACCAGCAGAAAGAGAAATCAGGAAAACAATTCCATTCACAGTTGCATCAAAGAGAATAAAACATCTAGGAATAAACCTAACCAAGGAAGTGAAAGACCTACTCTGAAAACTACAAAACACTCATGAAAGAAATTAAAGAAGATACCAATAAATGGAAACACATTCCATGCTCATATAGGAAGAATTAATGTTTCCAAAACGGCCATCCTGCCTGAAGCAATCTACATATTCAATGCAATTCCTATCAAAATACCAACAGCATTCTTCAATGAACTAGAGCAAATAGTTCTAAAATTCATATGGGACAATAAAAAACCCCAAATAGCCAAAGCAATCCTGAGAAGGAAGAATAAAGCTGGGGTGGGTTATGCTCCCCAACTTGAAGCTCTACTACAAAGCCACAGTAATCAAGACAATTTTGTATTGGCGCAAGAACACACCCATAGACCAATGGAACAGACTAGAGAGCCCTGATATAAACCCAACCAAATATAGTCAATTAATATATGATAAAGGAGCCATGGACATACAATGGAGAAATGACAGCCTCTTCAACAGCTGGTGTTGGCAAAACTGGACAGCTACATGCAAGAGAATGAAACTGGATTATTGTTTAACTCCATACTCAAATGTAAACTCGAAATGGATCAAAGACCTGAATCACGGTCATGCGTTCGAGGACATGTGTTCAGGAAGAAGTTGCTCATGCTTCTATTCAGGAGATTATATCCAATGATCAAAGTCATGAAACCATAAAACTCTTAGAAGACAACATAGGCAAAAATCTCCTGAATATAAGCATGAGCAACTTGCTCCTGAACACATCTCCTCGAGCAAGGGGAAAAAAAGCAAAAATGAACTCATGGAACTACATCAAACTAAAAAGTTTCTGAACAGCAAAGGACACCATCAACAGAACAAAAAGGCATCCTACAGTATGGGGGAATATATTTGTAAATGACATATCCGACAAGGGGTTAACATCCAAAATATATAAAGAACTCACACGCCTCAGCATCCAAAAAGCAAATAACCCGATTAAAAAATGGGCAAAGAATATGAAGAGACTGTTCTCCATAGACAAAATTCAGATGGCCAACAGACACATGAAAAGATGCTCCACATCACTAATCATCAGGGAAATGCAAATTGAAACCACAATGAGATATCACCTCACACCATTCAGGAGGGCCAGCATCAAGAAGACTAAGAACAACAAATCCTGGCAAGGATGCAGAGAAAGGGGAACCCTCCTACACTGCTGGTGGGAATGTAAGCTAGTTCAACCATTGTGGAAACCAATATGGAGGTTCCTCAAAAAACTAAAAATACAAATACCATTTCACCCTGGAATCCCACTCTTTGGAATTTACCGAAAGAATACAACTTCTCAGATTCAAAAAGACATATGCACCCCTATGTTTAACACAGCACTTTTTACAATAGCCAAGATATGGAAGCAACCTAAGTGTCCATCAGTAGATAAATGGATAAAGAAGAAGTGGTACATATACACAATGGAATACTATTCAGCCATAAGAAAGAAACAAATCCTACCATTTGCAACAACATGTATGGAGCTGCAGGATATTATGCTCAGTGAAATACACCAGGTGGAGAAAGACAAGTGCCAAATGATTTCCCTCATTTGTTGAGTATAACAATGAAGCAAAACTGAAGGAACAAAATAGCAGCAGACTCAGAGACTCCAAGAAGGAACTAGTGGTTACCAGAGGGGAGGGGTGTGGGAGGGCAGGTGGGGAGGGAGGGAGAAGGGGATTGAGGGGTATTATGTTTAGTACACATGGTGTAGGGGATCACGGGGAAAACAGTGTAGCACAGAGAAGCAAATAATGATTCTGTAACATCTTACCACACTGAAGGACACTGCATTCAGGTATGGGTGGGGACTTGATAATATGGGTAAATGTAGTAACCACATTGTTTTTTTCATGTGAAACCTTCATAAGAGTGTATATCAATAATACCTTAATAAAAAAGTTTTTTTAAGACTGCAAATAAATAAATACATAAAATAAAAATGAAAACAAATTAAGAATTTTCAGATTTTCAGGGAATAGCTGAAATAATTCCCCTCTTGCTTTCCTACACAAGGAAACATTAATGGTGTTTGACAATACCTCTTTTATGTTTGTTTCTATCAATAGAATATCGATACTTTATTAATATAATGGTGTGGCATATTTCAAAAGCAGTAAAAAAAAATCTTCAGATATTAAATATACAAATTTAAGTGCTTAGTAACACAACAGAAATATCAAATACACCTTTGATGAAGATTGCCTATAAAATAGTAAAGTTGGATGGTCACCATATCTCTTTTTAAAACACTTTTCACTAAGTCTTTTCTGTGTAAATCATGTTCACTTAATAAATGTTAGACAATTCAGACTAAAATTATTACAAAAATAAACTGTACCTTATGATTCATATATATTCTCCACTAATTTGATTTTAGCATAGATGCATAGATGCATAAGAATATATATATATATATATTATTGGGTAAAATTTAAGGTTGTGATCTGGAATGTACTTCTACCTCCCACAAACATATTTAAAGCATAGTTCCATCACCAAGGACATAGACTCACTCTGTTGGTTTATTTCTCACTACTCTGTTGTAGTTTACCTGATGCATACACTGTCATCAATTTAGGCAGTGTTACTCTATGGAAATCATTTCTTCGTTCACCATAATTTTTACTTAATAATTGCTTGCTGTACTGGATTTTTTTTCTTATAATTTCTTTTGGTATCATTAATCTACAATTACATGTGCAATATTATGATTATTAAACTACCCCCTTCATCAGGTCCCCCCAACAGCCCCATTACAGTCACTGTCCATAAGCGTAGTTAGATGCTATAGAATCACAACTTCTCTTCTCTGAGTTGTACAGCCCTCCTCACGCCCCCCAAACATTACGTCTGCTAACCGTAATGCCCCTTTTCCCCCCTTGTCCCTCCGTTCCCACCCATCCTCCCCAGTCCCTTTCCCTTTGGTCACTGTTAGTCCATTCTTGGGTTCTGTGAGTGTGCTGCTGGTTTTTTTTTTCAGTTTTTTTCTTTCCTCTTATGCTCCACATATGAGTGAAATCATTTGATACTTGTCTTTTTCCACTTGGCTTATTGCATTAAGCATGATACCGCCTAGCTCCCTCCATGTCGTTGCACATGGTAGGAGTTGTTTTCTTCTTATGGCTGTATAATATTCCATTGTGTATATGTACCCCTTCTTCTTTATCCACTCATCTACTGATGGACACAGGTTGCTTCCATTTCTTGGCTATTGTAAATAGTGCTGCGATAAACATAGGGGTGCATCTGTCTTTTTCAAATTGGGCTGCTGCATTCTTACGGTAAATTCCTAGGAGTGGAATTCCTCGGTCAAATGGTATTTCTATTTTGAGTTTTTTGAGGAACCTCCATACTGCTTTCCACAATGGTTGAACTAATTTGCATTCCCACCAGCAGTGTAGGAGGGTTCCCTTTTTTCCACATCCTCGCCAACATTTGTTGTTGTTTGTCTTTTGGATGTTGGCCAGCCTTACTGGTGTGAGGTGATATCTCATTGTGGTTTTAATCTGCATTTTTCTGATGATTAGCGATGTGGAGCATCTTTTCATGTGCCTGTTGGCCATCTGAATTTGTTCTCTGGAGAAGTGTCTATTCATGCCCTCTGCCCATTTCTTAATTGGATTATCTGCTTTTTGTTTGTTGAGGTGCATCAGTTCTTTATATATTTTGGAAGTCAACCCCTTATCGGATATGTCATTTATGAATATATTCTCCTATATTGTAGGATGTCTTTTTGTTCTACTTATGGTGTCCTTTGCGGTACAGAAGCTTTTCAGCTTGATATAGTCCCACTTGTTCATTTTTGCTTTTGTTTCCCTTGCCCGGGGAGATATGTTCATGAAGAAGTCACTCATGTTTATGTAAAAGAGATTTTTGCCTATGTTTTTTTATAAGAGTTTTATGGTTTTATGACTTACATTCATGTCTTTGTTCCACCTTGAGTTTACCTTTGTGTATGGGGCTAGACAGTAGTCCAGTTTCATTCTCTTACATGTAACTGTCCAGTTTTTCCAACACCAGCTGCTGAAGAGGCTGTCATCTCCCCATCGTATATCCAAGGCTCCTTTATCATATATTAATTGACTGTATATGTTTGGGTTAATGTTTGGATTTTCTATTCTGTTCCACAGGTCTGTGGGTCTGTTTTTGTGCCAATACCAAATTGTCTTGATTACTGTGGCTTTGTAGTAGAGCTCGAAGTCAGGGAGCATTATTCTCCCTGTCTTATTCCTCCTTCTCAGGATTGCTTTGGCTATTCAGTGTCTTTTGTGGTTCCATATGAATTTTAGAATTATTTGTTCCAGTTCATTGAAGAAAGCTGTTGGTATTTTGACAGGGATTGTGTTGAATCTGTAGATTGCATTAGGTAGTATAGCCATTTTGACAGTATATATTCTTCCTAGCCAAGAGCATGGGATGAATTTCCATTTGTTAATGTCCTCTTTAATTTCTCTTAGGAATGTCTTGCAGTTCTCAGGGTACAGGTCTTTCACTTCCTTCAGTAGGTTTATTCCTAGGTATTTTATTCTTTTTGATGCAATTGTGAATGGAATTGTTTTTCTGCTTTTTCTTTCTGTTAGCTCATCGTTAGTGTATAAGAAAGCAATAGATTTGTGTGTGTTAATTTTGTATCCCATCACTTTGCTGAATTCAGATATTAGCTCTAATTGTTTGGATTGGAGTCGTTAGGGTTTTATATGTACAATATCATGTCATTGGCAAATAGTGACAATTTGACTTCTTATTTACCAATATGGGTGCCTTATATTTCTTTGTTTTGTCTCATTGCTGTGGCTAGGACCTCCAGTACTATGTTGAATAACAGTGGAGAATGTGGGCATCCCTGTCTTATTCCTGATCTTAGATGAGAAGCTTTCAGCTTCTCGCTGTTAAGTATGATGTTAGCTGTGGGTTTGTCATATATGGCCTTTATGATCTTGAGGTGCTTGCCCTCTACACACATTTTGTTGAGAGTTTTATCATGAATGGATGTTGAATTTTGTCAAATGCTTTTTCAGCATCTATGGAGATGATCATGTGGTTTTTCTTCTTGTTGATATGGTGGATGACGTTGATGGATTTTCGAATGTTGAACCATCCTTGCATCCCTGAGATGAATCCCACCTGATCATGGTGTATGATCCTCTTGATATATTTTTGAATTCGGTTTGCTAATAGTTTGTTGAGTATTTTTGCATCAACATTCATCAGGGATATGGGTCTGTAATTTTCTTTTTGGTGAGGTCTTTGCCTGGTTTTGGTATTAGAGTGATGCTGGCTTCATAGAATGAGTTTGGAAGTATTCCCTCCTCTTCTATTTTTTGGAAAACTTTAAGGAGAATGGGTATTATTTCTTCTCTATATGTCTGGTAGAATTCAGAGGTGAATCTATCTGGCCCGGGGGTTTTGCTCTTGGGTAGTTTTTTGATTACTGATTCAATTTCATTGTTGGTGATTGTTCTGTTTAGTTTTTCTGTTTCTTGCTTGGTCAGTATTGGAAGGTTGTATTTTTCTAAGAAGTTGTCCATTTCTTCTATGTTTTCCAGCTTCTTAACATATAGATTCTCATGGTATTCTCTTATAATTCTTTTATTTCTGTGGGGTCCGTCGTTATTTTTCCTTTCTCATTTCTGATTCTGTTTATGTGTGTAGATTCCCTTTTTCTCTTAGTAAGTTTGGCTGGGGGTTTATCTATTTTGTCTATTTTTTCAAAGAGCCAGCTCTTGGTTTCACTGATTTTTTTCTAATGTTTTATTCTTCTGAATTTTATTTATTTCTTCTCTGATTTTTATTATGTCCCGCATCCTGGTGACTTTGAGGCTCATTTGTTCTTCTTTTTCCAATTTCAGTTATTCTGTCTTTAGACTGTTCATTTGGGATTGTTCTTTCTTTAAATAGGCCTGGATTGCAATATACTTTCCTCTTAGAACTGCCTTTGCTGCATCCCACAGAAGTTGTGGCTTTGTATTATTGTTGTCATTAGTCTCCATATATTCTTTGATCTCTGTTTTAATTTGGTCATTGACCCATTGATTATTTAGGAGAATGTTGTTACGTCTCCGTGTATTTGTGAGCCTTTTCCTTGGTTGGTTTTTTGTACAATTTATTTCTAGTTTTATACCTTTGTGATCTGAGAAGTTGGTTGGTAGAATTTCAATATTTTTTAACTTACTGAGGTTCTATTTGTGACCTAGTATGTGTTCTATTCTGGACAATGTTCCATGTACACTTGAGAAGAATGTGTATCCTGTTGCTTTTGGGTGTAGAGTTCTGTAGATGTCTGTTAGGTCCATCTGCTCTAGTGTGTTGTTCAGTGCCTCTGTGCCTTTACTTATTCTCTTTCTGGTTGATCTGTCCTTTGAAGTGAGTGGTGTGTTGAAGTCTCCTAAAATGAATGCATTGCTTTCTATTTCCTCCTTTAATTCTGTTAGTATTTGTTTCACATATGCGGCGCTCCTGTGTTGGGTGCATATGTATTTATAATGGTTATATCCTCTTGTTGGACTGACCCCTTTATCACTATCGAATGTCCTTCTTTATCTCTTGCTACTTTCTTCGTTTTGAAGTCTATTTTGTCTGATACAAGTACTGCAACACGTGCTTTCTCCTTGTTGTTTGCATGAAATATCTGTTTCCATCCCTTCACCTTTAGTCTGTGTATATCTTTCGGTTTGAGGTGAGTCTCTTGTAAGCAGCATATAGATGGGTCTGGCTTTTTTATCCATTCTGTTACTCTGTGTCTTTTTATTGGTGCATTCAGTCCATTTACATTTAGGGTGATTATCGATAGATATGCGCTTATTGCCATTGTAGGCTTTAGATTCGTGGTTACCAAAGGTTCAAGGGTAGCTTCTTTGCTGTCTAACAGTCTAACTTAACTTTCTTGTTAAGTTATTGTAAACACAGTCTGATGTTTCTTTATTTCTCTCCCTTTTTATTCTTCCTCCTCCATTCTTTCTATACTAGGTGTTTTATTCTTTGCCTTTAGTTAGTATTTGGATGGTCTGCTTTCTTTGCTATGATTTTATTTTCTCTGGTGACATCTTTTTAGCCTTAGGGGTGCTTCCATCTTGAGTAGTCCCTTCAAGATATCCTGTAGAGGTGGTTTATGGGAGGCAAATCCCCCAGCTTTCACTTGTCTGGGAATTGTTTAGTCCATCCCTCAAATTTAAATGATAATCATGCTGGGTAGAATATTCTCGGTTTGAGGCTCTTCTGTTTCATTACGTTAAATACATCATGCCATTCTCTTCTGGCCTGTAAGGTTTCTGTTGAGAAGTCTGATGATAGTCTGATGGGTTTTCCTTTGTAGGTGATCTTTTTTCTCTCTCTAGCTGTCTTTAATACTCTGTCCTTATCTTTGATGTTTGCCATTTTAATTATTATGTGTCTTGGTGTTGTCTTCCTTGGGTCCCCTGTGTTGGGAGATCTGTGGGCTTCCATGGTCTGAGAGCCTATATCCTTCCCAAGCTTGTGGAAGTTTTCAGCAATTATTTCTTCAAAGACACTTTCTATCCCTTTTTCTCTCTTCTTCTTCTTCTTGTACTCCTGTAATGTGAATATTGTTCCGTTTGGATTGGTCACACAGTTCTCTTAATATTTTTTCATTCCTAGAGATCCTTTTATCTCTCTCTGCCTCAGCTTCTCTGTCTTCCTCTTCTCTGATTTCTATTCCATTAACAGTCTCTTGCATCTCGTCCAGTCTGCTGTTAAGCCCGTCGATCACTTGTCTCATTTCTTCATTGTCTTTCCTCACTTCCCTCACTTCCTCCCTTAGTCTTGCATATTTCTCTGTAGATCCATCAGTATGGTTATGACTTTTATTCTGAATTCTTTTTCAAAAATATTGTGCATGTCCATCCCATCAGGCTCCCTCTCTGGGGTTGTCTGGCTAAGCTTTGTTTGTACCATATTCCTCTGTCTTTTCATGGCGTAGAAGTGGCCGCTGGTAGGTGCCACATGTGTCAGCTGGGCTCTATAAGACTTTAAAAAAGAAATAAAATGCCTGCCAGGAGTAGATTCTGTGAGGATGCTGTAGGTGGCCCTGCTTCTCCACTGTTCTGTTCTGCCAGACCCTTTGTGGCACCGGCTGGGGTGGGTGGGGAATGAATGGGAGGCTGCTGATCTCTGTGGGAAGCCTCAGCATGGTTTCTTTGCTCAGCCACCAGCCAAGGGGTCCGAAATTCCCCAGGACTCCCAGCCTGCTGGGCTGTGTGCGCTGGGACAATTTTGTTCCGCTCTTGGGCCCTTGTCTCTTTAAGACCTTTAAAAAAGCGTGTGCTTTTCTTTTGTCCCATGGGGCGGCTGAGAGGACCCGGCTGTGCCATCCCTCTCAGATCCTGCCCCTCTGTCTCTCTAATCTCTGATACACCGCACGATGTGTGTCAGTGCTCCCAGCGCAGATCACCAGGACTGGTTATTTGAAGGGCCCATGCCTCCACTCCCTCCCCGCTCCAAATCCTTTCCTCCCACCAGTGCACTGGGGTGGGGGAGTGCTCAGGTCCTGCCGGGTCGCAGCCCCGTATCATACCCGCTTCGTGAGGCACTGTGTCCCCACAGATGCAGCTCTGGCCTCGCTGTTGTACTGTATCTTCTGGTCTCTCTTTTAGGAATAGTTGTATTTGTTGTATTTTCATAAATATATATGGTTTTGGGAGGAGATTTCCGCCACCCTGCTCACACTGCCATCTTCCCCGTTTATGCTCTACTGTTTTATGTATGTATTTTAGCCAACAGTGGACTATTGTTAAATATTGATTTCCAAACAACATTTATTTGAAAGTGTCAAAAACACGAGAAACCATAAAATTTGCTCTATTTTGTGTCCCTAGAAGGAGAAGTAAAAAACAAACATAAGCATACATTTAATTTCTACTAAAATTATAAGATACAGGTGATTTTTGTAATACATTGTGCGAGGCAATAATTTGAATATTCAGAGGGCATGTGTAAGAATGGCAGAAGAAATGTTCATAAAAGGAATAACACATGTACAGCTATTTAAAGCTTAAAACACTATTTCAGCAACTATCCAGGAAGAGCTACTGCTCCAGTTCATATTAATTCAATAGCCAGTCTTAGGAATATAGAGGCATAAGTGACTTAAAGATATAAACGTACCTAGTCCTTAACTCTATGATTAGAGAAGTAAGCACCAAAAGACGCTGACATCTAATAACTGATTAGAGGGTTTGAATGAAAAAGGAACCATAACTGTCCCAATGCCATCGATCTAGAGGCAACACCAGCTGGAGCCATTTAACTGGTATCTCAGCTGTACTTTCTCACATCCTGATGCTGAAGCTCACCTCCTGCCTGGAGATTATTACTGAGAAATGTTCAATGTTAGTTTACATCATCACATTCATTTCTGCTTTGAAAAGAACACATGAACCACCTGGTCCCGGATCTGCTTTGTCTTGATCCCATAAATAATGGGGTTCAGCATAGGAGGAGCCAGAGTGTAGACATTGGCCAACAGGACATGTATATGAGGTGGGATGTGGTGTCCAAACCGCTGAGTGAGGACTGAGAAGATCCCTGGCCCATAAAAGAGGATGATGACACAGACATGGGAGCCACATGTGTTGAGAGCTTTAAGACGAGCATCTTGGGATGGCATGCGCAGGACAGCATGGAGAATCAGCACATAAGAAATAAGAATTAGCACAACATCCATAACCAAGGTTGAAATTAGGGCAAAAACACCATACCAGGTATTTACTCGAATGTCATCACAGGAAACACGGGCCAGGACAATGTGTTTACAAGCAGTGTTTGGGAGGATGTTACTCTTACAGAAAGTCAACCTTTTCAGAAGAAATATTACAGGAAAAACTGTACAATAACTTCTCAGAAGGAAAGTCATGCCTATTTTTCCAATCAGTCTATGTGTAAGGATAGTGGTGTATCTCAGTGGGTAGCATATGGCAATGTAGCGGTCAAATGCCATCACCAGCAAGATCCCTGACTCAGAAATGAAAGTAGAAGTCAGGAGAAAGATCTGAGTAATGCAGCGATCCAGGGAGATCTCACCAGCATGGAACCAGAAGATGGCCAGGGCCTGAGGTACTGTGCATGTGGAGAGGACAATGTCTGCTCCAGCCAGCATGCAGAGGAAGAGGTACATAGGCTCATGGAGGCTGCGCTTTGTGAGGATGATGCAGATGAGCAGGCTGTTCCCAAGCAGGGTGATGACATAGGAAATGAGGAAGGGGATGGAAATCCACATGTGCTGGTCCTCAAGTCCAGGGATGCCCAGCAAGCGGAAGACTGTGTGACTAACACCAGTGTGGTTTAAGGTAGTCATGTCTTGTAAAACCAGTGAGACTCCACCATCTATGTTCAGAGATAGTAAAATATAGATTACACTCAGATTTTCCTTGATATAAGCAGTTTTGGCATCTTACTGATCCCATTCAATTCAGAGGATTCCACGGTATATGCCAGGATATATAAAGATGAATATGGCATAGTTTGTTCCTTAAATGAGATCTTAATCACAGAAATAAAATAGATATTTATACAACTAAAGAAAATAAAGTTACAATATTAACATCTTAGTTTTACAAAATTAAACTCATGCAGTAACAAAAGAGATGAAGTAATATGTCCTGTACTTTTGAAGATTTAAGAATGAATAAGCATCTAAAGTTACCCTTGAATGTAGTGTATTATGTCAGTAGTTGCAAGGAGAGGCAAAGACAATTTTTTCTAGTGGAAGGCAGCAAACAGAGCTCAGGGAATAAAGTGTGGCCCATAGGAGAACTTGCATGTACTAGAGTGGTTGGTTGTCTATGCAAAGGTCACTTGAAGAAATTTCTCAAATGCCTCACAAAGCTTTTCACAAGCTTGGCCCAATGTTTTCAGCATCTCAGAGAAGTAACCTCATGTTTCTGATGTGTTCTGCTGAGAATTACCCCTAATGGGGCACTTCTCAATACCAGCATGACAGTCTCACTACCTGCATAAGTTGCTCCTTTCCCTGCTTTCTGAGGAGTCTAATATCTAGTCTAGTAAGTACTAAGAGTACCTATTTTGTGGATTGGAGTGTATTTGATTCTTTGTCAGTGAGTCCCCAATTGATTGTTAACTTTCTGTGTTCTCAGTAGTGTGTTTTTCCTTTGTGCATTCTCAGAAATTAGCACACAGCAAGTCTTCAAAATGTTTAAGAAAACAACAAATATTGTGTTGTGTGATAATAGATCAGGGTTATGAAGTCGTGAAAAAGGACCTAGAAATACCTTGGGCGTTTAGAGATGTGAGAATCTGGGGCCCATGTAGAACCTTATCTGTAAGGAGTCTGGGCTCGTTGGCACAATAAGAGCTAAAGAATCCCTCAAACACAGTTTCCTCACTCTCCCCACTATAAGAGCACTTATTCATTGCTGAGACTTTCCATAATTGGTACTGTGGTCCAATTATGGAAAGTGGTGTGCTGCTATACTGGCTCAAAAATATATAAAATTATAGAAGTGAAGAAAATAAAGCAAGTCAATTATTAATACAATAATTGTATTTGTATTTGTAGTGTTTGCCATTTCCTTGTTAAACATACTCCCACCAGGGCTCATTTCAAGCAAGCATGAGGTCACTGATATGGAGTCTGAAATATGCACAAGTGCACAATTTCATATTTTGTCAATCTGTATAAATGGCTCCAGCACACAGCTGCTCTATTCTCTTCAAATGGGTCTATTGCACTCAGAAAAAAATTAAAAAGTTCAGATCATTTTCAGTTTATTTTATACCCCAAAAGATCTAGTCAGGTTTTTTTACCCCCTTGAAATTTTACCACACATCAATAAAATTTCACTCACTTGCTTCAAATGGAGTTTTCTTGCACTAAAATCAGATTGTAACAGGAGTTCCCTTGCAGAGTGAGGGAAGCAAGGGAGCTGAGGTTTTATGCATTTGCCTGAAGCCCTCAGGGACGACTGTACCGCAGGGAGTGCAGACAGAGGGCTGCCTCTCAGCAACACCCTCTCACCCAGCATAAGGGTCACATAGTTGTGGCTCCCACCCTGAGTTCAGGGGAAAGTGTTTAATCGCACATTAAATAAAACGTTGCTGGTTGATTTTACCTGGATGCTAGTTATCAAGTTAATAAAGTTCTCTTCTATTACTAGTTGCTGAGAGTTTTTATTCTGAGTGGAATATGAATTTTTCCAATTGATGTTTTTCACATTGTACAACTTCATTCAAAATATGGAAACTTCTCCAGATGCATTGCCTCCCGCACCCCATGCCTTTGCCCTAGTGGCCGTATGTACTATATGTACGGTACATTCCAAACCCCACAGGATGATACCATCTTGCTCTAAATAGTCATATGTATTTAAAGAAATGAAGATGAAAATAACATTTTATAGCTATCTCAACTTTTACACATTCTGGCACACTAGACTTTCTCCTCAGGAACTAAGTTTCCATCTAGTATCATTGTTATTATTTCTTTTCAACTGAAAGAACGTCTTTCAGCATTTCTTGTGTAGCAGATTCTGTGCTAAAAATTTTGTTATTTTATTTGAACATATTTTTATCATAACGTCATTTTTTAATATAATTTATTTTATTATCATTAATCTACAATTACATGTGCAATATTATGGTTATTAAAGTACCCTTCATCAGGTCCCCCGCACAAACCCCATTACAGTCACTGTCCATCAGCATGGTGAGATGCTATAGAATCACTACTTGTCTTCTCTGAGTTGTACTGCCCTCCCCGTGCCCCCCCCAACATTACATCTGCTAACTGTAATGCCCCCTTTTCCCTCTTTTCCCTCCCTTCCCACCCATTTCCCCAGTCCCTCTCCCTTTGGTAACTATTAGTCCATTCTTGGGTTCTGTGAGTCTGCTGCTGTTTTGTTCCTTCAGTATTTTTTCTTTGTTCTTATACTCCACATATGAGTGAAATCATTTGATACTTGTCTTTTTCGGCTTGGCTTATTTCACTGAGCATAATACCCTCTAGCTCCATCCATGTTGTTGCAAATGGTAGGATTTGTTTTCTTCTTATGGCTGAATAATATTCCATTGTGTATATGTACCACATCTTCTTTATCCATTCATCTACTGATGGACACTTAGGTTGCTTCCATTTCTTGGCTATTGTAAATAGTGCTGCATAAACATAGGGGTGCATCTGTCTTTTTCAAATTGGGCTGCTGCATTCTTAGGGTAAATTCCTAGGAGTGGAATTCCTGGGTCAAATGGTATTTCTATTTTGAGTTTTTTGAGGAACCTCCATACTGCTTTCCACAATGGTTGAACTAATTTGCAGTCCCACCAGCAGTGTAGGAGGGTTCCCTTTTCTCCACATCCTCGCCAACATTTGTTGTTGTTTGTGTTTTGGATGTTGGCCATCCTCACTGGTGTGAGGTGATATCTCATTGTGGTTTTAATCTGCATTTCTCTGATGATTAGCGATGTGGAGCATCTTTTCATGTGCCTGTTGGCCATCTGAATTTCTTCTTTAGAGAAGTGTCTATTCATGTCCTCTGCCCATTTCTTAATTGGATTATTTGCTTTATGTTTGTTAAGGTGCATGAATTCTTTATGTATTTTGGATGTCAACCCTTTATCAGATGAATGTATTTCTCCCATACTGTAGGATGTCTTTTTGTTCTACTGATGGTGTCCTTTGCTGTACAGAAGCTTTTCAGCTTGATATAGTCCCACTTGTTCATTTTTGCTTTTGTTTCCCTTGCCCGGGGAGATATGCTCATGAAGAAGTTGCTCATGTTTATGTCCAAGAGATTTTTGCCTATGTTTTTTTCTAAGAGTTTTATGGCTTCATGACTTACATTCAGGTCTTTGATCCACCTTGAGTTTACCTTTGTGTATGGGGCTAGACAGTAGTCCAGTTTCATTCTCTTACATGTAGCTGTCCAGTTTTTCCAACACCAGATGCTGAAGAGGCTGTCATCTCCCCCATTGTATATCCAAGGCTCTTTATCAAATATTAATTGACTGTATATATTTTGGTTAATGTCTGGATTTTCTATTCTGTTCAACTGGTCTGTGGGTCTGTTTTTGTGCCAATACCAAATTGTCTTGATTACTGTGGCTTTGTAGTAGAGCTGGAAGTCAGGGAGCATAATTTCCCCACTTTTACTCCTCCTTCTCATGATTGCTTTGGCTATTCGGGGTCTTTTGTGGTTCCATATGAATTTTAGAATTATTTGTTCCAGTTCATTGAAGAAAGCTCTTAGTAGTTTGATAGGGATTGCATTGAATCTGTAGATTGCGTTAGGTAGTATAGCCATTTTGACAATATTTATTCTTCCTAGCCAAGAGCATGGGATGCATTTCCATTTGTTAGTGTCCTCTTTAATTTCTCTTAGGAGTGTCTTGTAGTTTTCAGAGTACAGGTCTTTCACTTCCTTCATTAGGTTTATTCCTAGGTATTTTATTCTTTATGATGCAATTGTGAATGGAATTGTTTTTCTGATTTCTCTTTCTGTTAGTTCATCAATATTGTATAGGAAAGCAACAGATTTCTGTGTGTTAATTTTTTATCCTGCAACTTGCTGAATTCAGATATTAGTTCTAGTAGTTTTGGAATGGAGTCTTTAGGGTTTTTTATGTACAGTATCATGTCATCTGCAAATAGTGACAATTTGACTTCTTCTTTACCAATCTGGATGCCTTGTATGTCTTTGTTTTGTCTGATTGCTGTGGCTAGGACCTCAAGTACTATGTTGAATAACAGTGGAGAGAGTGGGCATCCCTGTCTTGTTCCCGATCTTAGATGAAAAGCTTTCAGCATCTCGCCGTTAAGTATGATGTTAGCTGTGGGTTTGTCATATATAGCCTATATGATTTGAGGTACTTGCCGTCTATACCCATTTTGTTGAGAGTTTTAATCAGAAATGGATGCTGAATTTTGTCAAATGCTTTTTGAGCATCTATGGAGATGATCATGTGGTTTTTGTTCTTCTTTTTGTTGGTGTGGTGGATGGTGTTGATGGATTTTCGAATGTTGTACCATCCTTGCATCCCTGGGATGAATCCCACTTGATCATGGTGTATGATCCTCTTGATGTATTTTTGAATTCGGTTTGCTAATATTTTGTTGAGTATTTTTGCATCTACGTTCATCAGGGATATTGGTCTGTAATTTTCTTTTTTGGTGAGGTCTTTGCCCGGTTTTGGTATTAGAGTGATGCTGGCTTCATAGAATGAGTTTGGAAGTATTCCCTCCTCTTCTATTTTTTGGAAAACTTTAAGGAGAATCGGTGTTATTTCTTCTCTATATGTCTGGTAGAATTCAGAGGTGAATCCATCAGGCCCGGGGGTTTTTTTCTTGGGTAGTTTTTTGATTACCAATTCGATTTCATTGCTGGTGTTTGGTCTGTTTAGTTTTTCTGTTTCTTGCTTGGTCAGTCTTGGAATGTTATATTTTTCTAAGAAGTTGTCCATTTCTTCTATGTTTACCAGCTTGTTAGCATATAGATTCTCATAATATTCTCTTATGATTCTTTGTATTTCTGTGGAGTCCGTAGTGATTTTTCCTTTCTCATTTCTGATTGTGTTTATGTGTGTAGATTCTCTTTTTCTCTTAATAAGTCTGGCTAGGAGTTTATCTATTTTGTATATTTTTTCAAAGAACCAGCTCTTGGTTTCACTGATTTTTTCTATTGTTTTATTCTTCTCAATTTTATTTATTTCTTCTCTTATCTTTATTATGTCCCTCCTTCTGGTGACTTTGGGCCTCATTTGTTCTTCTTTTTCCAATTTCAGTAACTGTGTCTTTAGACTATTCATTTGGGAATGTTCTTCCTTCTTTAAATAGGCCTGGATTGCAATATACTTTCCTCTTAGAACTGACTTTGCTGCGTCCCACAGAAGTTGTGGCTTTGTGTTGTTGTTGTCATTAGTCTCCATATATTCTTTGATTTCTGTTTTGATTTGGTCGTTAACCCATTGATTAATTAGGAGAGTGTTGTTAAGTCTCCATGTATTTGTGAGCCTTTTTGATTTCTTTCTAAAATTTATTTCTAGTTTTATACCTTGGTGATCTGAGAAGCAGGTTGGTAGAATTTCAATATTTTTAAATATACTGAGGTTCTTTTTGTGGCCTAGTATGTGGTCTATTGTGGAAAATGTTCCATGTGCACTTGAGAAGAATGTGTATCCTGTTGCTTTTGGGTGTAGAGTTCTGTAGATGTCTGTTAGGTCCATCTGTTCTAGTGTGTTGTTCAGTGCCTCTGTGTCTTTACTTATTTTCTGTCTGGTTGATCTGTCCTCTGGAGTGAGTGGTGTGTTGAAGTCTCCTAAGATGAATGCATTGCTGTCTATTTCCTCCTTTAATTCTGTTAGTATTTTTCTCACATATGCTGGTACTCCTGTGTTGGGTGCATATATATTTATAATGGTTATATCTTCTTGTTGGACTGACCCCTTTATCATTATGTAATGTCCTTCTTTATCTCTTGCTACTTTCTTCGTTTTGAAGTCTATTTTGTCTGATACAAGTACTGCAACACCTGCTTTTTTCTCTTTGTTGTTTGCATGAAATATCTGTTTCCATCCCTTCACTTTTAGTCTGTGTATATCTTTGGATTTGAGGTGAGTTTCTTGTAGGCAGCATATAGATGGGTCTTGCTTTTTTATCCATTCTGTTACTCTGTGTCTTTTGATTGGTGCATTCAGTCCATTTACATTTAGGGTGATTATTGATAGGTATGTACTTATTGCCATTGCTGGCTTTAGATTCGTGGTTACCAAGGGTTCAAGGGTTGCTTCTTTACTAACAGTCTGACTTAACTTTCTTGTTAAGTTATGGTAAACACAGTCTGATGTTTCTTTATTTCTCTCCCTTCTTATTCCTCCTCCTCCATTCTTTCTATAATAGGTGTTTTATTCTTTGCCTTTACTTGGTATTTGGATGGTGTGCTTTCTTTGCTATGATTTTATTTTCTCTGGTGACATCTTTTTAGCCTTAGGTGTGCTTCCATCTAGAGCAGTTGATTTAAGATATCCTGTAGTGGTGGTTTATGAGAGGCAAACTCTCTCAACTTTCGTTTGTCTGGAAATTGTTTAATCCTTCCATCATATTTAAATGATAATCGTGCTGGATACAATATTCTTGGTTCGAAGCCCTTCTATTTCATAACGTTAAATATATCATGCCATTCTCTTCTGGCCTGTAAGGTTTCTGTTGAGAAGTCTGATGATAGTCTGATGGGTTTTCCTTTGTAGGTGATCTTTTTTCTTTCTCTAGCTGCCTTAATACCCTGTCTTTATCTTTGATCTTTGCCATCTTAATTATTATGTGTCTTGGTGTTGTCTTCCTTGGGTCTCTTGTGCTGGTAGATCTGTGGGCTTCGGTGGACTGCGAGACTGTTTCCTTCCCCAGTGAGGGAACGTTTTCAGCAATTATTTCTTCAAAGACACTTTCTATCCCTTTTTCTCTCTCTTCTTCCTCTGGTACTCCTATAATGCGAATATTGTTCCGTTTGGATTGGTCACACAGTTCTCTTAATATTCTTTCATTCCTAGAAATCCTTTTATCTCTCTGTGCCTCAGCTGCTCTGTATTCCTGTTCTCTGATTTCTATTCCATTAACAGTCTCTTGCATCTCATCCAGTCTGCTGTTAAGCGTGTTGATCGCTTGTCTCATTTCTGTATTGTCTTTCCTCACTTCCCTCACTTCCTCCCTCAGCTCTTGCACATTTCTCTGTAGGTCCATCAGCATGGTTATGACTTTTATTCTGAATTCTTTTGCATGAAGACTGTGCATTTCCATCCCTTCAGGCTCCCTCTCTGGGGTTGTCTGGTTGATTTTGGTCTGAACCGTATTCCTCTGGCTTTTCATGGCTATGGAATTGGTCACTTGTAGTTGCCACGTATGTCAGCTGGGCTCTTTAAGACTTTAAAAAGAGGGAAAAAAAAAGAAAAAAAGAAGAAAGAAGAAAGAAAAAAAAAAAAAGAAAAAAGAAGAACGCCCACCGGGAGTAGATTCTGTGGGAATGCTGTAGGTGGCTCTATTGCCCCACTATTCCGCAGCCGTGGCTGCTCCACTCCACAGGGCCCTTTATCGCTCTGGCAGGGGTGGGAACAAATAGGAGGCTGTTGATCTCAGTGAGAAGTGTAAGTATGGCTATGCTTCCCCAGTCGCCACCTAAGGCGTCTGAAACTCCCCTGGACTCCCAGCCTCCTGGGCTGAGTGTGCTGGGGTGATCCGGCTCCTCCACTGGATTCCTGTCTCTTTAAGACCGCTGAGGAAAGCGTGCGCTTTTTTTTTCCTTCCCGGGAGCCAGCTGCAAGCACCCTGGCGCGTTCCCCGCTCAGATCCTGCCCCTCCCCCCGTCTGTCCAATCTCCGCTGCACTGCGCGATGTGGGTCAGCGCTCCCCGCGCAGATCACCGGGGCTGGCTACTTCGCGGGGTGTACTTCCACTCCCTCCTGGCTCTGAATCCTCTCCTCTCGCCGGTGCACTGGGGTGGGGGAGTGCTCGGGTCCCGCCGGGTTGTGGCTCCGTATCTTACCCGCCTCTTGGGGTGCTGAGTGCTCTCGGGTGTAGCTGCATGCTGTGTGCTTTCCTGTGTATTTTGGTCTCTCTTTTAGGAATAGATGTATTTGCTGTGTTTTCGTAGATAAATATAGTGTTGGGAGGAGATTTCTGCCACCCTGCTCATGCCACCATCTTCCCGGAAGTCCCCATAACTTCATTTTTAAGGTTTTTTTTTTGCTAGGATTTCAGGGATAGATTTTTTATTTCACACTTACAAAATTTTTTTCTCTCTTCTTTCAATCACAGTCTCTTTAAAATTCTAAGGTAATTTAAATTATTATTCCCATATGGAACATGTCATTTTTGGCCACTTTCAAAATACTGCTCTTTGTATTTAGCTTTCAGAGATATGTGTCATTTTCTGAATAGCAAGGAAAACAACATCTACCACAAATACCCAGCCATATCTCTTTCTGTTCCTCTCACTTCACAATTTCATTAAAGCCATAGATCCTTTGTACCTTTTTCCACTGCCCAAAATGCTCTCAGCCATATTTCTGTGCATTATTCTTTTGCACATAAGTCTTCAGACCAAACGTCCTCTGTTCAGTGAGACCTTCTCTGACAACCCAGTATTAATCACATATGCTCAAAAAAGGAACAAGAGACTTCTTAAACTAAAATTCATGCAGTACCTTCATGAATGGCTAACTGGAGCAGCTCAGCCACCCATCCTTGGCTCAGATACATGGACTCTAAATCAAGACTCCAGATCTGATGTTATACATCACAGTCCTGATTTGCTTTGAGCCTAACACTGATTTATTTATATTTTGCCTGAAACCAAGCCATCCCCTAAATCCTACACCTCTGTCTTTTCATTTGTTTGGTCAGATGCCCCACTGTTCCTCTAGTGTGCAGTTTCCCTCACTGAAACGGGGAAAAGAGACATTGAACTTGCAAGACTACATGTTTATTCCTGGGGGACTTAACCTGATAGGCCTAGGACTGTGTCACTAATCTTTAATCTCCCTCCCCAGTCATGATTCTACCCCTTGTTTAATTGTTTCTCATAGCTAAGCATTACCATGGACAACATTCATCCAGCCAGAAGGAAAGCCATGTACCTGCAGCCAGGGGGAAAACATTTTTTGCTGAATAAACTTTATAAATAAATTTCTGCTAGGTAAAAATTTGTGTTAAATTTCAATTCACAGTGATAATTTAATTTAACAAATTTTCATTTCACTGTTTTCACTTTAGGTAAAAACATAAAATCCTGGTATTTATAATGTGTATATTTTCTTAACAGTTTGTACATATTCACCCTAACTGGGAATAATTTAAACATCAAATTTTAAATTTGAAAATTCCTATATGAAAATGTGACATATACCACCGATAAAGGCTTATGAATATGCTTAGGATGACACTGTTGATAGTGACATCCATTTGAAAAATATTCAACAAGAATGTACTGTTAGACTGAAAAAAGGACATTTAAATTTTGGATGTGTTGATTACAGTACAATATATCATTGTAATATTAAATTAAGCTTAAGATAAAAGAAATACTTTGCATGACCAATGAAATTCTTGTTATGTAACATTAAAGTATAAGATTAAAAAAATCATTATACTTTATAGGGGATTAAGGATGGTGGCGTGAGAGATGAGACAGGATTCCTCCTAAAACCGCATATAATATGAAAATATAATTAATACAACTACTCCTGAAAGAGCAACAGGAAAGAGGACTGCACCAGACTGCATACACCTGGAGAACAGAGAAGACCTCATGGAACAGGGTAACATACAAAAGCTGTGGCCTGACAAGACCCAAGCCCTTCACCCACCCCAGCTCACAGGCAGGAGGAAAAGAAACAGAGCAGGGAGGGAGTGGAAGTCTGGGATTTCTGAATGCCTAACCTCAGAGATCTGCTCTGGGAGGACAAACCTACATTTCATGGTGTTTGCATGGTACTCTCATGAGTAGGGGATTGGAAAGCTAAGACAGGCAGAATTCCTGGAGAAACTGATATTCCAGCCACTTGTGGAAAGCAGGGATCCACATCCAGCTGCTCTGGGACAAAAGAAAGGCAGGCAGTCTGAGAGACTTCCTAACAAGGAAGCCCTTAGCAAGAGGGCTGCTAAAGGGGCAAGGATTGCACAGAGCTTACTGCTCAGGAGAGAAGACAGGTAGACAAAATTGTCCGGGTGCACTCTTCCCAGTAGAATGGGAGCTTTCACGATCTTCCAGTACTTCAGCTCCCTGGCTGGCTACATAGTTCCAAGGACACCCTCCATGATACACAGCTTACTGCACCTTTCTCCAGGCCAGCCCCACCTGGCTCACAAACCGGCAAACACTGCCCTGGTGTTAGGCCAGCCAGAGGGAAGCTCTGTCTACAGCAACTACAAACACAAAGCATAGAGGCTTATACCTGTGTGCTCAGCCCACTGGTTCAGGCAGTGGAGTCAGGCGTAGCAGCCAGGAAGCAGGAATCAGCTCTTTCCTCACCTCAGGCACCAATACCACTCCCCTGCAACCCCCATCATTGCTTCAGGGGTGGAGCAGCTCCAGAGAGTAGAGCTTCTGGGCACTAGAGGGCACCATATCGATATATATGAAATGCCCAAGAAACCTAATTCAAAGTAAAATTATTAATACAACTCCTCAGAAAGATTTAAATAACATGAACCTCATGAATCTTCCTGAAAGGGAGTTCAAAATAAAAATCATTAACACGCTCATGGAGGTACAGAAAGATATACAAGAACTCAGGAATTAATTCCGATTGGACATCCAATAGCTGAAGAGCACAATGGAGGGTATTAAAAGCAGATTAGATATGGTGGAGGAGACGATAAATGAAATAGAAACTAGAGAAGAGGAATACAAAGAAGCTGAGGCACAGAGAAAAACTTCCCCAATCTGGGGAAGGAGATAGTCTCTCTAATCATGGAGGGGCACATATCTCCCAACAGAAGGGACCCAAGGAAGACAACAAAAAGACATAGAGTAATTAAAATGGCAAAGATCAAGGATAAGGACAGACTATAAAAAGCAGCCAGAGAGAGACATAAGATCACATACAAAGGAAAGCCCATCAGGCTATCATCATATTTCTCAGCAGAAACCTTACAAGCCAGAAGGGAGTGGCACGGTGTATTTAATGCAATGAAGCAGAAGGGCCTCAACCAAGATTATGTTACCTGACAAGATTATCATTTAAATTTGAAGGAGAGATTAAACAATTTCCAGATAAGCAAAAGCGGAGAGAATTTACCTCCCACAAACCGTTTCTACAGTGTATTTTGGAGGGACTGCTATAGATGGAAGTGTTCCTAAGGTTTAATAGCTGTCATCAGAGGTAATAAAACCACAGTAAAGAAAGTGGAACAGCTAATTACTAAGCAAATGCAAAATTAAGTTAACTATCCCCAAAGTCAAACATGAGACAGAGTACAGAATATGATGCCTAATATATAAAGAATGGAGGAGGAAGAAAAAGGAGAAGGAAAAAAAAGAAACTTTAGATTGTGTTTGTAATAGCATATTAAGTGAGTTAAATTAGACTCTTAGATAGAAAGGAAGTTAAACTTGAACCTTTGGTAACCACGAATCTAAAGCCTGCAGTGGCAATAAGTACATACCTATGAATAATCACCCTAAATGTAAATGGACTGAATGTACCAATCAAAAGACATAGAGTCACTGAATGGATAAAAAAGCAAGACCCATCTATATGCTGCCTACAAGAGATTCACGTGAAACCCAAAGACATACACAGACTAAAAGTGAAGGGATGGAAAAAGATATTTCATGCAACTAATAGGGAGAAAAAAGCAGGAGTTGCAGTACTTGTATCTGACAAAATAGACTTCAAAACAAAGAAAGTGACAGAAGACAAAGTAGGACATTACATAATGATAAAAGGGTCAATCCAGCAGGAAAATATAACCATTATAAATATCTATGTGCCCAAGACAGGAGCACCTTCATATGTGAAGCAAATACTAACAGAATTAAAAGGGGAAATAGAATGCAATGTATCCATTCTAGGAGACTTCAACACTCTACTCACTCTGAAGGACAGATCAACAAGACAGAAAATAAGTAAGGAGACAGAGGCACGGAACAACACATTAGAACAGATGGACCTAACAGATATCTACAGAACTCTACACCCAAAAGCAGCAGAATAGACATTCTTTTCAAGTGCACATGGAACATTTTCAAGAATAGATTATATCCTAGGCCACAAAAAGAGCCTTGGTAAATTCAAAAAGATTGAAATTGTACCAACCAGTTTCTCAGACCACAAAGGTATGAAACTAGAAATAAATTACACAAAGAAAAGGAGAAATCCCACAAACACATGGGGGCTTCAAAACATGCTCCTAAATAACCAATGGATCAATGACCAAATAAAAACAGAGATCAAGCAATATATGGAGACAAATGACAACAATAATTCAACACCGCAAAATCTGTGGTATGCAGCAAAGGCCATGCTAAGAGTAAAGCATATTGCAATACAGGCCTACCTCAAGAAAGAAGAACAATCCCATATAAGCAGTCTAAAATCACAATTTACAAAACTAGAAAAAGATGTACAAATGAGACCCAAAGTCAGTAGAAGGAGGGACATAATAAAGATTAGAGCAGAAATAAATAAAATTGAGAAGAATAAAACAATGGAAAGAATCAATGAAAGCAAGAGCTGGTTCTTTGAGAAAATAAACAAAATAGATAAACCCCTAGCCAGACTTATCAAGAAAAAAAGAGAGTCTACTCACATAAACAGAATCAGAAATGAGAAAGGAAAAATCACTATGGACACCAGAGAAATACAAAGAATTATTAGAGAATACTATGAAAAATTATATACTAACAAACTGGATAACCTCAAAGAAATGGACAACTTTCTATAAAAATACAACCTTCCAAGGCTGACACAGAAAGAAAAAAAAATCTGAGCAGACCAATTACCAGCAACAAAATTGAACAGGTAACCAAAAACCTACCTAAGAATGGAACACCTGTACCCAATGGTTTCACCACTGAGTTTTATTAAACATTTAGTGAAGACCTAATACCCATCTTCCTTAAAGTTTTCCAAAAAGTAGAAGAGGAGGTAATACTCCCAAACTCATTCTACGAGGCCAACATCACTCTAACACCAAAACCAGGCAAAGACACTACAAAAAAAGAAAATTACACACCAATATCCCTGATGAACATTAATGTTCAATGTGCACTTGAGAAGAATGTGTATCCTGCTGCTTTTGGGTGTAGAGTTCTGTAGATGTCTGTTAGGTCCATCTGTTCTAATGTGTTGTTCAGTGCCTCTGTCTCCTTACTTATTTTCTGTCTGGTTGATCTGTCCCTTTGTAGTGAGTGGTGTGTTGAAGTCTCCTAAAATGAATGCATTGCGTTCTATTTCCCCCTTTTAATTCTGTTAGTATTTGTTTCACATATGTAGGTGCTCCTGTGTTTGGTGCATAGATATTTATAAGGTTATATCCTCTTGTTGGACTGACCCCTTTACCATTATGTAATTTCCATCTTTGCCTCTTCCTACTTTTATTGTGAAGTCTATTTTGTCTGATACAAGTACTGCAACTCCTGCTTTTTTCTCCATATTATTTGCAGGAAAATCTTTCCATCCTTCCCTTTTAATCTGTGTATGTCATTGGGTTTAAAGTGAGTCTTGTAGGCAGCATATAGATGGGTCTTTTTTTTTATCCATTCTGTTACTCTATGTCTTTTGATTGGTTCATTCAGTCCATTTACATTTTGTATGATTATCGATAGATATGTACTTATTGCCATTGCAGGCTTTAGATTCATACTTACCAAAGGTTCACGATAACTATCTTCTTTACTATCTAACAGTCTAACTTAATTGCTTAGTATGCTATTTCAAACACAATCTAAAGTTCTTTTTTTCTCCCTTCTTTTTCTTCCTCCTCCACTCTTTATATATTAGGTGTCATATTCTGTACTCTTTGTGTGTCCCTTGACTGACTTGTGGGTATATTATTTAATTTAAAATTTTCTTAGTAATTAATTGGTCTAATTCCTTTACAGTGGTTTTATTTTCTCTGGTGACAGCTATTTAGCCTTAGGAGCACTTCCATCTATAGCAGTCCCTCCAAAATACACTGTAGAGTTAGTTGTGGGAGGTAAATTTCCTCAACTTTGCTTATCTGGAAATTGTTTAATCCCTCCTTCAAATTTAAATGATAATATTGCTGGGTAAAATATCCTTGGCTGGAGGCACTTCTGTTTCATTGCATTAAATATATCATGCCACTCCTTTCTGGTCTGTAAGGTTTCTGCTGAAAAGACTGATGATAGCCTGATGGGTTTTCCTTTGTATGTGATCATTTTTCCTCTCTCTGGCTGCTTTTAATTGTCTGTCCTTTCTTTGATCTTTGCCGTTTTAATTATTATATGTGGTGGTGTTGTCTTCCTTGAGTCCCTTGTGTTAGGAGATCTCTGCACTTCCTTGGCCTGAGAGACTATCTCCTCCCCCAGATTGGGGAAGTTTTCAGCAATTATTTCTTCAAAGACATTTTCTGTCCCTTTTTCTCTCTTCTTCTTCTTCTGGTACCCCTGTAATGCGAATATTGTTGTGTTTGGAATGGTCACATAGTTCTCTTATTCTTTCATCTTAGAGATTCTTTTATTCTCTGTGTCTCAGCTTTTTTGTATTGCTGTTCTCTAATTTCTCTTTCATTTACCATCTCCTCTACCTCATCTAATCTGCTTTTAAATCCCTCCATTGTATGTTTCATTTCAGATACTCTATTTTTCAAAGTTTCTATCTCTTTGTTGAGGTCCTCCCTGAGTTCCTCAATATTTTTCTGTACCTCCATGAAAACGTTAACGATTTCTATTTAGAAACATTTATCAAGAAGATTGGTGATTTCAGTTTCACTTATTGCTCTTTCTGGTGTTTGTGGGATTCTCATTTGTCCAAGACTTTTTACCATTTCATATTTCTAACGATTACTACTGAAAAATAACTTTGTGTAGGTAGCGCCCTCTAGTGCCTAGAATCTCTACTCTCCGGAGCTGCCCAGCACCTGGAGCAATGATGAGGGTCTCAGTTGTAGGTCGCTGGTGCCTGCTGGGAGAAAGGAACTCCTTCCTACTTCCCTGCTGCATTGACTGCCTCCACTGCCAGGACCAGTGAGCCGAGTGCTCATGGAGGAGTCTCTGCAGTACACCCTTATAGCTGCCTCTGGCTGACCTGGTGCGGTTGTGGGGGCACCAAGGAAGGAGTGGCAGACTGTGTATTGCAGTGGGGGGGCCTCTTTCCTTCCTTGCCATCCTGGATGATGGAGCACCTGAAGCTCCTCTAAGTTCCCAACCTGCTGCGCTGAGTGTGCCAGGACAATTTTGTTCACCTGTCCTTTCTCCTGAGAAGCAAGCTCTGTGTAATCCTTGCCCCATTAGCACCCCTCTCGCTGTTGGGAAGTCTTTCAAAGTGCCTGCCTTTCTTTTGTCCCAGAATGGCTGGTTCTGGGTATCTGCTTTCCACAAGTGGCTGGAATCTCAGTCTCTCTGAATATTCAGCCTGTCTTTGCTTTCCAACCCCTCTAATCTCCATAGAAGCATGTAATATGGGTTCATGCTCTCTTTACTTCCAGTACAGTTTTAGCCATTTCTTAAGGGTAACACAGGAATGAAAACAGGAATGGATTTTCCTACTCCAGAAATTAAATTTGGAGTAAATGAACAATAATGCATTTACCAAATAAATGCAGATAATAGTTTACCTGTGCTTCAGATCCTTTGAATGTCTGCACTTCCCACTACCTGTGTTCTGCAACAAACTCACATCCTGCAATTCACCATCAATTTAAACAGTCCCTTGAGACGATGCAGAGAGTTTAGACCCAGAGGTTTGCTTTGAGAGTGCAAATGATTCCCTTTACAATTAATAGTTCTTGCCTCTTTGGGGGAATAATGAGCCCTCTGCTCATGAAACCATCTGTTTTTCTTCTAGAATCTGAAGCAGGTCCTTTTTTTCCATCTTCTTCCCTAGTCCTTATATGTTTAGCTCACTTGGTCTCTATCCAAGACAGCACCTGATTCTTACTACATAGTATGCTGGACAATAGAGCCATTTCTCAATTTCTCTTCTATTTCCTGGCTTGGATATAGGATGCATAATATATTACATCCTTACCAAAAACTTACCCTTTTTCTTTTTAGAGACATTATTAGGAAGCAAATATCAAAAGCTGGTTGAGTTTTAATCATAAATAATTACAAAACTTTGTGATATTTTCCTGTTATTTATTCTGTGGTAGAGATGATCAGTGTAGCTACCTGCTGAGGGGCTGTGTTTATTTTTTATTGAGGTATAGTTGGTATACGATATTATGTTGGTTTCAGGTATACACATAGTTCTTTGAAAATGACATATTGGTGGTTGACAAGAGTGACTGTCTTTGTTTTTCTAGCTCACCCCTCTCTAGGTCATGAGGGCATTGTAATTTCATTACTTTACAAAGTCTTTTTATCTATTTAAAAGATAGGAATTTAAGCCTAGTAAATTTTGAAAACCTTCAGAATCCAGCTATGTCCTTTGAGTTGTAACAGTATTCTTGAGCCTGAAATCCCTGTTTTGAAAAATTGATATGACAATCCTTATTGGTTTGTGTTAGCCAAAGGAATGAGTGGTGAGTCATATGAAATATTTTTGTATCAATTTCTAAAACTGAGGTGATACTTTTAAAAGGATACTTTTTTACCTCATTTCATTGTGATAGCAATTCATCAATACATCAATTTCTCTTACTAGGGAAAACTGCTATTACATTGCATTCTAATCTTTGCTCTCTTTTTTCAGCCTTTGCACCTTCCACATAGCTGCCATATAAATATATCCAAATTGCTTTCAAAATTCAATATTTTAGCTGACCATTTTTCCTAACATGATGAAGTCCATACTCTTTAATTTGTGTTCAGAGCTTGTCTACTTTCATTGCCATCTTTGTTTCAATTGCTCCAAGGTTCCAACATCATAACTTCAAGAGCTGCAAGCTGCTTTAAACATGCTTCATACTTGTTTGTCAAAACTTTCTTCTTTAACTCCCAAATGACTTCACTCCATTCACTTCTTTTAGTTTCTTAACCTATTCTATTTTCATGTGTAATTTATGGAATGAAGTCATTCATAGGATCAATACAAATATGAATAAGAATTTCTCATCTATTGCACTTCCATACTAAAATTTTCTAATATTAAAAATATGTTGATTTAGTCATTTAATTTTAATTAGTAATGTTAATCTCTCTCTTATTTAGGAGCTGAAGACCTCATACAGAGAGCAAACCATATCATATCACCTTCAATACCATAGTACTGCCACCAGGAGAATGGATAAGAATCAGTTAGTTGTGAAAAGTTCTTGGTAACAACAAAGAAAATATTGGAGTAAAAATGGAATTTTCTCTTTGTCTGGAATAGGAAGTGAAGTCCCAGGTCATCTGCTGCAGGCACAACTACCTTAACCACACAGATGTTAGCCACCTAGTCTTCCACTTGCTGGGGGTCTGTGGCCTTGAGGACCAGTACCTGTTGATTTCCATCCCCTTCCTCATTTCCTATATCATCGCCCTGCTTGGGAACAGCCTGCTCATCTGCATCATTCTCACAAAGTGCAGCCTCCATGAGCCCATGTACCTCTTCCTCTGCATGCTGGCCGGAGAAGACATTGTCCTCTCCATGTATGCAGTACCTCAGGCCCTGGCTGTCTTCTGGTTGCATCCAGGGCAGATCACCATGGGTTACTGTATCACTCAGCTCTTTTCCCTCCATGTCTGAGTCAGAAATCCTATTGCTGATGTCATTTGACCGCTACATTGCTATATGCTACCCACTGAGATATACCAATATTCTCATACATGTGCTGATTGTGAAAATTGGACTGTCCTTCTAAGAAGTTATGGTACAATTATCCCCATAATATTTCTTCTAAAAAGATTGACTTTCTGAAAAATTAACATCCTCCCAAACACGGCTTGGAAGCACATTGTCTTGGCCTGTGTTTCCTGTGATGACATTCAAGTAAATATCTGGTCTGGCTTTTTTGTCCTATTGTCAACAGTGGTCTTAGATATTGTGCTAATTTTTTTCCTATGTGCTGTCTTCTGCATACCATCCCAAGATGCTCATCACAAAGCTCTCAACACATGTGGCTCCTATGTCTGTGTCATCATCCTCTTTCATGGACCTGGGATCTTAACTTCCCTTACTCAGAGGTTTGGACACCACATTGCACCCCAAATCCATGTACTGCTGGCTGGTGTCTGCATTCTGGCTCCTCCTATGCTGAACCCCATCATTTATGGGGTACAAACTAAACAGATCCAGGATCAGGTAGTTTAGGGTTGCTTAGAAAGCAGAAATAATGGTGATTCTGGAAGCTGACATGCTTTTTAATAGGAATTCTTGCATTCTTCCATGAAGTGAGCTTTAGCATCAGTATTTGGCAGCAGGTGAGATACTCCAGCTGTTGGTGTTCTAGTGTCATTGCACCAGTGAGATTTTCATGCATGTTTCTTCCAGAGCCTCTAGCCTATCATGAATACCAGTGCCTTTGGGACCTTACTTAGCTTTCTCACCAGTGGAATTGAGAACTAAATTAGGCCACCTAACTCATGTACCTTTAGTATTCCAGGCTGGGTAATTAGATGAGTTGGTATTTGACAGTGATATTTTTCCTGCCATTTGCTGAATTGCTCTTTTATAGGCTGTTTAAGTTTTGAACAGCTTTACTCTCATAAAACTTAAGACATTTCTCCAGCTTTTCTCTCCTATGTTTCTGTATCTTCAACTTTTTGTTCTTAACTGCACCAATTCCCAACCCTTTACACTTTTTTCTCTAGAGTAAAAACATACTCAAACAAAACCAACCTTGAAAATAACACCTGAATCTTCATTCACCTACAGTGTACTTCCTTTCTCTTTTCCATCGTAGAGGAAACACTCAGAATGATTTGTCCACTTGCAGGTTGGAAACTCCTTGTTTTCTCTCCACCCTACTCCTCTTTGGCACCACCCCCTCCATCTCACCCAGATGGCCCCTGTCAGTGTCATCACGGTCCCCACACTCCTCAGTCAACAACCACCACGTGTCCTCATTTTATCTAACATAATAGCATTTTGTTACCTTCAACCATCTTCTTTCTCAAAAGTCTTTCCTCTCCCACTCTCCTTCTGTTCCTAAGATCTTCCTGGCTGCTCCTGAGATTCCTTTGATGGGTTATTCTCATCTCCTTGAGTTCTTAAGTCAGAATCCTTAAGACTTAGTCCTTGAGCCCCTGTTCTTCCCTATGTACAATCACCCTCTAATCTCATCTATTCCCAGGGTTCTAGACATGGCTCATCAACATGTTAAAATTTCCCAGTTTATATCACAACCTCTAATTTGACCACAGACTTATATTTCTAGCTTTCTGCTAAGTATCTACTTGTGTGTCTAACAACCATCTCAAAGGTAGTATGTCCAAAACAACTTTGCTTCCCACCAAACCTCTTCCAACAGCAGCCTTTCTCTTAGGTTTTGAATACAATTGTATTCTTCCTATTGTTCAGATGCATTCCAGATTCTTACTTTCTCTTTTAAACTATAAGACTCAATACCTTTCTATTGGGCTGCCTCTTTCTGCCTTATAGTCCCACATACACACAGTGCATATTTTCATTCTATTATTTTATTTTAACAGCTATATTGAGATATAAGTCACATAGTATAGAATGCTCCCTTTTAGAGTATATGATTCAGTGGTTTTAAATATATCACAATGTTGTGCAATCAGCACCAGAGTCTAATTCCAGATCAATTTCATTTCCCCAAGAATCACCCTAGAATTTCACACCGCTGCTATCAAAATAGAAAGGGAAACATCTCAACTTTCTGGTAAAGTGCCTCAGCATAAGTTCAGCATGAGGGCCACAGTCCTTCCAGTGGTTCAGAGGCCCTAATGATTTTGCCGGTGGCCTCATATCTTTATTGTTTCTTCCTTCCCCATCTGCTTTAATTATATGTTGTCCCAGTTATTCCTTGCATACTGGGGGTTGTCCTTCTAAGGATCTTTGCAAATGCTATTTTCTCTGCTCAGAACCATTATGTGCAAAGGTATCTGCATGATTTGCCTCTTGTCTCTTATAGGTTCTTGCTTAACGAAAACTTTCTCAGTAATACCTTCTCTAACCATCTTTCTTCTGTCAGGGATCTACAGGGAAACAAATAAAACAGGAGATCTTTCTTCTTCTGTCTCTATGTATCATCTATGCCTCTGTCTCAATGTGTCATCTATGTATCTATCTGCTTGTGTAAAGCAGATAACATCAATATATCTGTCTCAATATACCATCTATAAATCTAATGAATCATCCATCTGTCATCTATTGAGAGACATATTTATTTTAAGGAATTTGTTCTTGTGATTGTGGGTACTGTCCAGTTTGATTTAGATTTACAGTGTAAGCTGGTAGGATAGAAGTACAGGTAAAAGTTGATGTGACTGTATTGATTCTGCAGGCTGGAAACTCATGCAGAATGATTACGTTGCCTTTTGAAGCCAGAATTCCATCCTTCTTGGGGACCTCTGTCTATGATTTTAAGGCCATCAACTGATTGGATGAAACCTACCCCCGTTATGGAGTGTTATCTGCTTCACTCAAAGTCTAATGATTAAAGTGTTAATCACATTTTAAAATACCTTCACAGCAACATCTACACTGGCGTTTGGCTGAATAATTGGGCACCATGGTCTAGGCAAATGGACACCTCAAAGAAAAGGTATGACATCAGGCATGGAATCTTGACTTAGGATCCATGTACCTGAGCTGAGGATGGGTGACTAAGGTGCTCCCATTGATGAAGTTCCTTTAGGAATTTTGGTTTAAGAAATCTCTCATTCCCTGTTTGAGGATATGTGATTGGTATCGGGTTGTCAGAGACGGTCTCACTGAGCAGAGGACGTTTGGACTAAGACTTATGTGCTAAACAGTAAGTCATAGAAATATGGGCAGAGAGCATTTTGGGCAGTAGAAAAAGAAAGTATTAAGGGTCTGTGGCTTTAATGAGATCGTGAAATAAGAGGAACAGAAAGAGATGTAGCCGGGTATTTGAGGGAGATGTTGTTTGTTTTTCTTGCTCTTCAGAAAATGACACATGTCTTTGAAAACTAAATATAAAGAGCAGTATCTAAAAAGTGGCAAAAGAAAAATGACATGTTCCTTATGGGAATAATAATTTGAATTATATTAGACTTTTCAGCAGACTGGGACAGAAAAAAAAGAGTGAAAAAAATTTTAAGTGCAAAATAAACGATCTGCTAACCCTGAAATCATGGCAAAACAGCCCTTCAAAACGAAGTTAAGATATCATTTGATACTTGTCTTTCTCCGCCTAGCTTATTTCACTGAGCATAATACCCTCTAGCTCCATCCATGTTGTTGCAAATGGTAGGATTTGTTTCTTTCTTATGGCTGAATAGTATTCCATTGTGTATATGTACCACATCTTCTTTATCCATTCATCTACTGATGGACACTTAGGTTACTTCCATGTCTTGGCTATTGTAAATAGTGCTGCGATAAACATAGGGGTGCATATGTCTTTTTCAAACTGGACTCCTACATTCTTAGGGTAAATTCCTAGGAGTGGAATTCCTGGGTCAAATGATATTTCTACTTTTAGTTTTTTGAGGAACCTCCATACTGCTTTCCACAATGGTTGAACTAATTTACATTCATTACCAAAGGGAAAGGGACTGGGGAGGATGGGTGGGAAGGGAGGGATAAGGGGAAAAAGGAGCATTACGATTAGCACACATAATGTAGCAGGGGGGTGGATATGAGGAAGGCAGTATAACACAGAGAAGACAAGTAGTGATTCTATGGCATCTTATTGTGCTGATGGACGGTGACTGTAATGGGGTATGTGGTGGGGACTTGATAATGGGGGGAGTCTAGTAACCATAATGTTGCTCATGTAATTGTACATTAATGATACCAAAATAAAAAATGAAGTTAAGATAAAGAGATACACAAATAAAAGAACACTAAGAAGCTTTATAGTCAGGAATTTGCAATACCAGAAATGCTTAAAGAGGTTCTTCAAGCTGAAAGGAAATAATAACAATGATACTAGACAGAGTTTTTTCCTGAGGAAGAAGTCAAGTGCATCAGAAAATGTAAATATTGGTCTAAATATAAAATGTTATTTTCATCTTGATTTCTTTAAGTACATATGACTATTCAGAGCAATATGACACCCTCACACTGTGGGTTTTTTAATGTTTAATAGACATAGTACATGTGGCCACTAGGGCAATGTCATGTGGTGAGGAAGGGACGCAGGTGGAAATATGTTCACATTTTATATGTAGTTTCACATACAATGTGAAAAAATTACTAGGCAAAAATAAGAATCCACTCAGAATAAAAACTCTAAGAAACTTTATATTTAGATGTGAGATTAAATACTTTTCCCTAAAATCAGAATTGGGAGCCATAGTGATGTGGCCCAAATATTAGGCGAGAGGGTGTTGTTGAAATGCCAGTTCTATGTCTGCACTCCCTGTGGTACAGTCGTCCCTGAGGGCTTCAGGCAAATCATAAAACCTCAGCTCCCTGGCTCCCCTCACTCTGCAAGTCCTGTTGCAGGTAATCTGATTTTAGTCCATGAGAACTCCATTTGAAACAAATGAGCGAAACTTTATTGCTGTGGGGTGAAATTTCAAGGCAGAAGACTTGCTCCAGACTTGATCTTGTGGAGTATAAAATAGGCTGAAAACAGTCTAACATTTTTGTCTTGTTTTGTTTTGTTTTGAGTGCAGTAGACCCAATTGGAGAGAATAGAGCAGCTATGTGCTGGAGCCATTTATACACATTATAAATTTTAGGATTTTTTATGTTTTATCTATACTGAAAACAGTGAAATGAAAATTCGTTACATTAAGATATCAAAGAATTAAATTTTTTTATTAAGTTATCATTGATAAACACTCTTATGAAGGTTTCACATGAAAAACAGTGTGGTTACTACATTCATCCATATTAACGAGTCCTCCCCCATACCCCACTGCAGTCACTGTCCATCAACGTAGAAAGATGCCACAGAGACACTACTTGTCTTCTCTTCGCTACACTGTCTTCCCCATGATCCACACCACACCATGTGTACTAATCATAATACCCGTCAATCCCCTTCTCTCCCCCTCCCCATCTACCCTTCCACATCCCTTCCCATTGTGAACTGCTTGTTCCTTCTTAGAGACTGTGAGTCTGTTCCTTCAGTTTTGCTTCATTGTTATACTCCACAAATGAGGGAAATCATTTGGTATTTCTCTTTCTCTGCCGGACTTATTTCACTGAGAATAATACCCTCTAGCTCCAATCATGTTGTTGCAAATGGTAGGATTTGTTTCCTTCTTATGACTGAACAGTATTCCATTGTGTATATGTACCACTTCTTCTTTATCTATTCATCTACTGATGGACACGTAGGTTGCTTCCATATCTTGGCTATTGTAAAAAGTGCTGCAATAAACATAGGGGTGCATATGTCTTTTTTAATCTGAGAACTTGTTTTCTTTGGGTAAATTCCTAGGAGTGGAATTCCCGGGTCAAATGGTATTTCTATTTTTAGTTTTTTGAGGAATCTCCATGTTGCTTTTCACAATGGTTCAACTAGTGTACATTCCCATCAGCAGTGTAGGAGGGTTCCCCTTTCTCCGCATCCTTGCCAGCATTTGTTGTTCTTAGTCTTTTCGATGTTGGCCATCTTAAATGGAGTAAAGTGATATCTCATTGTGGTTTTAATTTGCATTTCCCTGATGATTAGTGATGTGGAGCATCTTTTCATGTGCATGTTGGCCATCTGAATTCTTTGGAGAATTGTCTGTTCATATCCTCCACCCATTTTTTAATTGGGTTATATGCTTTTTGGGTGTTGAGGCGTGTGAGTTCTTTATATATTTTGGATGTTAACCTCTTGTCGGATATGTTGTTTACAAATATATTCTCCCATACTATAGGATGCCTGTTTGTTCTGCTGATGGTGTCCTTTGCTGTACAGAAGCTTTTAAGCTTGATGTAGTCGCATTTGTTCATTTTTGCTTTTGTTTCCCTTGCCCAAGGAGATGCGTTCAGGAAGAAGTTCCTCGTGCTTATACTCAAGAGATTTTCCCCTATGTTTTCTTCTAAGAGTTTTATGGCTTCATGACTTACATTCAGGTCTTTGATCCATATTGAGTTTACTTTTGTGTATGGGGTTAGACAATAATCCAGTTTCATTCTCTTGCATGTAGCTGTCCAGTTTTGCCAACACCAGTTGTTGAAGACGCTGTCATTTCCCCATCATATATCCATGGCTCCTTTATCATATATTAATTGACCATATATGCTTGGGTTTATATCTGGGCTCTCTAGTCTGTTTCATTGGTCTATGGGTCTGTTCTTGTGCTAGTATAAGATTGTCTTGATCCCTGTGGCTTTGTAGTAGAGCTTGAAGTTGGAGAGCATAATCACCCCAGCTTTATTCTTCCTTCTCAGGATTGCTTTGGCTATTCGGGGTCTTTTGTGGTTCCATATGAATTTTAGAAGTATTTGTTCTAGTTCATTGAATAATGCTCTTGGTATTTTGATTGGGATTGCCTTGAATATGTAGATTGCTTTAGGCCGATTGGCCATTTGACAATATTAATTCTTCCTATCCATGAGCAAGGGACAAATTTCCATTTACTGGTGTGTTCCTTAATTTCTCATGAGTGTCTTATAGTTTTCAGGGTATAGGTCTTTCACTTCCTTGGTTAGGTTTATTCCTTGGTATTTTATTCTTTTTGATGCAGTTATGAATGGAATTGTTTTCCTGATTTCTCTTTCTGTTAGTTTATCGTTTGTGTAGAGGAATGTAACAGATTTCTGTGTATTAATTTTGTATCCTGCAGTTTTGCTGAATTCAGATATTAGATCTAGTAGTTTTGGAGTGTATTCTTTATAGTTTTTTATGTACAATATCATGTCATCTGCAAACAGTGACAGTTTAACTTATTCCTTACCAGTCTGGATGCCTTTTATTTCTTTGTGTTGTCTGCTGTGGCTAGAGCCTCCAGTACTATGGTGAATAAAAGTGAGGAGAGTGATCATTTTTGTCTTGCTCCTGATCTTAAAGGATAAGCTTTCAGGTTCTCACTGTTAAGTATGATGTTGGCTGTGCGTTTGTCCTATATGGCCTTTATTATGTTGAGGTAATTGCCCTCTATACCCATTTTGTTGAGAGTTTTTATCATGAATGGATGTTAAATTTTGTCAAATTCTTTTTCAGCATCTATGTAGATAATCATGTGGTTTTTGTCCTTCTTTTTGTTGATGTGGTGGATGATGTTGATGGATTTTCAAGTGTTGTACCATCCTTGCATCCCTGGAATAAATCCTACTTGATCATGATGGATGATCTTTTTGATGTGTTTTGAACTCGACTTGCTAATATTTGGATGAGTATTTTTGCATTTCTGTCCATGAGGGATATTGTTCTGTAATTTTTTTTTTTGCGTTGTTTTTCCTGGTTTTGATATTAGAGTGATGCTGGCTTCATAGAATGTGTTTAGAAGTATTCCCTTCTCTTCTACTTTTTGAAAACCTTTAAGGAGAATGGGTAGTAGGTCTTCACTAAATGTTTGATAAAATTCAGCTGTGAAGCCATCCGTATGGGGGTTTTGTTCTTGAGTAGTTTTTTGATTACCAATTCAATTTCATTGCTGGTAATTGGTCTGTTCAGATTTTCTGTTTCTTCCTTGGACAGTCTTTGAAGGTTGTATTTTTCTAGAATGTTGTCCACTCTCTCTAGGTTATTCATTTTGATAGCATGTAATTTTTCATAGCATTCTCTAATAATTCTTTGTATTTCTGTGCTGTCCGTAGTGATTTTTCTTTTCTCATTTCTGATTATGTGTGTAGACTCTATTTTTCTTGATAAGTCTGGCTACAGATTTATCTGTTTTGTTATTTTTTCAAAGATCCAGCTCTTGCTTTCATTCATTCTTTCTTTTGTTTTATTCTTCTCAATTTTATTTCAGTTCTAATCTTTATTATGCTGCTCCTTCTACTGACTTTGGCCTCATTTGTTCTTTTTTTAGTTTTGTTAATTGTGAGTTTAGACTGTTCATATGGGAATGTTCTTCTTTCCTGAGGTAGGCCTGTATTGCAAAATACTTCCCTCTTAGCATGGCCTTTGCTGCGTCCCACAGATTTTGCGGTGTTGGATTATTGTTGTCATTTGTCTCCATATATTGCTTGATCTCTGTTTTTATTTGGTCATTGATCCATTGGTTATTTAGGAGCATGTTGTTAAACCTCCATGTGTTGGTGGGCTTTTTCATTTTCTTGTGTAATTTATTTCTAGTTTCATACCTTTGTGGTCTGAAAAGCGGGTTGGTACAATTTCAATCTTTTAAAATTTGCTGAGGCTCTTTTTGTGGCCTAGTATGTGGTCTATTCTGTGTTCCATGTGTACTTGAAAAGAATGTTTATCCTGCTGCTTTTGGGTGGAGTTTTCTGTAGATGTCTGTTAAGCCCAACTGTTCTTATGTGTTGTTCAGTGCCTTTGTCTCCTTACTTATCTTCTGTCACTTTGATCTGTCCTTTGGAGTGAGTGTTGGGTTGAAGTCTCCTAAAATGAATGCATTGCATTCTATTTCCCCCATCAATTCTGTTAGTATTTGTTCCACATGTGTAGGTGTTCCTGTGTTGGGTGCATTGATATTTATAATGGTTATATCCTCTTGTTGGACTGACCCCTTTATCATTATGTAATTTCCATCTTTGTGTCTTGTTACTTTCTTCGTTTTGAAGTCTATTTCGTTTGATACAACTACTGCAGCGCCTGCTTTTTTCTCCCTATTATTTGCATGAAATATCTCTTTCCATCCCTTCACTTTTAGTCTGTGTATGTCTTTGGGTTGGAAATTAGTCTCCTGTAGGCAGCATATAAACAGGTATTTTTTTTTTATCCATTCAGTGACTCTATGTCTTTTGATTGGTGCATTCAGACCATTTACATTTAGGGTGATTATCGATAGGTATGTACTTATTGCCATTGCAGGCTTCAGCTTCATGTCTACCTACGGTTCAAGGGTAACTTCCTTACTATCTATCAGTCTAGTTTAACTCACTTTGTATGCTATTACAAACACAATCTAAAGGGCTTTTTTTCTTCCTTTTCCTTCATCCTCCATTCTTTATATATTATGTATCATACTCTGTACTCTTTGTGTATCCCTTGACTCTTCAGAGCAAGATATAACATCATCCCATGGAGTTTGGAGTTTGTAATGTATAATATTTATAGTACATATGGCCACTATGGCAAAGACATGGGGTGAGGAAGGGAACACAGCTGGAGAGGTGTCCGTATTTTGTATGAAGCTGTACAATGTGAAAAATAATTTGGCAAAATTAAGAATCCATCCAGAATAAAAACTCTCAGTAACTAGAAATAGAAGAGAACTTCATTAACCTGATAAGTAGCATCCAGTAAATCAACCAGCAACATTATATTAGATGTGAGATTAAACATTTCCCTAAAATCAGATTTGCGAGTCGTAATGATGTCACCTAAATGTTGGGTGAGAGGGTGTTGCTGAAAGGCAGCCCTCTGTCTGCACTCCCTGGGGTACAGTCATCCCTGAGGGCGTGAGGCAAATCATAAAACCTCAGCTCCCTGGCTCCCCTCACTCTGCAAGTCCTGCTACAATAATCTGATTAATCCACTTGAAGCAAGTGAGTGAAATTTTATTGTTCTGGGGTGAAATTTCAAGGGGAGGAATTTGCTACTGATAAGATCTCGTGGGTCATAAAATGGGCTAAAAATATTCTGATTTTTATTTTGGTTTTGTTTTGAGTGTAACAGACCCAGTTAGAGAGAATAGAGCAGCTGTGTGCTGGAGCCATTTATACAGATACACAAAATATGAATTTGTGCACTTGTGCGTATTTCAGACTCCATATCAGTGACCTCATGTTAGCTTGAAATGGGCCCTGATAGGAGTATGTGCAACAAGGGAAATGGAAAACACTACAAACCAGGCTTTGCCTTATTTTATTCATTTGTATGAATGTATATATTTTTCAGTTTACCAGCATACCATTGAACCACTGTTCCAATTATGAAAATTCTCAGAAATGGAAAATGCTCTTATGGTGGGGAGAGTGAGGGAACTCTGAGTTTGAGGGATTCTTTAGCTCTTATTGTGACAATGAGTCCTGAGTCCTTACAGATAAGGTTCTACATTGGCCCCAGATCCTGACGACTCTAAACATCCAAAGCAATTCTAGGCACTTTTTCCTTACTTCTTAGCCCTGATGTATCATCACACAACACAATATTTGTTGTTTTCTTAAACATTTTGAATACACTGTGTGCTAATTTCTGGGAACACAAGGTAAAAACACACTACTCAGAACACAGAAAACTCAGAATAAATTGGTGGAATCATTGACATATAATCAAATATGCTTCTTTCCACGAAATAGGTACTCTTAGTACCTACTGCACTATTAGACTCCTGTGAAAGCAGGGAAAGGAGCAACTTATGCAGGTAGAAAGAATGTGTCATGCAGTTATTGAGAAATTTCCCAAATGAGGGTAATTCTCTCAGCAGAACAAATCAAGAAGATAAGATGACTTCTCCAGGACACTGAAGGGTTTGGGATCAAGACTGTGAAAACCTTTGTAAGGCATGTGATAAGCTTCTTGGAGTGACCTTCGATTAGAAAGCCAACCACTCTGGTACATGCAAGTTCACCTACGGGCCACACTTTATTCCCTAAGCCCCTGAGCTCACCCATAGTGCCTTCCACAAGAAAAATTCTCTTTGCCTTTCCTTCCAACTATTGATTTAAGACACTGTCTTCAAGGGTAACTTCAGGTATCTACTCATTCTTTAAATCTTCACAAGTACAGAAAGTATTACTTCATGTCTTTTGTTACTGCATGAGTTTAAAGTTGTACGACTAAGATGTCAACATAACTTTATTTCCTTTATTGTATAAGATTATCTTTTTTGTGATTACAACCTCATTTAGAGAACAAATTGTCTTATTAATCTTTATATATGACAGAGCTCCTGGCATCCTCTGAATTAAGTGGGATCAGGGAGGTGCCAAACTGCTGATGATATATAATAAAATATTGTAATGTAATCTGTATTTTACTCTGTCTCTGAAAATAGGTGGTGGAGTCCCAGTGGTCTAACCAGACATGACTGCCTTAAACCACACTGGTGTTAGCCACACAGTCTTCCGCTTGCTGGGCATCCCTGGCCTTGAGGATCAGCACATGTGGATTTCCATCCCCTTCTTCATTTCCTATGTCATTGCCCTGCTTGGGAACAGCCTGCTCATCTGCATCATCCTCACAAAGCACAGCCTCCATGAGCCCATGTATCTCTTTCTCTGCATGCTGGCCGGAGCAGACATTGTCCTCTCCACATGCATAGTACCTCAAGCCCTGGGCATCTTCTGGTTCCATGCTGGGGAGATCTCCCTGGATTGCTGTGTTGCTCAGGTATTCTTCCTGTCTTCCACTTTCATCTATGAGTCAGGGATCTTGCTGGTGATGGCATTTGACCGCTACATTGCCATATGCTACCCACTGAGATACACCACTATCCTTACACATAGACTGATTGGAAAAATAGGTGTGACTGTCCTTCTGAGAAGTTATTGTACATTTTTCCCCGTAATATTTCTTCTGAAAAGGTTGACTTTCTGCAAGAGTAACATCCTCCCAAACACTGCTTGTAAACACATTGTCTTGGCCCGTGTTTCCTGTGATGACATACGAGTAAATATCTGGTACGGCATTTTTGTCCTATTGTCAACCTTGGTCATAGATGTTGTGTTAATTTTAATTTCCTATGTGCTGATTCTCCGTGCTGTCTTTTGCATTCCATCCCGAGATGCTCGTCTTAAAGCTCTCAACACATGTGGCTCCCATGTCTGTGTCATCATCCTCTTTTATGGACCTGGGATCTTCTCAGTCCTCACTCAGCGGTTTGGACGCCACATCCCACCCCATATACATGTCCTGCTGGCCAATGTCTATATTCTGGTTGCTCCTATGCTGAACCCCATCATTTATGGGATCAAGACCAAACAGATCCGGGACCAGGTGGTTTATGTATTCTTTTCAAAGCAGAAATGAATGTGCTGATGGAAATTAACATTATGCATTTCTCACTAATTCTCTCCATGTGTGAGGTGAGCTTTAGCATCAGGATGTGAGAATGTACAGTCGAGAAACCAGTTAAATGACTCCAGATGTTTGTGTCTCTAGAGCTGTGACATTGAAACAATTTTGGTTCTTGTTTCTTTTAAAACCTCTAATCAGTTATTAGATGTCAGTGTCTTTTGGTGCTTATTTTTCTAGTCATAGCGGTAAGGACTAGATAAGTTTATCTCTTTAAGTCACTTATCCTAAGACTGGCTATTGAATTAATTTAAATGGAGACAACAGCTCTCCTTGGATTGTTGCTGAAATAGTCTTTTCTGAAGTGTTTTAAGCTTTAAAAACTGTACATGTTTCTTTTAGGAACACTTCTTCTACCATTCTCCCTGAATATTCACATTATTGCTTCTCACACAAATTATTATAAAATATCACCTTTCTTATAATTTTAGCAATAATTACATGTATATGTATGTATATTTTTAGTTCTTTTTCCTGGGACACAAAATAGAGCAAAATTTATTGTTTCTCATATTCTTGACACTTTTGTTCATACTGTTAATTGTTTGGACATAAATTTTTAACAATAGTCTGCTGCTTGGCTAAAATACATACATGTAATAATATAGGAAGCAATGTTTAACCAAAAATTATAGTGAAGTAAGAAATGGTTTCCATAGAGTAACACTGCCTAAATTGATGACAGCATATGCATCATGTGAAACGCAATAGAGCAGCGAGAAATAAACCGACAGAGTGGGTCTAGGTCCTTGGTGATGGAATATGCTCTAAATATGTTTGTAGGAGACAGAAACACATTCCAGATCACAGAGTTACTATTACCCTTAAGATATATTTTCCTATATGTCTATCAATAAATTCTAAAATCAAATGAATGGAGAATACATATGAATCATAAGATATAGTTGATTTTTATAATAATTTTATCTGAATTGCCTAGTTCAGTGAACATGATTTACACAGAAAAGACTAAGTGAAAGATTTTCAAAAAGAGATATGGTGGCCACACAACTTTACTATTTTATAGACAATCTTCCATGAAGGTGTATTTGATATTTCTGTTATGTTACTCTCCACTCAAAGCTAGAAGATTTGTTACTTGTAAATATTTTTTTACTGCTTTTGAAACATGCCACGTCATTATATTAATAAAATATTAATATTCTATTGATAGAAACAAACATAAAACGAGGTATTGTCAAACACCATTCATTAATGTTTCCTTTTGTGAAGGAATGCAAGAGAGGAATTATCTCAGGTATCCCTTATCTGAAAATTATAAATTCTGTCTTCATTTTTATTTTATATATTTATTTTTATCAAAATATAGTTGATATACAGAGTTCTGTTTGCCTCAGTTATACAAAAGAGTAATTCTTGTCTTCACTTTTAAGAGGATAATTCATCAGTATAGAATTTGGTGAAGTATTTTTTTCAGAACTTAAAATTTTTTTTCCGTTGCCATCTTTCTTCTTTTTTATTGAGGATTCACCTAAAAGTCTTTCTGTTCTTCCTTTGAATGTATTTTCTATTGATCTCGTGCCACTTTTAAGGTTTTCTGTCTGTTTTTCCAGAACTTCTATCCCCACAGATCCATGTGCAGTTTACTTTCTATGTATGATTCTTGAATTTGTTTATACCTTTTATCAGTTTTGGAAACTTTTCAGCCATTATCTCCTTGAACATTATTTCTGCCCCATTTTCTCTCTCCTCTCTCAGTATGTTTATTTTAGATATTTTGAATGTATCTGTTATGTGTCATATGCTCATTTATCATTATTTTTGCCATTACTTTTTCCTCTCTCTTAGTTCAGTTTCTATTGTTTTTATATTCAAGTTCACTAATCCTGTTCTGCTCTGTAAAATCTGCTGTTTAAGTCACCCATTCAATGCTTATTATCACATAGTCATAATTTTCAGTTCTGTAGTATCCATCTAAATTTTTTTCAGATTCTAATTCTCTGAATAAATTCTTTGTACTTTCAAGTAATTTCATCACATTTTGCTCTCTTAAGGAAAACAGTCACTAAAATTTTATAATCCTTGTCTGATAACTAATTACTGGGAGATCTGTCAGTCTGCTTTTTTGTTTTTTGGGGGGTTTCTCTTGATCACAGATAACAAAGTTTTTCTTCTTTTATTTCTAGTATTCATTTTTAAGCTTGATATCGTAATTAAAAAAACCTATAGAAGCTGAAGATAATGTCATGTTCTATCAGAAGGGTTTTTTCAGGATTCTGGGAAGATGGCAGGGTAGAGAGTGCCTGAATCTACCTTCTTCCACCTACACACCAAATCTATACCTTTATACAGAGTATTTCACCATGAAGAAGAACAGAGACTGAAGTGAACACCTTCTATGCAGTGGGGGAAAGATGAAAAAAATGGCAGGAGAGATAGAGACAAGTGAACCCCTTCCCCAGCACAGCCTCCGGCAGAAGAGAAAGGGAGGGATATCTCTGGGAGAGCCAGGCAGTGGACTCCCTGCCCTGAGTTGCAGGAAAAATGTCTAGTAGTTCAAAGTGCAACTGTACCATAAGTGAAAGAACCTAAGTTACAGAACTAAATATACACTGCTTGGCAAAGAGACCATTGAAGGCAATCTGTGAGAGGAGGAGCCAGCCAGCCCCATTGTTTGTGCTCTTTCTGCACATTTTAATGTGCCTGAGAGGATAATCTGGGTGCAATCCAGCAGTCTTTCCCTATTGCCTGTTGTTTTCCACTTGCCAGCCCCCAACAGCAGAACCGGAAAGATCACCAGCTCAAAGGGAGGGTGCATGAATCTTTGGGCTGATGCGACCAGTGCAACTCTTCATAGCCCAGTGGGGAACACATGTGCTGGGCCTGACCCCAGGTCACAAGTGGGGCCTAGCAGGTGCTTGTGTGGGAATTTCCCAGAGCAACACAGAGGACACAGGGGCAATACAGGACCATGTGCATACATGGTGCAGGATCCTGGCTACCAGAGGGACTGTTGGCCAATGTAGAAATTCCCCAGAGCATGCAGGGGCTCTGCAGGTGCCATGTTGTGAGCCTGACTCCTCACCACATATGGGACCTGGTGGGCACCCAATGTAGTTATTCCTCAGAGTGGTCCCAAGTGACCCAGAGCAAACACAGTCATACAAGTCAGAAGTCACAGGGGACACAGCTGATGCCAACCCAAGAGTTACCTGGAGTGTGCCCATAACCTGCTGTTGGCCACCACCTTCTTCCTACAGTGCAGAACCCACAGGTGTCCACCCATTACCCTTCAAAAGTGTCCACCCAGGCCACATCCCTGGGACCATGGCCTGCAAGCCCCAGTACCAGGAGAAACCAATCTCACACTTACTCATCCTCCAGTTTGTCAAAACCACTAGGCACATGCAATCTACACAAGAAACTCTCCTACACAAGGTCAATCCTTAAAGACTGGGAAAGTAAGCCCTTTTCAAGTAATTCATAGAAGCAAGCACAGGAAGCTATACAAAATCAGGAGACAGAAGAATATGATGCAAATAACAGGACAATAAAAGACTGCAGAAAAAATACTAAATGAAATACCATTAATCAATGTATCTAATAAAGAGTTTAAAGCAATGGTTATAAAGATGCTCACTGGACTTGAGAAAATAACAGAACCCGAGAAGGACCTCAACAAAGAGATAGGAAGTCTAAAAAAGAACCAATCAAAGACAAAGAATTCAAAAATGAAATAAAAAATACACTGGAGGGATAGAACAGCAGACTAGAGGATGCAGAAGAATGGATCAGTGACTTGGAAGATAGAGAAATGGAAAGTACCCAGGTTGAACAGAAGAAAGAAGAAGGAATTAAAGGAAATGAGAAGAGAGTAAGAGAGCCCTGGGACATCATCAAATGTCCTAACATGTGCATTATAGAAGTCCCAGAAGGAGAAGAAAGAGAGAAAGGAGCAGAAATTATTTGAAAAGATAATAGCTGAAAACTTCCCTAACCTGGGGAAGGAAACGGTCTACCAAGTCCAGAAAGCACAGAGAGCTACAAACAAGATGAACCCAAGGAGGTCCACATCAAGACATATCATAATCAATACATCAAAGACAGAGAGAACATTACAAGCAGCAAGAAAAAAGCAACAAATTTCATATACGAGAAACCCCATAAGGTTATCGGCTGACTTTTCTGCAGAAACCCTACAGGCCAGAAGGGAATGGCATTATATGTTCAAAGTGTGAATGGAAAAATCCTCCAACCAAGAATACTGTACCCAGCAAAGTTATCATTCAGAATTGAAGGAAAGATAGAGCTTCACAGATAAACATAACTTAAAAGAGTTCACCACTAGTAAACCAGCCTTACAGGAAATGTTGAAGGGACTATTTTTTTTTTGGTATCATTAATATACAATCACTTGAACGACATTATGGTTACTAGACCCCCTATTATCAAGTCCCCCCCCCACATACCCCACTACAGTCACTGTCCATCAGCATAGTAAGATGCTATAGAATCATTACTTGTCTTCTCTATAAATACTGCCTTTCCTGTGTCCCCCACTGTTGCATTACATATGCTAATTGCAATGCCCCCTTTCCCCCCTTATCCCTCCCTTCCCACCCACACTCCCCAGTCCCTTTCCCTTTGGTAACTGTTAGTCCATTCTTGGGTTCTGTGAGTCTGCTGCTGTTTTGTTCCTTCAGTTTTTCCTTTGTTCTTATACTCCACAGATGAGTGAAATCATTTGATACTTGTCTTTCTCTGCCTGGCTTATTTCACTGAGCATAATACCCTTTAGCTTCATCCATGTTGTTGCAAATGGTAGGATTTGTTTTTTCTTTTGGCTGAATAATATTCCATTGTGTATATGTACCACATGTTCTTTATCCATTCATCTACTGATGGACACTTAGGTTGCTTCCATTTCTTGGCTATTGTAAATAGTGCTGCGATAAACATAGGGGTGCATATGTCTTTTTCAAACTGGGCTGCTGCATTCTTAGGGTAAATTCCTAGGAGTGGAATTCCTGGGTCAAATGGTATTTCTATTTTTAGATTTTTGAGGAACCTCCATACTGCTTTCCACAATGGTTGAACTAGAAGGGACTTCTTTAAAAGGAAAATAAAAGACCCTAAGTAGAAGCAAGAAATTCAAGGAAGGGAATTTTCTACTGGTAAAGCAAACATGTAAAAGAGGTAGTTGATCAATTACTTGAAAGTTAGTATGAAGATCAAAAAGAAAAAAGTTAACAAAAGCAATTTCATCTAAAAATTAGTTAAAGGAATCACTTAACAAAAATTTGAGAAGAAAATATACACATCAAATGTGGATAAGGCGGAGTAGGAAATATGCTGTTAGAATGGGTATGAAGTTAAGTGACCATCAGCTTATTATAGATTGCCAGAGGGTGTCATATAAATACTCCATGGTAATCACAAACCAAAAGCTTATATTAGACACACAAAAAGGAAAGAGAAGGTAACCCAACCATAACATTAAAGAAAGTCATAAAAGACAAAAGAAGACAACATGAGGGGAAGAAATGATCAGAGAACAAAAACAACGATGAAACATTTAAGAAAATGGCAATAAGAACCTACATATCGACGATTACTTTAATTGCAAATGGCCTAAATGATCCATTCAAAAGACAGAGGGTGACTGAATGGATAATAAAAAGCAGGACCCATCCATTTTCTACCTACAAGAGACTCACTTCAGACTGAAACTCCCTAAAAACTGAAAGTCTTGTTGCTCTATTCCACTTTCAGTTCTGAGTCAGGAATCTTGTTGGTGATGGCATTTGACTGCTATATTGCCATATGCTACCACTGATATACACCTCTGTTACACATGCACTGATTGGAAAATTGGACTGACTGTCCTCTAAGAAGTTATGGTGCAATTATCCCTGTAGTATTCCTTCTGAAAAGATTGACTTTCTGAAAAAGTAGCGTTCTCCCAAACACTGCTTGTGAACACATTGTCTTGGCCTGTGTTTCCTGTGGTGATAGATGAGTAAATATGTAGTATGGCTTTTTTGTCCTATTGTTAACCTTGGTTATAGATGTTGTACTATTTTTTTTCCTGTGTGCTGATTTCCAGGATGTCTTCCACATCCCATCCCAAGATACTCATCACAAAGCTCTCAACACATGTGGCTCCTATCTGTGCTATCATCCTCTGTGTGGACCTGGGATCTTTACTACCCTTACTCAGAGATTTGGACACCACATAGCCCCTCATATCCATATACTGCTGGCCATTGTTTGCATCTGGCTCCTCCAATGCTGAATCCCATCACTTATGGGATTGAGACGAAACAGATTCGGCTTTAAGTAGTGCTAGTGTTGTTTACAAAGCAATAATAATGGTGATGTTGGAAAATGACATCCCTTTTTTTATTTATATAGCTATTCTTGTGTGAAGTGAACTTTAGCACCAGTATTTGGCAACATAGGAGATTCTAGTCAAATGAGTCCCGGTGTTGGTGTTCTACTGACATTGCGTCAGTGAGAATTTTGTGTGTGTTTCTTCTATAGCCTCTAATTTCTCATGAATACCAGTGTCTTTGGGTACTTAGTTAGCTTTCTCACCAGTGGAATTGAGAACTAAATTAGGCCACCTAACTCATGTACCTTTAGTATTACAGCCTGGAGAATTAGATGAGATGAATCTTTGACAGTGATTTTTTTCCTGACAGGTGCTGAATTATTCTCTCCTAGGGTGTTTAAGTTTTGAACAACTTTACTGTATTCAAACTTAAGACATTTCTCCAGTCTTTCTCCCCCATGTCTCTGTATCTTCAACTTTTTGTTCATTACCAGACTATTCCCATCTTTTTACACTTTTTTCTGTAGGGTAAAAACATACTCAAACAAAACCTTGAAAATAACCCCTGAATCTACATTCACCTACAGTGTACTTCCTTACTCATGTCCTTCATGGAGGAAACACCCAGAATGGTTTGTCTACTTGCAGACTGGCATCTCCTTGTTTTCTCTTCACCCCACTCCTCTTTGGCACCACCGACTCCATCTCACTCAGACGGCCCCTGTCAGTGTCATCACGGTCCCCACACTGCTCAGTCAACAGTCACAACATGTCCTCGTTTTATCCAACATCATCTCATTTTGTTACCTTCAACCGTCTTCTCTCCTCAAAAGTCTTTCCTCCTACCACTCTCCTTCTGTTCCTAAGGTCTTCCTGGCTGCTCCTGAGACCCCTTTGATGGGTTATCCTCATCTCCTTGACTTCTCAAGCTGGATGCTCTAGGGCATAGTCCTTGAGTCCCTATTCTTCCCTATGTGCAATCACCCTCTAATCTCTTGCATTCCCAGGGCTCTAGATATGGTTTATCAACAAGTTAAAAGTTCCCAATTTATATCACAACTTCCAATTGGACCTACAACCTGATACTTCTAGCTTTCTGCTAAGTATCTTCTTGTACATCTAACATGCATCTCCAGTGTAATAGGTCCAAAACAAAACTTTTCTTACCACCAAACTCTTTCACTGCCAGCCTTTCTCTTAGCTTTTAAATACAATTTTATTCTCCCAATTATTCAGACCCACTCCAGATTCTTACCTTTCTGTTATAAACTATAAGACTCAACATCTTCCTTTTGGGCTCCCTCTTTCTGCCTTACATTCCCACATACACACAGTACATACATTCATCCTATTATTTTAATAGCCATATTGATATAATTCACATGCCATAGAATTCACCCTTTTAAAGTATACAATTCAGTGGTTTTAAATATATGACACCGTTGTGCAGCCACCACCAGAGTCTAATTCCAGGTCAGTTCCATTAACCCCAAAATCTTCCTGGTATTTCACAGTGATACTCTCAAAATAGAAAGAAAACCTTCTCAATTTTCTGGTAAAGTGACTGTGTGTCACTCCAGCATAAGGGCCATAGTCCTTCCAATGATTTAGAGACCCTAATGATTTTCCCTGTGGCCTTATTTCCTTATTGCTTCTTCCTTCCCCATATGCTTTAACTATCTTTCCATCCCAGTTATTCCTCAAATGTGCTGGGGGACTGTCCTCAGAATCTCAGAACTTCCTTGACATAGTATCTGTATGACGTGATCTCATGTCTCTAATCATTCTCAATAATACCTTCTGTAAACATATTCATTAGTCAGAGTCTGTAGGGAAGCAGCTGCAACAGGAGACCTGCCTATCTGTCTATCATCTATCTATCTATCTATCTATCATCTATCAATCTATGTATCTATGTATCTATCTATCTACCTATCTATCCATCTATCATCTATCATCTATGTATCCATCATCATCTATCCAGAGAGGTATTTATTTTAAGGAACTTGTTCTCATAGTTGTGTGGTCTGTCAAATTTGAAATTTGCCACAAAGGCCAACAGGCTAGAATATGAGATAAAAATTGATGTAACAGTCTTAAATTTGAAGCTGTGAAACTCAGGCAGAATGACTGTGTTGCCATTTAAAGTCACAATTGCATTTCCCAGGGGATCTTAGTCTTCGCTTTTTTTTTTGGAAAGAGCTATTTTTTTAATAGTTTGTTTTGGTATCATTAATCTACAATTACATGTGCAATATTATGGTGATTAAACAACCCCCTTCATCACATCCCCCCCACCAACCGCATTACAGTCACTGTCCATCAGCGTACTGAGATGCTATAGAATCATTCATTACTTGTCTTCTCTGAGTTGTACAGCCCTCCCTGAACACCCCCAAAATTACCTCTGCTAATCGTACTGCCCCTTTTTCCCCCTTGTCCCTCCCTTCCCACCCATCCTCCCAAGTCCCTTCCCCTTTAGTAACTATTAGTCCGTTCTTGGGTTCTGTGAGTCTGCTGCTGTTTTGTTCCTTCAGTTTTTTTCTTTGTTCTTATACTCCACATATGAGTGAAATCATTTCGTACTTGTCTTTTTCGGCTTGGCTTATTTCACTGAGCATAATACCCTCTAGCTCCATCCATGTTGTTGCAAATGGTAGGATTGTTTTCTTCTTATGGCTGTATAATATTCCATTGTGTATATGTACCACATCTTCTTTATCCATTCATTTACTGATGGACACTTAGGTTGCTTCCATTTCTTGGCTATTGTAAATAGTGCTGCAATAAACATAGGGGTGCATCTGTCCTTTTCAAATTGGGCTGCTGCATTCTTAGGGTAAATTCCTAGAGTGGAATTCCTGGGTCAAATGGTATTTCTATTTTGAGTTTTTTGAGGAACCTCCATACTGCTTTCCACAGTGGTTGAACTAATTTGCATTCTCACCAGCAGTGTAGGAGGGTTCCCTTTTCTCCACATCCTCGCCAACATTTGCTGTTGTTTGTGTTTTGGATGTTGGCTGTCCTCACTGGTGTGAAGTGGTATCTCTTTGTGGTTTTAATCTGCATTTCTCTGATGATTAGTGATGTGGAGCATCTTTTCATGTGCCTGTTGGCAAACTGAATTTCTTTTTGGAGAAGTCTCTCTCCATGTCCTCTGCCCATTTCTAAATTGGACTATTTGCTTTTTGTTTGTTGAGGTGTGTGAGTTCTTTATATATTTTGGACGTCAGCCCCTTATCGGTTACGTCATTTATGAATATATTCTCCCATACTGTAGGGTGTCTTTTTGTTCTACTGATGGTGTCCTTTGCTGTACAGAAGCTTTTCAGCTTCATATAGTCCCACTTGTTCATTTTTGCTTTTGTTTCCCTTGCCCGGGGAGATATGCTCATGAAGAAGTCGCTCATGTTTATGTCCAAGAGATGTTTGCCTATATTTTTTTCTAAGAGTTTTATGGTTTCATGACTTACATTCAGGTCTTTGATCCATCTTGAGTTTATCTTTGTGTATGGGTTAGACAGTAGTCTGGTTTCATTCTCTTACATGTAGTTGTCCAGTTTCTCCAACACCAGTTGCTGAAGAGGCCATCATCTCCCCAATGTATATCCAAGGCTCCCTTATCAAATATTAATTGACTGTATATGTTTGGGTTGATGTTTGGATTTTCTATTCTATTCCACTGGTCTGTGGGTCTGTTTTTGTGCCAATACGAAACTGTCTTGATTACTGTGGCTTTGTAGTAGAGCTTGAAGTCAGGGAGTGTAATTCCCCCTGTTTTATTCCTCCTTCTCAGGATTGCTTTGGCTATTCGGGGTCTTTTGTGGTTCCATATGAATTTTAGAATTATTTGCTCCAGTTCATTGAAGAATGCTGTTAGTATTTTGATCGGGATTACATTGAATCTGTAGATTGCTTAAGGTAGTATAGCCATTTTGACAATATTTATTTTTCCTAGCCAAGAGCATGGGATGAATTTCCATTTGTTATTGTCCTCTTTAATTTCTCGTAGGAGTATCTTGTAGTTTTCAGAGTACAGGTCTTTCACTTCCTTCGTTAGGTTTATTCCTAGGTATTTTATTCTTTTTGATGCAATTGTCAATGGAATTGTTTTTCTGATTTCTCTTTCTGTTAGTTCATAGTTAGAGTATAGGAAAGCAACAGATTTCTGTGTGTTAATTTTGTATCCTGCAAATTTGCTGAATTCAGATATTAGTTCTAATAGTTTTGGAATGGAGTCTTTAGGGTTTTTTATGTACAGTATCATGTCATCTGCAAATAGTGAAAATTTGACTTCTTCTTTACCAATCTGGATGCCTTGTATCTTTGTTTTGTCTGATTGCTGTGGCTAGGACCTCCAGTACAAGGTTGAATAACAGTGGAGAGAGTGGGCATCCCTGTCTTGTTCCCGATCTTAGGTGAAAAGCTTTTAGCTTCTCGCTGTTAAGTATGATGTTAGCTGTGGGTTTGTCATATATGGCCTTTATGGTGTTGAGGTATTTGCCCTCTGTACCCATTTTGTTGAGAGTTTAATCATGAATGGATGCTGAATTTTGTCAAATGCTTTTTCAGCATCTATGGAGATGATCGTGTGGTTTTTGTTCTTTTTATTGATGTGGTGGATGATGTTAATGGATTTTCGAATGTTGTACCATCCTTGCATCCCTTGGATGAATCCCACTTGATCATGGTGTATGATCCTCTTGATGTATTTTTGAATTCGGTTTGCTAATATTTTGTTGAGTATTTTTGCATCTACGTTCATCAGGGATATTGGTCTGTAATTTTCTTTTTTGGTGAGGACTTTGCTAGGTTTTGGTATTAGAGTGATGCTGGCTTCATAGAATGAGTTTGGAAGTATGCCCTCCTCTTCTATTTTTTGGAAAACTTTAAGGAGAATGGGTGTTATTTCTTCTCTTTATGTCCGGTAGAATTCAGAGGTGAATCCATCTGGTCCGGGGGTTTTGTTTTGGGTAGTTTTTTGATTACTGCTTCAATTTCATTGCTGGTGATTGGTCTGTTGAGTTTTTCTGTTTCTTGCTTGGTCAGTCTTGGAAGGTTGTATTTTTCTAACAAGTTGTCCATTTCTTCTAGGTTTTCCAGCTTGTTAGCATATAGATTCTCATAATATTCTCTTATAATTCTTTGTATTTCTGTGCGATCGTCATGATTTTTCCTTTCTCAATTTAGATTTTGTTTATGTGTGTAGATTCTCTTTTTCTCTTAATGAGTCTGGCTAGGGGTTTATCCATTTTCTTTATTTTTTCAAAGAACCAGCTCTTGGTTTTGTTGATTTTTTCTATTGTTTTATTCTTCTCAACTTTATTTATTTCTTCTCTGGTCTTTATTATGTCCCTCCTTCTGGTGACTTTCGGCCTCATTTGTTCTTCTTTTCCCAATTTCAGTAATTGTGTCTTTAGACTAGGGAATGTTCCTCTTTCTTTAGATAAGCCTGGATTGCAATATACTTTCCTCTTAGAACTGCCTTTGCTGCGTCCCACAGAAGTTGTGGCTTTGTGTTGTTGTTGTCATTTGTCTCCATATACTCTTTGATTTCCTTTTTGATTTGGTCATTGACCCATTGATTACTTAGGAGAATGTTGTTAAGTGTCCATGTATTTGTGAGCCTTTTTGTTTTCCTTCTGTAATTTAATTCTAGTTTAATACCTTTATGATCTGAGAAGTTGGTTGGTAGAATTTCAATATTTTCGATTTTACTGAGGTTCTTTTTGTGGCCTAGTATGTGGTCTATTGTGGAAAATGTTCCATGTGCACTTGAGAAGAATGTGTATCCTGTTGCTTTTGGGTGTAGAGTTCTGTAGATGTCTGTTAGGTCCATCTGTTCTAGTGTGTTGTTCAGTGCCTCTGTGTCTTTACTTATTTTCTGTCTGGTTGATTTGTCTTTTGGAGTGAGTGGTGTGTTGAAGTCACCTAAAATGAATGCACTGCTGTCTATTTCCTCCTTTAATTCTGTTAGTATTTGTTTAGCATATGCGGCGCTCCTGTGTTGGGTACATATATATTTTAAATGGTTATATCTTCTTGTTGGACTGACCCCTTTATCATTATGTAATGTCCTTCTTTATCTCTTGCTACTTTCTTCATTTTGAAGTCTATTTTGTCTGATACAAGTACTGTAACACCTGCTTTTTTCTCCTTGTTGTTTGCATGAAATATCTTTTTCCATCCCTTCACTTTTAGTCTGTGTATATCTTTGCGTTTAAGGTGAGTTTCTTGTAGGCAGCATATAGATGGGTCTTGCTTTTTTATTCATTCTTTTACTCTGTGTCTTTTGATTGGTGCATTCAGTTCATTTACATTTAGGGTGATTATCGATAGATATGTACTTATTGCCATTGCTGGCTTTAGATTTGTGGTTACCAAAGGTTCAGGGGTTGCTTCTTAACTATCTAACAATCTAACTTAACTTTCTTCTTAAGTTATTGTAAACACTGTCTGATGTTTCTTTATTTCTCTCCCGTCTTATTTCTCCTCCTCCATTCTTTATATACTAGGTGTGTTATTCTTTGCCTTTAGTTAGTGTTTGGATGGTCTGCTTTCTTTGCTATGATTTTGTTTTCTCTGGTGACAGCTTTTTAGCCTTAGGAGTGCTTCCCTCTAGAGCAGTTCCTTTAAGATGTCCTGTAGAGGTGGTTTATGGGAGGCCAATTCTCTCAGCTTTTGATTGTCTGGAAATTGTTTAATCCCTCTGTCATATTTAAATGATAATCGTGCTGGATACAGTATTCTTGGTTCGAGGCCCTTCTGTTTCATTGCATTGAATATATCATGCCATTCTCTTCTAGCCTGTAAGGTTTCTGCTGAGAAGTCTGATGATAGTCTGATGGGTTTTCCTTTGAAGGTGATCTTTTTTCTTTCTCTACCTGCCTTTAGTACTCTGTCCTTATCATTGATCTTTGCCATTTTAATTATTATGTGTTTTGGTGTTGTGTTCCTGGGGTCCCTTGTGTTAGGAGATCTGTGGGCTTCCATGGACTTCCAGACTATTTCCTTCCCCAGCATGGAGAAATTTTCAGCAATTATTTCTTCAAAGACACTTTCTATCCCTTTTTCTCTCTCTTCTTCCTCTGGTACTCCTATAATGCGAATACTGTTCTGTTTGGATTGGTCACACAGTTCTCTTAATATTGTTTCATTCCTAGCGATCCTTTTATCTCTCTCTGCCTCAGCTGCTCTGTATTCCTGTTCTCTGGTTTCTATTGCATTAACAGTCTCTTGCATCTCATCCAGTCTGGTGCTAAGCCCGTCAATGGCTTATCTCATTTTGCATTGTCTTTCCTGACTTCCCTCACTTCCTCCCTTAGCTTTTGCATATTTCTCTGTAGATCCATCAGCATGGTTATGGCTTTTATTCTGAATTCTTTTTCAGGAAGATTCTGCATTTCCATCCCTTCAGGTTCCCTCTCAGGAGTTGTCTGGGTGTGGTTGATTTTTGTCTGTACTATATTCTTCTGTCTTTTCATGTTGATAGGCATGATCGCTGGTAGGTGCCACGTATGTCAGCTGGGCTCTTTAAGACAAAAAGAAAAAACAAGAAAAAAAACAAACAAGCAAAAAAAAAAAAAGAAGGAAGAGAAAGAAAGGAGAGACATAAGAAAGAAAGAAAAGAAAGAAAAAAGAATGGGAAAAAGAGAAAAAAAAGAAAAAACGCCCACCCAGAGTGGATTCTGTAAGGGTGCTATAGGTGTCACTGTTGCTCCACTATTCCACAGCCACAGCCGCACCGCTCTTTGTAGCTCTGGCCAGGGCGGGAACGAATGTGAGGCTGTTGTTCTCTGTATAAAGTTTTAGTGTGGCTCCTACCTTTTTTCAGTCACCATCCAAGGGGTCCGAAATTCCTCAGGACTCCCAGCCCGGTGGGCTGAGCGTGCCGGGGTGATGATGTTCCCTCGCTGGGCCCTCCACCTCTCCAAGACTGCTATAAACACCACACGCTTTTCTCTTTCCCGGGCGCTGGCTACACAGACCCGGGCGCGTTCCCAGCTCAAAACCTGCACCTTCTGCCTCTCCAGTGTCCGATGCACTGCGCGATGTGTGTCAGTGCTCCCGGAGCAGACCACCGGGGGCTGGGTATTTCACGGGCCTGCTCTTCCACTCCCTCCCCACTCCGAATCCTCTCCTCCCGCCAGTGTGTTGGGATGAGTGAGTGCTTGGGTCCCACCGGGTCGCGGCTCTGTATCTTACCCGCCTCGCGGGGTGCCAAGTCCTCTCATGTGTAGCTGCATGCTGTGCGCTTTCCTGTGTATTCTGGTCTCTCTTTTAGGAATAGTTGTATTTGCTGTATTTTCGTAGATAAATATAGTGTTGGGAGGAGATTTCTACCACCCTGCTCACGCCGCCATCTTCCCGGAAGTCTCAGTCTTTGCTTTTAAGGCTTTCAATTGATTGGTTGTGCCTTCTTCTATTTTTTAGGGTTATCTGCTTTACTCAATGTCCAGTGACTTAAATGTTAATCATGTTTTAAAAAATCTTTACATCAACATATAGACTGGTGTTTGGCCAATTAACTGGACACCATCATCTAGACAAACTGACACATAAAATTCACAATTATACCATCCTACTGAAGATGACAATCCTTGTGATATCTCACCACTGACACTCTAAGACCTTTTCATACATTATTTTTCTCCAAATCATATGATGCTGCTGGTGGTGGTAGTAATAGCAAGCCATTATTTAAAGCTGACTGTATACTATCTTTTCTTACTTTTCCTTTGATTTTTCTTTGGTCATCAGTTTTTGTCAATTTCTCATAAATTTATTACCATTCCTTATTCCTTTCATTCTAGAATTTAAATTTTATATTTGCTATTTCAACAATGTGTTCATTTAAAAATACATTATGAGGAAATATAATAATCACAGTGATCACACATGACTTATCTGTTATTTAGAAAATGTTTTTCTTTAAATATACTTCACATCTTGAAATTTTATATAATTTTTATGCCTAACATTTAATGTTTCAAAACAAGAATTTTACTTGTCATGCAACGTTTTTCACATATCTTAATCTTAATTTAATATTGCAATGGTATATTTTCTTGTGAACAATATATTCCAAGATATTAATAAATATTCAGTTTTCATACTATCAGTGTTTTTTTGTTGAACATTTTTCAAAAGTTTGTCTCTATCAACAAAGTTATCTGAAACATAATTATTCATAAGCCTTTGTCTGTGGTGTATGTTATTTTTTTTTGTATAGGATTCTTCAGTTCTAGAATATGATATTTAAGTTATTCCCAGTCAGGTTGAATATCTACAAAGTGTTATGAAAATACACATTATAAATACTAGGGTATTTTATATACTATCTATATGGAAAACAGTGAAATGAAAATTCATTACATTAAGACATCACTATGAATTGAATTTTGACACAGATTTTTATCTAGCCAAATTTTATTTATAAAGTTGATCTCAGCAAAGATCATGATCTTTTCACTATGGCTGGAAATACATTTTCCCTGTGGCTGGAAGTACATTGCCCACAGCAATGCTTGGCTATGAGAAACAATTAAACAAGCGCTAGAATCCTGACTGGGGTTGGAAATTGGAGATTAGTGACACTGTCCTAGCCCAATCAGTTAAAAACCCCCAGGAATACACCTGTAGTCCCGCAAGTTCAAGTTTTCTTTCACCCATTTCAGTGAGGGAAAGTACACACTAGAGGAACAGTGGGGTGTCTGACCAAACAAATGAAAAGATAAAGTTATAAAATTTAGGGAAAACATAAATAAATCAAATGCTAGAACTAAAGAAAAACAGGGCTGTGACATATAACATCAAGTCTGGAAACGTGACTTAGGGCCCATTTACCTGAGCTGAGCATGGGTGGCTGAGCCGCTCCCAGTGGCCTTTGATGAAGTTCCTTTATGAATTTTCATTTAAGAAATTTTTCATTCCCTATTTGAGCATATGTGATTAATACTGGGTTGTCAGAGAAGGCGTGGTGAAAACTACTTAGACTTAAGAATATTTCCATCTGTAGAAGTTCCTATGACATATCCTATAATGCCAGTTCAACAGTTGTAAATTCCTTCAGCCTTCATTACTCTGGCAAATTTTTAACCTCTCCTTCAAATTTGAATGATAACCTTACTAGGTAGAAGAGTCTTCATTGAAGGTCCTTCTGTTTCAATACACTAAATATTCCATTCCATTCCCTTCTGGCCTGTAAATGTTCTGCTGATAGCCTGATTAAGTTTCATTTATAATCTTTTTCCTCTGTCTGGCTGCTTTCAATATCTTCCTATACTCAGACTTTATCATTTTCTTTATTATATGCCTTGGTGTTGTCTTCCTTGGGTTCCTTTTTTAGGGATTCTCTGTTCTTCCAGGACTTGGTGTCTATTTTCTTCCCTATATTGGGGTAGTTTTTAGCAATTATTTCTTCAAACAGATTCTCTACCTTCGTCTCTCTCTTCTTCTTTTTGTACCCCTGTTGTGCCAATATTGTTTCATTTGGGGTTGTCATACAGCTTTTTGTTTCTAGAGATCCCTTTTTCTCTCTGTTCCTCAGCTTGGTTGTTTTCCTGTTCTCTAATTTCCATCTTATTGATTGTCTCCTCTACTTGCAGCAATCTATTACTCATTCCCCCTATTGCATATTACATTTCAGTTGCTGTATTCTTTAGCTCTCAGTGGTTCTTTTTTAGCTCTTCTATCTCTTTGTTGAAATCCCTCCTGAGATTGTCAATCCTTTTCCACAGATCAGTGAATCATATTTATGATTGTTACTTTGAAATCTTTATGAAGAAGATTGCTGATCTCCATTTCATTCAGCCCTCTTTCTGCTGTCTTATCCTGTAGTTCTGTTTGGAACACGTTCCTGTGCCTCCTCAATTTGTCGGGATTTCTGTGTTTCTTCCTTTGATTAGATGAACCTGCTCGGCTTCCTGGTCTGGAGAGTGACAGCTTTAGGAAGCAGGCTTCCTGTAGTGCCCACAGGCTCAGGATTCTTTGCTCACCAGTGCCTGGTTCTCCTTTGCGGTGGAACTCCACTTTCTCTTGCTGGGCTATGGGTGGGGCTGCCTTTCTGTCTGTCTGCTGGCAGTGCTCTATCTCAGGCTGCAGTGGATGTCAGTTCACCTCAGCCAGCCCTTTGTGAGCTGAGCAGTGGTGTTTCTGGAAGGGTTTTTGTGGACAGGGCTGCCTTCTGCCTGCCATGCATTGATGGCAGTGCTGCTGGGCTAAGGGAGTAGGCAGGGTGGTCATGGGACTCAGGGGGCTTGGCTGACCTTGAGGAGGGAATGCTTCCACACACACCTGCCCAGTTGGGCTGAGAGATGAGAAAGCTGTGAAAATCCCCCTCTGCCTGCCAGGCAGCAAAGTCTGATGCTGCTGGGCTGAGTGGGCCTTGCATATGGGTTTTTGCACTGGGAAGTGCCTCAAGGATGAGCCGCCAGCAAGGGGGATGGAGAATTTAGGGCTCCTGAGAGTTCCCAGACTATTGGACTGGGGGAGGGCTGGGGAAATTTCACCCATCTCTCCTTTCTTTTGTGGAGAGAGCTCTGTCTAACTCTTATTCACCTGGTACCCTTCCTGGAAATATTTCAAACTTCTGCCTTTGTTTTGGGTTTCAGTGGGACCAATAGAAAGTGCCTGTCTTCCACAAGTGGCAGGAGTCTCAGCCTCTCAGAATACTTCAACTCTCCAGGTGTCTACCCCTGCTAATCCCCAAAACCTGGTACAATGTGGATTCATGCTCCCAGAGCAGATCTCCACTCCTTTCTTTCTGTCTTCTCACTCTGGGACTCCTATAATTGAGATACTAGTTTGTATGATGTTGTTCAGAGCTCTCTTTCCCTATTCTGATTTCTTTTAAATTTTTCTGTCTTCAGATGGAGTACTTCCTATGACTCCATTTTCCAAGCCAATGATCAGTTCTTCTTCATCCTCTAGTCTGCTGTTCATTCCCTCCAGTATATTTTTTATTTTATTTACTGAATTCTTCATCTCCAGTTGGTTCTTTTTTAGACTTTCTATCTCATTGTTGAGGTCTGCCTTAAATTCTGTTATTGTTTTCTCATGTCCAGTGAGTATCTTTATATCCATTGCTTTATACTCCTTATCAGGCAGATTGGTTAACTCTGTTTCATTTAGGTTTTTTTTTTCCCTTGGGTTTTTCCTATTCTGCAGTTGGAACATATTCTTCACCTGATTTTGTATGACTTCCTGTTCTTGGTTCTATGAATTTGTTAAAGGGCTTACTGTTCTGGTCTTGAAGGATTGCCTTGCATGGAAGACTCCACTGTGTAGACCACATATTCCTTGTGGTTTTGGCATGCTGGAGGCTGAGTAAGTGTGAGATGAGTTTTTCCAGGTGCTGGGGATCCCAGGGTATGGTCCCAAGGAGTGCATCCTTGGGGACCCTGGGTGGACTTCACTGGGTTCTGCACTGATGGGGTTGCATGGTGGTCAAGCAGTGCAGTCCAGGTAACTCCTGGATTGGCACCAGCTGAGTCTCTTGTGTCTTCTCACCTGTATGTTCATGTTCACTTTCAGCCAATTGAGAGTGCTCCAGGAAATTACTGCATTGGGTGCCCACCAGGGTGTGATGGTGACTAGGAGTCAGGCTTTGTGCACATTTCACCTTAGCACCACATAGTCGGGACTGCTCCTGGAAATCTGGCATATGCACCCACAGACTCTGCTGAAAGCCAGGATGATGCACTGTGTGTTTGTTCATTCTGCAGTGGTCACTGTGCAATCTGGGTTACTCAAGGTAATTCCTGCTTCAGTGCCCAATGGGTCCCACCTGTGACCTGGAGTCAGGTATAGCACACAGGTATCCCACTATGCTATGGGTAGTTGTCCCAGCATTACCAGCCTATAGATTTCTGCATACTCCCAATGAGCTGGGGAATTTTCCAGTCCTGTTGACAGGGGCTGGGCTGGATAATGGAAAGCAACTTGGAAGGACTGCTGGATCATGCCTAGATTATTCTCTCAGCTGCATTAATATTTGTGGAAGGAGCACAAACAATGCCGCTGGTCGGCTCCTTCCAACCCAGACTGCCTCCGATGGTTTCCTTGCAAGGCAGTGGATATTTAGTTCTGAAACTTAGGTTCTTTCACTTATGGTCTACTTGCACTTTAAACTGGAAGACTTATTTCCTGTGCCTCATTGCAGAGAGGCCACACCTGGCTCTGTCATCAATATTCCTACCCCAGCCCTCTGCTGGTGGCTGTGCTGGGTGTGGGGTTCCCATGGTTACCATGTCTCTGTTTCTCCGGCCATCAAGAAAAAGTCTTTCTGTCCTTATTATATAAAAAAGTGTTCACTTCAGTCTCAGTTCTTCTTTGGGGTGAAATATTACATATAAAGTTATAGATTTGGTGTGTAGGTGGGAGAAGGTGGATTCAGGCTCTCTATACTCTGACATCTTCCCGCAATCGTGAGAAAACACTTCTGATAGAAGATGACATTATCTGCGGCCTATATACGTATTTCTTTTGGATATTTTTTAAATTTTTTATTGAGGTATTATTGATCTACACACTTATAAAAGTTTCACATGAAAAAACAATGTGGTTACTGCATTACCCATATTATCAAGTCCCCACCCATACCCCATTGCAGTCACTGTCCATCACAGTGTAGTAAGATGCCACAGATTCACTATTTGCCTTCGCTGTGCTACACTGCCTTCCCCGGGCCCCTTACACCATGTGTACTAAATATAATACCCCTCAATCCCCTTCTCCCTCCCTCCTCACCCACTCTCCAATACCCCCCCCCCCTTTGGTAACCACTAGTACCCTTCGTGGAGTCTGTGAGTCTGCTGCTGCTTTGTTCCTTCAGTTTTGCTTTGTTGTTATACTCCACAAATGAGGGAAATCATTTGGCACTTGTCTATCTACACCTGGCTTATTTCACTGAGCATAATACCCTCCAGCTCCATCCAGGTGGTTGCAAATGGTAGGATTTGTTCCTTTCTTATGGCTGAATAATATTCCATTGTGTATATGTGCCACTTCTTCTTTATCTATTCATCTACTGATGGACACTTAGGTTGCTTCCATATCTTGGCTATTGTAAATAGTGCTGCAATAAACATAGGGGTGCATATGTCCTTTTGAATCTGAGAACATGTATTCTTTGGGCAAATTCCAAAGAGTGGGATAGCGGGGTTAAATGGAATTTCTATTTTGAGTTTTTTGTGGAACCTCCATATAGCTTTCCACAATGGTTGAACTAGCTTACATTCCCACCAGCAGTGTAGGAGGGTTCCCTTTTCTCCACATCCTTGCCAGCATTTGTTGTTCTTATTCTTTTCCATGCTGGCCATCCTGATTAGTGTCAGGTGATATCTCATTGTGGTTTCAATTTGCATTTCCCTGATAATTAGTGATATGGAGCATCTTTTCATGTGTCGGTTGGCCATCTGAATTTCTTTTTTGGTGAATTGTCTGTTCATATCTTGGTCCATTTTTTAATCAGGTTATTTGCTTTTTGAGTGTTGAGGCATGTGAGTTCTTTATATATTTTGGATGTTAACCCCTTGTCGGATATATCATTTACAAATATATTCTACCATACTGTAGGATGCCTTTTTATACTGTTGATGGTATCCTTTGCCGTACAGAAGATTTTTAGTTTGATGCAGTCCCATGTGTTCATTTTTGCTTTTGTTTCCCTTGCTCAAGGATATGCATTCAGGAAGAAGTTGCTCGTGCTTATATTCAAGAGATTTTTGCCTATGTTGTCTTCTCAGAGTTTTATGGTTTCATAATGAACATTCAGGTTTTTGATCCATTTCGAGTTCACTTTTGTTTAAGGGGTTAAACAATAATCCGGTTTCATTCTCTTGCATGTAGCTGTCCAGTTTTGCCAACACCAGTTGTTGAAGACACTATAATTTCCCCATTTTATGTCCATGGCTCCTTTATCATATATTAATTGACCATATATGGTTGGGTTTATATCTGGGCTCTCTGGTTTGTTCCATTGGTCTATTGTTCTTGTGTCAGTACCAAATTGTCTTGATTACTGTGGCTTTATAGTAGAACTTGAAGTTGGGGAGCATAATCACCCCGGCGTTATTCTTACTTCTTAGGATTGCTTTGTCTATTCGGGCTCTTTGGTTCCATTTAAATTTAAGAATGATTTTCTCTAGTTCACTGAAGAATGCTGTTGGTATTTTGATAAGAATTGCACTGAATTTGTAGATTGCTTTAGGCAGGTTGGCCATTTTGACAATATTAATTCTTCCTATCCATGACCATGGGATTTGTTTCCATTTATTGGTATCTTCTTTAATTTCTCTCGTGAGTGTCTCATAGTTTTCAAAGTATAGGTCTTTCACTTCCTTGGATAAGTTTGTTCCTAGGTATTTTATTCTTTTTGATGCAACTGTGAATGGAATTGTTTTTGCTTTCTCCCTCTGTTCATTCATCATTAGTGTATAGGACTGCAACAGATTTCTGTGTATTAATTTTGTGTCCCACAACTTTGCTGAATTCAGATATTAGATCTAGTAATTTTGGAGTGGATTCTTTAGGGCATTTTATGTACAATATCATGTCATCTGCAAACAGGGACAGTTTAATTTCTTCCTTACCAATCTGGATGCCTTTTTTTAAGTTTATTTTGATATCATTAATCTACAATTAAATGAGTCATATTATGGTGATTACACTACCCCTTCATCAGGTTCTCCCCCCAACCCCATTGCAGTCACTGTCCATCAGCATAGTGAGGTGCCATAGAGTCACTACTTGTCCTCTCTGGGTTGTACAGCCCTCCCCGTACCCCCCGAACATTACATCTGCTAATCGTATTGTCCCTTCTTCCCCCTTACCCCTCCCTTCCCACCCATCCTCCCCAGTCCCTTTCCCTTTGGTAACTATTAGTCCGTTCTTGGGTTCTGTGAGTCTCCTGCTGTTTTGTTCCTTCAGTTTTTTTTTCTTTAGTTCTTATACTCCACATATGAGTGAAATCATTTGGTACTTGGCTTTTTCAGCTTGATTTATTTCACTGAGCATAATACCCTCTAGCTCCATCCATGTTGTTGCAAATGGTAGGATTTGTTTTTCTTTGTGTTGTCTAATTCCTGTGGCAAGGACCTCCAGAACTATGTTGAATAAATGTGGGGAGAGTGGGCATCCTTGTCTTGTTCCTGATCTTAAATAAAGGAAAGGCTTTCAGCTTCTCGCTGTTAAGTGAAATGTTGGCTGTTTGTTTGTCATATATGGCCTTTATTATATTGAGGTACATGCCCTCTATACCCATTTTGTTGAGAGTTTTTATCATGAATGGATGTTGATTTTGTCAAATGCTTTTTCAGCATGTATGGAGATGATCATGTGGTTTTTGTCCCTCTTTTTGTTGGTGTGGTGAATGATGTTGATGGATTTCTAATATTGTATCATACTTGCATCCCTGGAATAAATTCTACTTGATCATGGTGGATGATTTTTTTAATATATTTTTGAAGTAGGTTTGCTAATATTTTGTTGAGTATTTTTGCATCTATGTTCATCAGGAATATTGCTGTGTAATTTTCTTTTTTTGTGGTGCGTTTGCCTGGTTTGGGTATTAGAATGATGCTGGCCTCACAGAATGAGTTTGGGAGTATTACCTCCTCTTCTACTTTTTGGAAAACTTTAAGGAGGATGGGTATTAGGTCTTCACTAAACGTTTGATAAAATTCAGCAGTGAAACCATTTGGTTCAGAAGTTTTGTTCTTAGGTAATTTTTTGATTACCAATTCAATTTCTTTGCTGGTAATTAGACTAGTACAGTTTTCTGTTTCTTTCTGGATCAGCCTTGGAAGGTTGCATTTTTCTAGAAAGTTGTCCATTTCTTCAAGGTTATCCAGTTTGTTAGCATATAATTTTTCATTGTATTCTCTAACAATTCTATTTCTGTGGTGTCTGTAGTGATTTTTCCTTTCTCATTTCCAATTCTGTTTATGTGTGTAGACTCTCTTTTTTTCTTGATAAGTCTGGCTACGGGTTTATCTATTTTGTTTATTTTCTCAAAGAACCAGCTCTTGCTTTCATTGATTCTATTGTTTTATTCTTCTCGATTTCATTTATTTCTGCTCTAATCTTTATTGCATCCTTCCTTCTACTGACTTTGGGCCTCATTTGTTCTTCTTTTTCTAGCTTCGTTAATTGCGAGTTTAGACTGCTCATATGGGATTGTTCTTCTTTCCTGAGGTAGGCCTGTATTGCAATATACTTCCCTCTTAGCACGGCCTTCACTGCATTCCACAGATTTTGTGGTGTTGAATTATTGTTGTCATTGGTCTCCATATATTGCTTGACCTCTGTTTTTATTTGGTCATTGATCCATTGGTTATTTAGGAGCATGATGTGAAGCCTCCATGTGTTTGTGGGATTTTGTATTTTCTTTGCGTACTTTATTTCTAGTTTCATATCTTTGTGGTCTGAGAAACTGGTTGGTACAGCTTCAATCTTTTTGAATTTACAGAGGCTCTTTTTGTGGCCTAGTATACGATATATTCTTGGAAACGTTCCCTGTGCACTTGAGAAGAATGTGTATTCTGCTGATTTTGGGTGTAGAGTTCTGTAGATGTCTGTTAGGTCCATTAGTTCTACTGTGTTGTTCAGTGCCTCTGTCTCCTTACTTATTTTCCCTCTGGTTGATCTGTCCTTTGGAGTGAGTGGAGTGTTGAAGTCTCTTAGAATGAATGCACTGTATTCAATTTCCCCTTTTAATTCTGTTAGTATTTGTTTCACATATGTAGGTGATCCTGTGTTGGATGCATAGATATTTATAATGGTTATACCCTCTTGTTGGAATGACCCCTTTATCATTATGTAATGTCCTTCTTTCTCTCTTGTGACTTTCTTTGTTTTGAAGTCTATTTTGTCTGATACAAGTACTGCAACTCCTGCTTTTTTCTCCCTATTAGTTGCATGAAATATATTTTTCCATCCCTTCATTTTTAGTCTGTGTATGTCTTTGGGTTTAAAGTGAGTCTCTTGTAGGCAACATACAGACAGGTTTTTTTTTATCCATTCACTGACACTGTGTCTTTGATTGGTGCATTCAGACCATTTACATTTATGGTGATTATCCATAAGTATGTACTTATTGCCATTGCAGACTTTAGATTCGTGGTTACCACAGTTTCAAGGTTAACTTTCTTACTATCTAAGAGTCTAACTTAACTCACTTAGTATGTTATTACAAACACAATCTAAAGGTTTTTTTTTCTCTTCCTATTTCTTCCTCCTCCAATCTTTATATATTAGGTATCATATTCTGTACTTTTTGTATATCCTTTGACTGATTTGGGGGGTAGTTGATTTAATTTTGTATTTGCTTAGTAATTAACTGTTCTACTTTCTTTACTGTGGTTTTATTACCTCTTGTGACAGCTATTAAATTTAGGAACACTTCCATCTATACCAGTCCCTCCAAAATACACTGCAGACATGGTTTGTGGGAAGTAAATCCTCTCCGCTTTTGCTTATCTGGAAATTGTTTAATCCCTCCTTCAAATTTAAATGATAATCTTGCCGGATAAAATATTCTTGGTTTAAGATCCTTCTGCTTCATTGCATTAAATACATCATCCCACTCCCTTCTGGCCTGTAAGGTTTCTGCTGAGAAGTCTGATGATAGCCTGATGGGCTTTCTTTTGTATGTGATCTTACTTCCCTCTCTAGCTGCTTTTAATAGTCTGTCCTTATCCTTGATCTTTGCCATTTTAATTACTATATGTCTTGGTGTTGTATTCCTTGGGTCCCTTGTGTTGGGAGATCTGTGCCCCTCCATGGCCTGAGAGACTATCTCCTTCCCCAGATTGGGGAAGTTTTCAGCTATTACCTCCTCAAAGACACTTTCTATCCCTCCTTCTCTCCTCTTCTTCTGGTACCCCTATAATACAAATAATGTTCCTTTTGAATTGGTCACACAGTTCTCTCAATATTCTTTCATTCTTAGAGATCCTTTTTTCTCTGTGTGCCTCAGCTTCTTTGTATTCCTCTTCTCTAATTTCTATTTCATTTATCGTCCCCTCCACCATATCTAATCTGCTTTTAAAACCTTCCATTGTATGTTTCATTTCTGATACTGTGTCCCGTAATGATTGGATCTCTGACCAGAATTCATTCCTGAGTTCTTGAATATTTTTCTGTACCTCGAGAGCATGTTTTTGATTTTTTTTTGAAGTCTTTTTCAGAAAGATTCATGAGGTCAATTTCATTTGATTCTTTCTCTGGTGTATTTATAATTTTGCTTTGAACCAGGTTCCTTTGATGTTTCTTATTTGTATGTGGCACCCTCTAGTGCCCTGAAGCTCTACTCTCTGGAACTGCTCAGTCCCTGAAGCAATGTTATGGGTTGCAGGGCAGCAGTGTAAGTGCCTGGGGGAAGGAGAGATCTGTTTCCTGCTTCTGGGCTACAATGCCTGTCCCCATTGCCAGAACCAGTGGGCCAAGCACACAAGTATAAACCTCTGTGCTTTGCATTTGTAGCTGCTGTAGGCAGGGCTTCACTCTGGCTGGCCTAGCCAGGGTAAGTAAGGTTTACTGGTTTTCAAGCCAGGTACAGGCTGGCTAGGAGGAAGGCGCAGGAGGCTGCGTATTCCTTGGAGCTGCATAGCGAGCCATGGGGCTGGAATGCCTGATGATCATGAAAGTTCCCAACCAGCTGGGCAGAGTGCACCTGGACAATTTTGTCTACCTGTCCTCTCTCCTGAGCAGTAAGCTCTGTGCAATCCTTGACCCTTTAGTAGCCCTCTTGCTAGGGGCTTCTTTGTAAGGAAGTCTCTCAGTCTGCCTGCCTTTCTTTTGTCCCAGAGCAGCCAGATATGGATCCCTGTTTTCCACAAGCAGCTGGAATCTCAGTTTCTCCAGGTATTCTGCCTGTCTTAGCTTTCCAATCCCCCTAATCACCAGAGCACCATGTAAGGTAGGTTTGTGTTCCCAAAGCAGATCTCTAGAGCTAGGTATTCCGCAATCCCAGGCCTCAACCCCCTCCCCACTCCGTTTCTCTTCTTCCCGCCAGTGAGCTGGTTTGGGGAAGGGCTTGGGTCCCACCAGGCCATGGCTTTGGTATGTTACCCTGCTGTGTGAGGTTTATTCTTCCCTCCAGGTGTATACAGTCTGGTGTAGCCCATTCTCCTGTTGCTCTTTCAGGATTCGTTGTATTAATTATATTTTCATATATATGCAGTTTTAGGACAAAGACTTTGTCTCACCTCTCATGCTGCCATCTTTAGTCTGATCTCTCTTATTAGAGTATCAAGCTTAAAATAAATAGTAGGAAAAAAAGAAAACTTTGTGAACTGTGATTTAAAAAAAAAAAGGCTCCCAGGAACAAAAAGCAGACTGACAGTTGGCCAGCAATTAGTTATCAGACAAGGATTATAGAATTTCAGTGAATATTTTCCTTGAGAGAGAAATATATGATGAAGTTATTTGAAAGCACAAAAAATTAATCCAGAGAATAAAAGTGTGGAAAAAATTTAAATGGTTGTTATAGAAGTGGAAAACAGGATTATGTGATAAACATTTAATTGATGAGTTAAAGGGCATATTTTACAGGGTAGAACAGGATTAATGAACTAGAAGATAAAAATAATAGAAACTGAAGTAAGAAAGAGAAAGAAGTAATGGTAAATGTAATGATAAATGAGCATAAGACACATTCAAAATAAAATAAACATACTGAGAGAGGACACAAAAAATGGAAGCAGAAATAATGTTCAAGGGTATAATGGCTGATAGTTTTCCAAAACTGATAAAAGGGATAACACATTAAAGACTGATACATGAAAGATAAACTGCGCATGGATCCATGGTAATATATGTACTGAAATACAAAAAGATAAAAGAGCGGATTCTGGGAAGATGGCGGCATGAGCAGGGCGACTGAAATCTCCCACCAAAACCATATATATGGCTTCCGGGAAGATGGCAGTGTGAGCAGGGTGGCAGAAACCTCCTCCCAACACTATATTTATCTACGAAAACACAGCAAATAAATCTATTCCTAAAAGAGAGACGAGAACACACAGGAAAGCGCACAGCGTGCAGTTACACCCGAGAGCACTCGGCACCCCAAGAGGCGGTCTTAAAGCGCCCAGCTGACATACGTGGCAACTATCGGTGACCAATTCTATAGCCATGAAAAGACAGAGGAATATGGTTCAGACCAAAATCAACCAGACAACCCCAGAGAGCGAGTCTGAAGGGATGGAAATGCACAGTCTTCATGAAAAAGAATTCAGAATAAAAGTCATAACCATGCTGATGGACCTACAGAGAAATGTGCAAGAGCTGAGGAACGAAGTGAGGGAACTGAGGAAAGACAATGCACAAATCAGACAAGCGTTCGACGGGCTTAACAGCAGAATGGATGAGATGCAAGAGACTGTTTATGAATAGAAAACAGAGAACAGGAGTACAGAGCAGCTGAGGCAGAGAGAGATAAAAGGATTTCTAGGAATGAAAGAATATTAAGAGAACTGTGTGACCAATCCAAACGGAACAATATTCGCATTATAGGAGTACCTGAGGAAGAAGAGAGAGAAAAAGGGATAGAAAGTGTCTTTGAAGAAATAATTGCTGAAAACTTTCCCTCGCTGGGGAAGGAAGTAGTCTCGCAGTCCACCGAAGCTCATAGATCTCCCAACACAAGGGACCCAAGGAAGACAACACCAAGACACATAATAATTAAGATGGCAAAGATCAAAGATAAAGACAGGGTATTAAAGGCAGCTAGAGACAGAAAAAAGATGACCTACAAAGGAAAACCCATCAGACTATCATCAGACTTCTCAACAGAAACCTTACAGGCCAGAAGAGAATGGCATGATATATTTAACGTTATGAAACAGAAGGGCCTCGAACCAAGAATATTGTGTCCAGCACGATTATCATTTAAATATGATGGAGGGATTAAACAATTTCTAGACAAACGAAGTTGAGGGAATTTGCGTCTCATAAACCACCACTACAGGATATCTTAAATGGACTGCTCTAGATTGAAGCACACCTAAGGCTAAAAAGATGTCACCAGAGAAAATAATATCATAGCAAAGAAAGCAGACCATCCAAATACTAACTAAAAGCAAAGAATAAAACACCTACTATAGAAAGAATGAAGGAGGAGGAATAAGAAGGGAGAGAAATAAAGAAACATCAGACTGTGTTTACAATAACTTAACAAGAAAGTTAAGATAGATTGTTAGATAGTAAAGAAGCAACCCTTGAACCCTTGGTAACCACGAATCTAAAGCCAGCAATGGCAACAAGTACATATCTATCAATACTCACCCTAAATGTAAATGGACTGAAGGCACCAATCAAAAGACACAGAGTAGCAGAATGGATAAAAAAGCAACACCCATCTATATGCTGCCTACAAGAAACTCACCTCAAATCCAAAGATATACACAGACTAAAAGTGAAGAGATGGAAAAAGATATTTCATGCAAACAACAAAGAGAAACAAGCAGGTGTTGCAGTACTTGTATCAGACAAAATAGACTACAAAACGAAGAAAGTAGCAAAAGATAAAGAAGGACATTACATAATGATAAAGGGGTCAGTCCAACAAGAAGATATAATCATTATAAATATATATGCACCCAACACAGGAGCGCCAGCATATGTGAGACAAATACTAACAGAATTAAAGGAGGAAATAGACAGCAATGCATTCATCTTAGGAGACTTCAACACACCACTCACTCCAGAGGACAGATCAACCAGACAGAAAATAAGTAAAGACACAGAGGCACTGAACAACACACTAGAACAGATGGACCTAACAGACATCTACAGAACTCTACACCCAAAGGCAACAGGATACACATTCTTCTCAAGTGCACATGGAACATTTTCCACAATAGACCACATACTAGGCCACAAAAAGAACCTCAGTATATTTAAAAATATTGAAATTCTACCAACCTGCTTCTCAGATCACCAAGGTATAAAACTAGAAATAAATTTTAGAAAGAAATCAAAAAGGCTCACAAATACATGGAGACTTAACAACACTCTCCTAATTAATCAATGGGTTAACGACCAAATCAAAACAGAAATCAAAGAATATATTGAGACTAATGACAACAACAACACAAAGCCAAAACTTCTGTGGAACGCAGCAAAGGCAGTTCTAAGAGGAAAGTATATTGCAATCCAGGCCTATTTAAAGAAGGAAGAACATTACCAAATGAATAGTCTAAAGACACAATTACTGAAACTGGAAAAAGAAGAACAAATGAGGACCAAACTCACCAGAAGGAGGGATATAATAAAGATTAGAGAAGAAATAAATAAAATTGAGAAGAATAAAACAATAGAAAAAATCAATAAAACCAAGAGCTGGTTCTTGGAAAAAATAAACAAAATAGATAAACCCCTAGCCAGACTCATTAAGAGAAAAAGAGAATCTACACACATAAACACAATCAGAAATGAGAAAGGAAAAATCACGACAGACGCCACAGAAATACAAAGAATCATAAGAGAATATTATGAGAATCTATATGCTAACAAGCTGGAAAACATAGAAGAAATGGACAACTTCTTAGAAAAATACAACCTTCCAAGACTGACCAAGCAAGAAACAGAAAAACTAAACAGACCAATCACCAGTGACGAAATCGAATTGGTAATCAAAAAACTACCCAAGAACAAAACCCCGGGCCTGATGGATTCACCTCTGAATTCTACCAGACATATAGAGAAGAAATAACACCAATTATCCTTAAAGTTTTCCAAAAAATAGAAGAGGAGGGAATACTTCCAAACTCATTCTATGAAGCCAGCATCACTCTAATACCAAAACCGGAAAAGACCTCACCAAAAAAGAAAATTACAGACCAATATCCCTGATGAACGTAGATGCAAAAATACTCAACAAAATATTAGCAAACCGAATTCAAAAATACATCAAGAGGATCATACAACATGATCAAGTGGGATTCATCCTAGGGATGCAAGGATGGTACAACATTCGAAATTCCATCAACATCATCCCCCACATCAACAAAAAGAAGAACAAAAACCACATGATCATCTCCATAGATGCTCAAAAAGCATTTGACAAAATTCAGCATCCATTTCTGATTAAAACTCTCAACAAAATGGGTACAGACGGCATGTACCTCAACATCATAAAGGCTATATATGACAAACCCACAGCTAACATCATACTTAACGGCGAGATGCTGAAAGCTTTTCATCTAAGATCGGGAACAAGACAGGGATGCGCACTCTCTTCACCGTTATTCAACATAGTACTGGAGGTCCTAGCCACAGCAATCAGACAAAACAAAGAAATACAAGGCATTCAGATTGGTAAAGAAGAAGTCAAATTGTCACTATTTGCAGATGACATGATAGTGTACATAAAAAACCCTAAAGATTCCATTCCAAAACTACTAGAACTAATATCTGAATTCAGCAAAGTTGCAGGATACAAAATTAACACACAGAAATCTGTTGCTTTCCTATACACTAATGATGAACTAACAGAAAGAGAAATCAGAAAAACAATTCAATTGACAATTGCATCAAAAAGAATAAAATACCTAGGAATAAACCTAACGAAGGAAGTGAAAGACCTGTACTCTGAAAACTACAAGACACTCCTAAGAGAAATTAAAGAGGACACTAACAAATGGAAATGCATCCCATGCTCTTGGCTAGGAAGAATAAATATTGTCAAAATGGCTATACTACCTAACGCAATCTACAGATTCAATGCAATCCCTATCAAACTACCAACAGCTTTCTTCAATGAACTGGAACAAATAATTCTAAAATTCATATGGAACCACAAAAGACCCCGAATAGCCAAAGCAATCCTGAGAAGGAGGAATAAAACAGGGGGAATTACACTCCCTGACTTCAAGCTCTACTACAAAGCCACAGTAATCAAGACAATTTGGTATTGGCACAAAAACAGACCCACAGACCAGTGGAACAGAATAGAAAATCCAAACATTAACCCAAACATATACAGTCAATTAATATTTGATAAAAGTGCCTTGGATATACAATGGGGAGATGACAGCCTCTTCAGCAGCTGGTGTTGGACAAACTGGACAGCTACATGTAAGAGAATGAAACTGGACTACTGTCTAGCCCCATACACAAAGGTAAGCTCAAGGTGGATCAAAGACCTGAATGTAAGTCATGAAACCATAAAACTCTTAGAAAAAAACATAGGCAAAAATCTCTTGGACATTAACATGAGCAACTTCAAGAACATATCTCCCCGGGAAAGGGAAACAAAAGCAAAAATAATCAAGTGGGACTATATCAAGCTGAAAAGCTTCTGTACAGCAAAGGACACCATCAGTTGAACAAAAAGACATCCTACAGTATGGGAGAGTATATTCATAAATGACATATCCAATAAGGGGTTGACATCCAAAATATATAAAGAACTCATGCACCTCAACAAACAAAAAGCAAATAATCCAGTTAAGAAATGGGTAGACGACATGAATAGACACTTCTCCAAAGGAGAAATTCAGGTGGCCCAAAGGCACATGAAAAGATGCTCCACATCGCTAATCATCAGAGAAATGCAGATTAAAACCACGAGATATCACCTCACACCAGTGAGGATGGCCAACATCCAAAACACAAACAACAACAAATGTTGGCGAGGATGTGGAGAAAAGGGAACCCTCCTACACTGCTGGTGGGACTGCAAATTAGTTCAACCATTGTGGAAAGCAGCATGGAGGTTCCTCAAAAAACTCAAAATAGAAATACCATTTGACCCAGGAATTCCACTCCTAGGAATTTACCCTAAGAATGCAGCAGCCCAATTTGAAAAGGACAGATGCACCCCTATGTTTATTGCAGCACTATTTACAATAGCCAAGAAATGGAAGCAACCTAAGTGTCCATCAGTAGATGAATGGATAAAGAAGATGTGGTACATATACACAATGGAATATTATTCAGCCATAAGAAGAAAACAAATCCTACCATTTGCAACAACATGGATGGAGCTAGAGGGTATTATGCTCAGTGAAATAAGCCAAGCCGAAAAAGACAAGTATCAAATGATTTCACTCATATGTGGAGTATAAGAACAAAGAAAAAATACTGAAGGAACAAAACAGCAGCAGACTCACAGAACCCAAGAACGGACTAATAGTTACCAAAGGGAAAGGGACTGGGGAAAATGGGCGGGAAGGGAGGGATAAGAGGGAAAAAGGGGCATTACGATTAGCAGATGTAATGTTGGGGGGGCACGGGGAAGGGCAGTACAACTCAGAGAAGACAAGTAGTGATTCTATAGCATCTCACTACGCTGATGGACAGTGACTGTAATGGGGTTGGTGGGGGGGACCTGATGAAAGGGTAGTTTAATAACCGTAATATTGCACATGTAATTGTACATTAATGATAATGAAATAAATTATATTAAAAAATAATAATAAATAAATAAAAGAAATATATAATATACAATGAAAAAATCATACATATTTGTGAAAATACAACAAATACAACGATTCCTAAAAAAGAGACGAGAAGATACACTACAACAGCCAGGCTACAGCTACCCCTGCGAGAACTCAGTGCCTCACGAATCAGGTGGGCAGCTAAGCAGGAACGACTCCAGAACCCATATCAAGGGCTGGAAATCACCAAGGGACCAGAAGGCACCCAGGGAGACTTCAAACCCCCGCAGTGCTATAGGCTAGGCTGAGGGCAACCCTGCATACAGGCAGCTCCAGGGATTATCCCAGAGACTGCCTCTGGTGTGTGAGAAACCAGTTCAGGCCCCGGAGAAGGGCAAGGAGAACAACAACCAGGAAGGGACTTTGTTCTCCCAGCTGACACACGTGGCGACTACCAGCGACCACTACTATTGCCATGAAAAGAAGGAGGAATATGGTCCAGACAAAGCTTAGCCAGACCCCAGAGAGGGGGCCTCATGGGATGGATATGCACAGTCTTCCTGAAAAAGAATTCAGAATAAAAGTCAACCATGCTGATGGATCTACAGAGAAATATGCAAGAGCTAAGGGAGGAAGTGAGGAAAGACAATGCAGAAATCAGACAAGTGATCGACGGGCTTAGCAGCAGACTGGATGAGATGCAAGAGACTGTTAATGGAATAGAAATCGGAGAACAGGAATACAGAGAAGCTGAGGCAGAGAGAGATAAAAGGATCTCTAAGAATGAAAGAATATTAAGAGACCTGTGTGACCAATCCAAATGCAACAATATTTGCATTATTGGAGTACCAGAAGAAGAAGAGAGAAAAAGGAATAGGAAGTGTCTTTGAAGAAATAATTGCTGAAAACTTCCCCAAACTGGGGAAGGAAATAGTTTCTCTATGGAAGCCTACAGATGTCCCAACACAAGGGACACAAGGAAGAAAACACCAAGACACATAATAATTAAATGGCAAAGATAGAAGATAAGGACAAAGTATTAAAGGCAGGTAGAGAGAGAAGAAAGATCACCTAAAAAGGAAAACCCATCAGACTATCATCAGACTTCTCAACAGAAACCTTACAGGCCAGAAGAGAATGGCATGATATATTTAACGTAATGAAACAGAAGGGCCTTCAACCAAAAATATTGTATCCAGCACGATTATCATTTAAATATGATGGAGGGATTAAACAATTCCCAGACAAGCGAAAGCTGAGGGAATTTGCCTCCCACAAACGACCTCTACAGGATATCTTAAAGGGACTGCTCTAGATGGAAGCACTCCTAAGGCTAAAAAGATGTCACCAGAGAAAATAAAATCATAGCAAACAAAGCTGACCATCCAAGTACTAACTAAAGGCAAAAAGTAAAATCAACTATCCACAAAAACAGTCAAAGGAAATGTAAAAGAGTACAGAATAAAACACCTAGTATATAAAGAATGGAGGAGAAAGAATAAGAAGGGAGAGAAATAAAGAATCATCAGACTGTGTTTATAATAGCTTAACAAGAGAGTTAAGTTAGACAGTTAGATAGTAAAGAAGCTACCCTTAAACCTTTGGTAACCACGAATCTAAAGCCGGCAATGGCAATAAGTACATATCTATTAATCACCCTAATTGTAAATGGACTGAATGCACCAATCAAAAGACACAGAGTAATAGAATGGATAAAAAAGCAAGACCCATCTATATGCTGCTTACAAGAGACTCACCTCAAACCCAAAGATATACACAGACTAAAGGTGAAGGGATGGAAAAAGATATTTCATGTAAACAACAAGGAGAAAAGAGCAGGTGTTGCAGTAATTGTATTGGACAAAATAGACTTCAAAATGAAGAAAGTAGCAAGAATTAAAGAAGAACATTATATAATGGTAAAGGGGTCAGTCCATCAAGAGGATATAACCAATATAAATATGTATGCACCCAACACAGGAGCACCGACATATGTGAAACAAATACTAACAGAATTAAAAGAGGAAATAGAAAGCAATGCATTCATTTTAGGAGACTTCAACACACCACTCACTCCAAAGAACAGATCAACCAGACAGAAAATAAGTAAAGACACAGAGGCACTGAACAACACACTAGAAGAGATGGAACTAACAGACATCTACAGAACTCTACACCCAAATGCAGCAGGATAAACATTCTTCTCAAGTGCACATGGAACATTTTCTAGAATAGACCACATACTAGGCCACAAAAAGAACCTCAGTAAATACAAAAATATTGCAATTTTACCAACCAACTTCTCAGATCACAAAGGTATAAAACTAGAAATAAATTGTACAAAGAAAACAAAAGGCTCACAAATACATGACGGCTTAATAACATACTCCTAAATAATCACTGGGTCAATGACCAAATTAAAACAGAGATCAAACAATATATGGAGACTAATGACAACAACACAAAGCCACAACTTCTGTGGGATGTAGCAAAGGCAGTTCTAAGAGGAAAGTATATTGCAATCCAGGCCTATTTAAAGAAGGAAGAACAATCCCAAATGAATAGCCTAAAGACACAATTATTGAAATTGGAAAAAGAAGAACAAATCAGACATCCAAAACACAAACAACTATAAATGTTGGTGAGGATGTAGAGAAAAGGGAACCCTCCTACACTGCTGGAGGGAATGCAAATTAGTTCAACCATTGTGGAAAGCAGTATGGAGGTTCCTCAAAAAACTCAAAATAGAAATACCATTTGACGCAGGAATCCCACTCCTAGGAATTTGTCCTAAGAATGCAGCAGCCCAGTTTGAAAAAGACATATGCACCCCTATGTTTATCACAGCACTATTTACAATAGCCAAGAAATGGAAGCAACCTAAGTGTCCATCAGTAGATGAATGGATAAAGAAGAGGTGGTACATATACACAATGGAATATTATTCAGCCAAAAGAAGAAAACAAATCCTACCATTTGCAACAACACGGATGGTGCTACAGGGTATTATTCTCAGTGAAATAAGCCAAGCGGAAAAAGACATATATCAAATGATCTCACTCAAATGTGGAGTATAAGAACAAATAAAAAAACTGAAGGAACAAAAACAGCAGCAAACTTACAGAACCCAAGAACAGACTAATAGTTACCAAAGGGAAAGGAAATGAGGAGGATGGGTGGGAAGGGAAGGACAAGGGGGAAAAGGGCCGTTACGATTAGCAGACATAATGTTGCGGGGGCGTGGGGAGGGCTGTACAACTCAGAGAAGACAAGTAGTGACTCTATAGCATCTCACTACACTGAAGGACAGTGGCTGTAATGGGGTTGGTGGGGGGGCCCTGATGAAGGGGGTAGTGTAATAACCATAATATTGCACATGTAATTGTAGATAAATGATACAAAAATATATTATCTAAAAAAAAGAACAAATGAGGCCCAAAGTCACCAGAAGGAGAGACATAATAAAGATTAGAGCAGAAATAAAATTTAGAAGAATAAAACAATACAAAAAACCAATGAAGCCAAGAGCTGTTTTTTTGAAAAAATAAACAAAATAGATAAACCCCTAGCCAGACTTAAGAGAAAAAGGGAATCTACACATATAAACAAAATCAGAAATGATAAAGGAAAAATCACGACGGACCCCACAGAAATACAAAGAATTATAAGAGAATACTATGAAAATCTATATGCTAACAAACTGGAAAACCTAGAAGAAATGGACACCTTCTTAGAAAAATACAACCTTCCAAGACTGACCAAGCAAGAAACAGAAAACCTAAACAGACCAATTACCAGCAAAGAAATTGAATCAGTAATCAAAAAACTACCTAAGAACAAAACCCCTGGGCCAGATGGATTCACCTTTGAATTTTACCAGACATATAGAGAATAAATAATACCCATTCTCCTTAACGTTTTTCAAAAATAGAAGAGGAGGAAATACTTCCAAACCCATTCTATGAGGCCAGCGTCACTCTAATACCAAAACCTGGCAAGACCTCACAAAAATGAAAATTACAGACCAATATCCCTGATGAACATAGATGCAAAAATACTCAACAAAATATTAGCAAACCATTCAAAAATACATCAAGAAGATCATACACCATGATCAAGTGGGACTCATCTCAAGGATGCAAGGATGGTACAACATTCGAAAATCCATCAACATCATCCACCACATCAACAAAAAGAAGAACAAAGACCACATGGTCATCTCCATAGACGCTGAAAAAGCATTTGGCAAAAATCAACAACCATTCTTGATAAAAACTCTCAACAAAATGGGTATAGAGGGAAAGTACCTCAATATAATAAAGGCCATATATGACAAACCCACAGCCAACATCATACTTAACAACGAGAAGCTGAAAGCTTTTCATCTAAGATCAGGAACAAGACAGGGAATCCCAATCTACCCACTATTATTCAACATAGTACTGGAGGTCCTAGCCACAGCAATCAGACAACACAAAGAAATACAAGGCATCCAGATTGGTAAAGAGGAAGTCAAATTGTCACTATTTGCAGATGACATGATATTGTACATAAAAAACCCTAAAGATTCCACTCCCAAACTACTACAACTAATATCTGAATTCAGCAAAGTTGCAGGATACAAAATTAACACACAGAAATCTGTTGCTTTCCTATACACTAAAGATGAACTAGCAGAAAGGGAAATCAGAAAAACAATTCCATTCACAATTGCATCAAAAAGAATAAAATACCTAGGAATAAACCTAACGAAGGAAGTGAAAGACCTGTACTCTGAAAACTACAAGACACTCCTAAGAGAAATTAAAGAGGACATGAACAAATGGAAATTCATCCCATACTCTTGGCTAGGAAGAATAAATATTGTCAAAATGGCTATACTACCTAAAGCAATCTACAGATTCAATGCAATCCCTATCAAAATACCAACAGCATTCTTCAATGAACTGGAACAAATAATTCTAAAATTCATATGGAACCACAAACGACCCCAAATAGCCAAAGCAATCCTGAGAAGGAAGAATAAAACAGGGGGAATTATGCTCCCTGACTTCAAGCTCTACTACAAAGCTACAATAGTCAAGACAATTTGGTATTGGCACAAGAACAGACCTACAGATCAGTGGAACAGAATAGAAAATCCAAACATTAACCCAAACATATACAGCCAATTAATATATGATAAAGGAGCCTTGGATATACAATGGGGAGATGACAACCTCCTCAGGAGCTGGTGTTGGCAAAACTAGACAGCTACATGTAAGAGAATGAAACTGGACTACTGTCTAACCCCATACACAAAAGTAAACTCAAAATAGATCAAAGACCTGAATGTAAGTCATGAAACCATAAAACTCTTAGAAAAAACATAGGCAAAAATCTCTTGGACATAAACATGAGCGACTTCTTCATGAACATTTCTCCCCGGGCAAGGGAAACAAAAGCAAAAATGAACAAGTGGGACTATATCAAGCTGAAAAGCTTCTGTACAGCAAAGGACACCATCAGTTGAACAAAAAGACATCCTACAGTATGGGAGAGTATATTCATAAATGACATATCCAATAAGGGGTTGACATCCAAAATATATAAAGAACTCATGCACCTCAACAAACAAAAAGCAAATAATCCAGTTAAGAAATGGGTAGACGACATGAATAGACACTTCTCCAAAGAAGAAATTCAGGTGGCCCAAAGGCACATGAAAAGATGCTCCACATCGCTAATCATCAGAGAAATGCAAATTAAAACCACAATGAGGTATCACCTCACACCCAGTAAGGATAGCCAACATCCAAAACACAAACAACCAATGTTGGTGAGGATGTGGAGAAAAGGGAACCCTCCTACACTGCTGGTGGGACTGCAAATTAGTTCAACCATTGTGGAAAGCAGTTTGGAGGTTCCTCAAAAACCTCAAAATAGACATACCATTTGACCCAGGAATTCCACTCCTAGGAATTTACCCTACGAATGCAGCAGCCCAATTTGGAAAAGACGTATGCACCCCTCTGTTTATCACAGCACTATTTACAATAGCCAAGAAATGGAAGCAACCTAAGTGTCCATCAGTAGATGAATGGATAAAGAAGAGGTGGTATATACACAATGGAATATTATTCAGCCATAAGAAGAAAACAAATCCTACCATTTGCAACAACATGGATGAAGCTAGAGGGTATTATGCTCAGAGAAATAAGCCAAGTGGAAAAAGACAAGTACCAAATGATTTCACTCATATGTGGAGCATAAGAGCAAAGAAAAAAACAGCAGCAGACTCACAGAACCCAAGAATGGACTAACAGTGACCAAAGGGAAAGGGACTGGGGAGGATGAGTGGGAACGGAGGGACAAGGGGGGAAAAGGGGCATTACGATTAGCAGACATAATGTAGGGGGGCACAGGGAGCGCTTTACAACTCAAAGACAAGTAGTGATTCTATAGCATCTCACTACGCTGATGGACAGTGACTGTAATGGAGTAGGTGGGGAGTTTAGTAACCATAATTTTGCACATGTAACGGTAGATTAATGATACCAGAATAAAAATAATAAAAATAAATAAAGATAAAAGGAAACCTTAAAAGTAGCCAGAGATCAAGGTAAAATACAAGGAGCAACAGTAAAACGTTTAGGTGATTCATCAATATAAAAGGAAAAAGATGGCAATAGAAAATAAATTATAAATTTCTGAAAAAAATCCTTGAGAGCTATATTCCTACACCAATTAACTATCTTTTTTAAAATGAAGAGGGAAGTAAACAATGTTGTACACCTGAATCCTATATAGTATTGTATATCATATATTATTTCAATATAAAAAATACATAAAATTTAAATGAAGCCCAATTAAAAATTTTCAGACAGGGGATACCTGAGATAATTCCTGTGTTGCATTCCTACATAAAAGAAAAATTAATGAATGGTGTTTGACCATACCTCTTTTATGTTTGTTTCTATCAAAGGAATATTAATATTTTATTAATATAATGATGTGGCATATTTCCAAAGAAGTAAAAAATCTTACAGATATTAATCTTACAGCTTTGAATGGTTAGTAACACAATAGAAATATCAAATACACCTTTGATGAAGATTGCTTATAAAACAATAAAGTTGGATGGTCACCACATCTCTCTTTAAAGAATGTTTCACTTAGTCTTTTCTGTGTAAATCATGTTCAGGCAATTCAGATAAAATTATTAAAAATCAACTGTATATTATGATTCATATATATTCTCCAGTCATTTGTTTTTAGCATAGATTGATGAATAGTCATATAGGAAAATATATTTTAGTGGGTAATATTTACCTTAGTGATCTGGAATGTGCTTCTCTTTCCTACAAACATATTTAGAGCTTAGTTCCATCACCAAGGACATAGACCACAAACTCTGTGGGTTTATTTCTTACTGCTCTATTGTGTTTCAATGATGCATATGCTGTCCTCAACTGAGGCAGTGTTACTCTATGGAAATCGTTCCTTAGTTCACCATAATTTTTGGTTAAACATTGCTTACTATATCATTATATGTATGTATTTTTTAGCAAAGCAGTGGACTATTGTTAAATATTGATTTCCAAACAACAGTATGAATAAAAATGTCGAGAACTTCAGAAACAATAAATTTTGCTCTATTTTGTGTCCCAAGAAAGCGAACTAAAAAATATACATATATGTGTAATTTATGCTAAAATTATAAGAAACAGGTGATATTTTATAATAATTTGTATGAGAAGCAATAATTTGAATATTCAGAGAGCACTGGGAAGAAAGGCAGAAGAAATGTTCATAAAAGGAGTAACACATGTACAGCTATTTAAAGCTTAAAACACATCAGAAAACACTATTTCAACAACTGTCCAGAAAGAGCTACTGTCTCCATTCAAATTAATTCAATAGCCAGTCTCAGAATATAGAGGTATAAGTGACTTAAAGAGATAAACTTCTCTAGTCCTTAACTCTATGAGTAGAAAACTAAGCACCAATAGACACTGACATCTAATGACTGATTAGAGGATTTGAAAGAAACAAGAACCAAAATTGTCCCAATGACACGGCTCTAGAGACACCAACACCTGGAATCATTTAACTGGTTTCTCGACTGTACATTCTCACATCCTGATGCTAAAGCTCACCTCATACATGGAGAGAATTATTGAGAAATGCACAATGTTAGCTTCCATCATCACATTCAATTCTGCTTTGAAAAGAACACATGAACCGCTGGTCCTTGATCTGTTTGGTCTTGGTCCCATAGATGAATGGGATTCAACACAGGAGGAACCAGAATGTAGACATTCACCAGGGGGACATGGATTTGAGGTGAGATGTTATGTCCAAACCATTGAGTGAGGACTGAGAAGATCCCATGCCCGTAAAAGAGGCTGATGACACAGACATGGGAGCCACATGTGCTGAGTTTTATGGCAAGCATTTCGGGAAGGGATGCAGAAGACAGCATGGAGTATAAATACATATGCCACAAAAATTAGCACAACATCTAAAATTACTGTTGACATTAGGAGAAAAAGCCTGTACCAGATGTTTACTCAAATATCATCACAGGAAAATTTGGCCAAGCCAATGTGCTCACAACCATGTGGGGAAGAACATTACCTCTGCAAAAAGTCAGACTTTTCAGAAGAAATATTATGGGAAATACCATAACACAACTTCTCAGAAGGATAGTCATACCAATCAGTGCATGTGTAAGGATAGTGGTGTATCTCAGTATGTAGCATATTGCAATGTAGGAGTCAAACGAAATCACCAAGACTCCTGACTCATAGATGAAGGCAGAAGAGACAAATAATAGCTGAGCAATGCAGCAATGCAGGGAGATCTCCCCAGCACGGAACCAGAAGATGGCCAGGGCCTGAGGTACTGTGCACGTGGAGAGGACAATGTCTGCTCCGGCCAGCATGCTGAGGAAGAGGTACATGGGCTCATGGAGGCTGCGCTTTGTGAGGATGATGCAGATGAGCAGGCTGTTCCCAAGCAGGGCGATGGCATAGGAAATGAGGAAAGGGATAGAAATCCACATGTGCTGGTCCTCAAGGCCAGGGATGCCCAGCAAGTGGAAGATTGTGTGGCTTTAAGGAAGTCATGCCTGGAGCACCCACCAGAGACATCAGTTCTTATCCACAGACAGAAGAAAACACAGACTTTCCTATAATTTTCATTGTCAAGATACCAGGAGATATTGCCATATTCTGCACTTTCATCATCTTTGAACATACAAATAACAAGACACATACAAAGGGGAAAAGAAATTGTGCTCTGTCCTCAGTAACACTATAAGCAAAAGATACACAGACTTCCAACTAATCAAAGTGAAAATGTCACTGTTACGTACTTCTACAGATGGTCATGAATGTATACAGCAAACAGTGTGTATGTCTGGAAGGCAGTACACAAATGACACTTGAACTTGAGACTGAGTAGTTTCACATAAGATAAAAAGAATGAAAGGTGGCAATCACTATGAGAAATACCTGCATTCCTTAAGCATTCTTAGCCCAGGGTGGCTGATTCATCAGGAGTCATGGAGAGGGGAAGGGAGGGCTTGTTGAGGCAGATTTTTCCTGATGGTGAAGAGCCTTGATCACAACTGCAAATTTTGTTTCCATCCTAAGAGTCACCTCCATCCTAAGGGGTATCTCAAAATTCGATAGCTAAGTTATATGTTATTCCTTACACTCCAAGTTCACTCTCTTGATGTCCTTGTGTTTTAACTTCTGGGGAGGAAATCACCCCGTTACTGTCCCCTTTGATGACAGAAATTGTTCTTCCATAGAGTTACTTGCCAAGAGAGACCAGTCATGACTGTCTCTATAATACATGGCTGCCTGGGAGAAGGAAGGGGCCACAGACACAATCCAACAAAGGCAGAGCTTGGGATGAGGGGAGATTCTAGAAACTGATCATGATCATGTGTTTGGAGAAAGGGACTGAAAGAGAAGTTTTTATTCATTTCAGCCAAAGACCAAACCAGGGAGCTCAGGGCTTGGGGATCTGCCTGCTTGACTGTTCTCCTGCTAGAACAATGCCGCTCCGAGGCATGTTCATCCTACATATCCCTTCTCAGTGCCTCCCCCACCATAGTTTCTTCTCACATCTGCCTGAGATGGCCTGGCTGGCTTCTCAGAGCCCTTCCCGGTCAGGCTGGGAGACCTGCCACTGATCCCAGTCATTCTCAGGGCTCGTCTCATATCTGCCAAGACAGGTCACAGTCTATGTCAGTATCTTCCTGTTCTCTCATGTCCAGTCCAATTATTAGGGTGCCTGTTATTTATTGGATGATACCATCTTGTTTTTACTTTCAGTACCTCCCACTAGCCTGTATACTCTCACCTGCATTCCCAGACTTCACCCTCCACTTCCAATAATCCTTACCATTCTCTGTCCACATATATTAAACTTCAATAGTCCTGTCACCTCTAGCCTTTCTAGGACATACACCAACTAGCCATTCTCCTGATCCTGGAACCACCCCACCCCATATCCAATTCACTCACCAGACTTAGATTGTGTCTTCAGGAACAGACATGATATTGGAGATGAAATTCAGCTTGTTGCATGCCAGAGGTGTTTATCCTCTGTCAAGAGTGCCCTTGAGGGAAGCACTTACACCAGGACTCCAGGGACAGAGCTGTCTCCACCAGCCCTGCTTTCTTCCCAGAATAGGCTGGGGCTGTAAGACTATTTACCACCCCCCTCATTTTTCCTGCTCCATTTCTATCTTGCTTCTCTCCAGATGCTCTGATACAAAAGCCATCTACAACCAGCTCCCCTTCCTACAGGCCTATTTTATGGCAATGGGAATATAAATCCTAATAATTAATATGGACTCATGATTTTTAAAGTTTTATTCTTCATGAAAAGGATTACATTAAAGTGATTTACAAGTTCCAGAGTCATGAATCATATGTTTAACTGTTTTTTAGCACTCTGTAAAAGTAAAGGCTTAACAATTACTGGAAGACATTTGAATCTTGAACACTCAGCCATGTTTCTATTTCATTAACCTGACTTCTTTGTTGCATTCAAGATTTTTCACTTTATCTTAATTTTCAGTTTGATTGCATGGGCCTATGCCTAGCTTTTCTTCTTTTTATCATCCTCAAAATTCACTGAGATTTTTGAATCTATTAAGTTATTATTTTTCCTTCATTTGCAATATTCAGCAAGGATATCTCAGGAAACATTTGTCTGTCTCATTCTTTCATTTTGAAATCCCAACAATATATTTAAGACCTTCTGATATCATTGCACAAGTACTTGACAGTGTCATTATTTTCTATTCTCTCTCTTCAAAGTTGGACAATTCTATTGACAGATCTATGGTCAAAGGCTAGAATTAAGATTAGCTTGGTCAAACGGTAAATGCATTTGCAGTTTTGTTACATATTGAAAGACTCCTTCTTACTGGTTAAACCACTTTCACTACTGACAGCAAAGTAGGAAAGTACCTTTTCCTCAAAACCTGTCCATCACAGTATATTGACAAGCTTTTGACTATTTGTCAACTTGATAGTGTGTCATATGTGATTGACCATCTGCAAAAATGACAGCCAATAATTCTTCCCTCTGCTATACACAAAAGCCAATTCCTTCATCATGAAATGCAATCTATTGTGCAGTTGTGATGGCCTCATGATTTGCTTAGACCAGTGGAACGAGGTTTACATATCCTCTTCTCAGTGGATCTAGAATGAAATGAAAACAGGAAAAACAACACAAAGCTGATTATATAAACCAGGTGAGACATTTTTGCAAACCCCAAATAATCTAGTATCATTCCTTCCTTTCATTTTTTCTTAGACATGTTAGATTTTGTGATCTATCACTGTAATCACTCCCCTTCAGCATCCACAACATCTTGCCCCTCTCTCTCTCTGTGGTTCTGCCTTCTCCTTGCTCAAGACATATAGGAACTTGATGAACAAGCCTGTCAAACTTTCTTCCAGATGGATTTTATGAAAAAAACAACACCTGCTGGAAAAAAGGTCTTTATCTTCGGAAGAGTTCACAGCAACTACTTTTAAAAACTTATTTCAAAGACTTCCGGGATGATGGTGGCATGAGCAGGGCAGCAGAAATCTCCTCCCAACACTATATTTATCTACGAAAATACAGCAGATACACCTATTCCTAAGAGAGACCAGAATACACAGGAAAGCGCACAGCGTGCAGCTACACCCGAGAGGACTTGGCACCCCGCGAGGCGGGTAAGATATGGAGCCACGACCCAGTGGCACCGGAGCACTCACCCACCCCAGCACGCTGGTGGGAGGAGAGGATTCATAGCCGTGAGGGAGTGGAAGAGCAGGTCCGTGAAATAACCAGCCCTGGTGGTCTGCGCCGGGAGCGCTGACACACATCGCGCCGTCCATCGGACATTGGAGAGGTAGAAGGTGCAGGTTTTGAGCCGGGAACGCGCTGGGTCCATGCAGCCAGCGCCCCGGGACAAGAGAAAAGCACGCGCGGTTTGTAGCGGTCTTGGAGAGGCAGGGGGCCCAGCGAGGGAACACCATCGCCCAGGCACGCTCAGCCCAGCGGGCTGGGAGTCCTGAGGAACTTTGGACCCTTTGGCTGGTGACTGAGAAAAGGGAGCAGCCACACTAAAACTTTATACAGAGAACAACAGCCTCCCATTCGTTCCCACCCCGGCCAGAGCTACAAAGAGCGGCGCGGCTGTGGCTGTGGAATAGTGGAACAACAGCGACACCTACAGCACCTTTAGAGAAATCAACGCCGGGTGGGCGTTTTTTCCTTTTTTTTTTTTTTTTCCCATTCTTTTCTTTCTTATTTCTCTCTTTTCTTTCTCTCTTCCTTCTTTTTTTTTGCTTGTTTGTTTTTTTTCTTGTTTTTTCTTTTTGTCTTAAAGAACCCAGCTGACATACGTGGCAGCTACCAGCGACCATGCCTATCAACATGAAAAGACAGAAGAATATAGTACAGACAAAAATCAACCACACCCAGACAACTCCTGAGAGGGAACCTGAAGGGATGGAAATGCAGAATCTTCCTGAAAAAGAATTCAGAATACAAGTCATAACCATGCTGATGGATCTACAGAGAAATATGCAAAAGCTAAGGGAGGAAGTGAGGGAAGTCAGGAAAGACAATGCAGGAATGAGAAAAGACTGGACAAGATGCAAGAGACTGTTAATGCAATAGAAACCAGAGAACAGGAATACAGAGCAGCTGAGGCAGAGAGAGATAAAAGGATCGCTAGGAATGAAACAATATTAAGAGAATTGTGTGACCAATCCAAACGGAACAATATTCGCATTATACGAGTACCAGAGGAAGAAGAGAGAGAAAAAGAGATAGACAGTGTCTTTGAAGAAATAACTGCTGAAAATTTCTCCATGCTGGGGAAGGAAATAGTCTGGAAGTCCATGGAAGCCCACAGATCTCCTAACACAAGGGACCCCAGGAAGACAACACCAAGACACATAATAATTAATATGGCAAAGATCAAAATAAGGACAGAGTATTAAAGGCAGGCAGACAAAGAAAAAAGATCACCCTCAAATGAAAACCCACCAGACTATCATCATACTTCTCAACAGAAACCTTACAGGCTAGAAGAGAATGGCATGATATATTTAACGCAATGAAACAGAAGGGCCTCAAACCAAGAATACTGTATCCAGCACGATTATCATTTAAATATGATGGAGGGATTAAACAATTTCCAGACAAGCAAAAGCTGAGAGAATTTGCCTCCCATAAACCACCTCTACAGGGTATCATAAAGGAACTGCTCTAGAGGGAAGCACTCCTAAGGCTAAAAAGCTGTCACCAGAGAAAATAAAATCATAGCAAAGAAAGCAGACCATCCAAACACTAACTAAAGGCAAAGAATAACACACCTAGTATATAAAGAATGGAGGTGGAAGAATAAGACGGGAAAGAAATAAAGAAACATCAGACAGTGTTTACAATAACTTAAGAAGAAAGTTAAGTTAGATTGTTAGATAGTTAAGAAGCAACCCCTGAACCTTTGGTAACCACGAATCTAAAGCCAGCAATGGCAATAAGTACATATCTATCAATAATCACCCTAAATGTAAGACTGAATGCACCAATCAAAAGACACAGAGTAACAGAATGGATAAAAAAGCAAGACCCATCTATATGCTCTTTACAAGACACTCACCTCAAATGCAAAGATATCCCCAGACTAAAAGTGAAAGGATGGAAAAAGATCTTTCACGCTGACAACAAGGAGAAAAAAGCAGGTGTGGCAGTACTTGTATCAGACAAAATAGACTTCAAAACGAAGAAAGTAGCAAGAGATAAAGAAGGACATTACATAATGACAAAGGGGTCAATCCAACAAGAAGATATAACCATTGTAAATATATATGCACCAACCACAGGAGTGCCGGCATATGTGAAACAAATACTAACAGAATTAAAGGAGGAAATAGACAGCAAAGCATTCATTTTAGGTGACTTCAACACACCACTCACTCCAGAGGACATATCAACCAGACAGAAAACAAGTAAAGACACAGAGGCACTGAACAACACACTAGAGCAGATGGACCTAACAGACATCTACAGAACTCTACACCCAAAAGCAACAGGATACACATTCTTCTCAAGTGCACATGGACCATTTTGCAGAATAGACCACATAGTAGGCCACAAAAAGAACCTCAGTAAAGTCGAAAATATTGAAATTCTACCAACCAACTTCTCAGATCATAAAGGTATTAAACTAGAATTAAATTTTAGAAAGAAAACAAAAAGGCTCACAAATACAAGGAGACTTAACAACATTCTCCTAATTAATTAATGGGTTAATGACCAAATCAATACAGAAATCAAGAGTGTATGAAGACAAATGACAACAACAACACAAAGCCACAGCTTCTGTGGGATGCAGCAAAGGCAGTTCTAAGAGGAAAGTATATTGCAATCCAGGCCTATCTAAAGAAAGAAGAACATTCCCAAATGAATAGTCTAAAGACACAATTACTGAAATTGGAAAAAGAAGAACAAATGACACCCAAAGTCACCAGAAGGAGGGACACAATAAAGATCAGATAATAAATAAATAAAATTGAGAAGAATAAAACAATAGAAAAAATCAATGAAACCAAGAGCTGGCTCTTTGAAAAAATAAACAAAATAGATAAACCCCTAGCCAGACTCATTAAGAGAAAAAGAGAATCTACACACATAAACAGAATCAGAAATGAGAAAGGAAAAATCACGATGGATCCTACAGAAATACAAAGAATTATAAGAGAATATTATGAGAATCTATATGCTAACAAGCTGGAAAACCTAGAACAAATGGACAACTTGTTAGAAAAATACAACCTTCCAAGACTGACAAAGCAAGAAACAGAAAAACTAAACAGACCAATCACCAGCAATGAAATTGAAGCGTTACTCAAAAAACTACCCAAGAACAAAACCCCCGGACCAGATGGATTCACCTCTGAATTCTACCAGACATACAGAGAAGAAATAACACCCATTCTCCTTAAAGTTTTCCAAAAAATAGAAGAGGAGGGAACACTTTCAAACTCATTCTATGAAGCCAACATCACTCTAATACCAAAACCTGGCAAAGTCCTCACCAAAAAAGAAAACTACAGACCAATATCCCTGATGAACGTGGATGCAAAAATACTCAACAATATATTAGCAAACCGAATTTAAAAATACGTCAAGAGGATCATACACCATGATCAAGTGGGATTCATCCCAGGGATGCAAGGATGGTACAACATTCGAAAATCCATCAGCATCATCCACCACATCAATAAGAAGAATGAAAACCACATGATCATCTCCATAGATGCTGAAAAAGCATTTGACAAAATTCAGCATCCATTCATGATTAAAACTCTCAACAAAATGGGTATAGAGGGCAAATATCTCAACATCATAAAGGCCATATATGACAAACCCACAGCTAACATCATACTTAACAGCGAGAATCTAAAAGATTTTCATCTAAGATCGGGAACAAGACAGGGATGCCCACTCTCTCCACTGTTATTCAGCATAGTACTGGAGGTCCTAGCCACGGCAATCAGACCAAACAAAGACATACAAGGCATCCAGACTGGTAAATAAGAAGTCAAATTGTCACTATTTGCCGATGACATGATATTGTACATATAAAACCCTAACGACTCCACTCCAAACTATTAGAGCTAATATCTGAATTCAGCAAAGTGATGGGATACAAAATTAACACACAGAAATCTATTGCTTTCTTATACACTAACGATGAGCTAACAGAAAGAGAAAGCAGAAAAACAATTCCTTTCACAATTGCATCAAAAAGAATAAAATACCTAGGAATAAACCTACTGAAGGAAGTGAAAGACCTATACCCTGAGAACTGCAAGACATTCCTAAGAGAAATTAAAGAGGACATTAACAAATGGAAATTCATCCCATGCTCTTGGCTAGGAAGAATATATATTGTCAAAATGGCTATACTACCTAATGCAATCTACAGATTCAACACAATCCCTGTCAAAATACCAACAGCTTTCTTCAATGAACTGGAACAAATAATTCTAAAATTCATATGGAACCACAAAAGACCCCGAATAGCCAAAGCAATCCTGAGAAGGAGGAATAAAACAGGGGGAATTACACTCCCTGACTTCAAGCTCTACTACAAAGCCACAGTAATCAAGACAATTTGGTATTGGCACAAAAACAGACCCACAGACCAGTGGAACAGAATAGAAAATCCAAACATTAACCCAAACATATACAGTCAATTAATATTTGATAAAAGTGCCTTGGATATACAATGGGGAGATGACAGCCTCTTCAGCAGCTGGTGTTGGAAAAACTGGACAGCTACATGTAAGAGAATGAGACTGGACTACTGTCTAGCCCCATACACAAAGGTAAACTCAAGGTGGATCAAACACCTGAATGTAAGTCATGAAACCATAAAATTCTTAGAAAAAAACATAGGCAAAAATCTCTTGGACATAAACATGAGCGACTTCTTCATGAACATATCTCCCCAGGCAAGGGAAACAAAAGCAAAAATGAGCAAGTGGGACTCTATCAAGCTGAAAAGCTTCTGTACAGCAAAGGACACCATCAGTAGAACAAAAAGACATCCTACAGTATGGGAGAATATATTCATAAATGACGTATCCTATAAGGGGTTGACATCCAAAATATATAAAGAACTCACACATCTGAACAAACAGAAAGCATATAGTCCAATTAAGATATGGGCAGAGGACCTGAATAGACACTTCTCCAAAGAAGACATTCAGATGGCCAACAGGCGCATGAAAAGGTGCTCCGCATCACTAATCATCAGAGAAATGCAGATTAAAACCACAGTGAGATATCACCTCACACCAGTGAGGATGGCCAACATCCAAAACACAAACAACAACAAATGTTGGCGAGGATGTGGAGAAAAGGGAACCCTCCTACACTGCTGGTGGGAATGCAAATTAGTTCAACCATTGTGGAAAGCAGTATGGAGGTTCCTCAAAAAACTCAAAATAGAAATACCATTTGACCCAGGAATTCCACTCCTAGGAATTTACCCTAAGAATGCAGCAGCCCAGTTTGAAAAAGACAGATGCACCCCTATGTTTATTGCAGCACTATTTACAATAGCCAAGAAATGGAAGCAACCTAAGTGTCCATCAGTAGATGAATGGATAAAGAAGATGTGGTACATATACACAATGGAATATTATTCAGCCATAAGAAGAAAACAAATCCTACCATTTGCAACAACATGGATGGAGGTAGAGGGTATTATGCTCACTGAAATAAGCCAAGCCGAAAAAGACAAGTACCAAATGATTTCACTCATATGTGGAGTATAAGAACTAAGAAAAAAACTGAAGGAACAAAACAGCAGCAGACTCACAGATCCCAAGAACGGACTAATAGTTACCAAAGGGAAAGGGACTGGCGAGGATGGGTGGGAAGGGAGGGACAAGGGGGTAAAGGGGCATTACTATTAGCAGATGTAATGTTGGGGGGGGCACAGGGAGGGCTGTACAACTCAGAGAAGACAAGTAGTGACTCTATAGCATCTCACTATGCTGATGGACAGTGACTGTAATGGGGTTGGTGGGGGGGACCTGAGGAAGGGGATAGTTTAATCACCACAATATTGCACATGTAATTGTAGATTAATGATATCAAAATAAACTTTAAAAATGGAAATAAAAAAAAACTTATTTCAGGTTTGTGTTCCCATAACCTGAAAGTATAAATTCAACAGATTATCCCCACCCATCTCCAATCATGACCCTGACCACCCACCATCAGCTGAGAGTCTTATCTGACAGGACATCAAATCTACCAGGAAAGAAGCACTCAGCGCCCCACCACCAGCTCTGCCACATACGTATATGAGGCCCTGGACACCTTTGTTGAAAGACACAAAAGTGACAGTGATTCTGAATTCCATCTCTCTCCCCTTCAGCTAGTCTTGCCATTTCAGCTCCAGCATCTCCCTCTCGTCTGTCCTCTGCCCCACCTGTCCACAGCCACTCTCTTCGCCAAGCTCCAGTCCTCTCATCAAAACTACTGTACTAGCTGGTCCTCCAGGTCCATGCTTGCTCCATCCTGCCCTCATCCATGGAGCGAGAGAGGACTGTTATTAACTGAAATCTACTCTAACAGGTAGCACGTAAATTAATAAATCAATGTCCAGAGGGGCAAGGGGGAAGAAGGGACATTACGATTAGCAGATGTAATGTTTGGGGGGCACGGGGAGGGCTGTATAACCCAGAGAGGACAAGTAGTGACTCTATGGCATCTCACTACGCTGATGGACAGTAACTGTAATGGGGTTGGGTTGGGGGGGAACCTGATGAAGGGGGTGGTGTAATCACCATAATATTACTCATTTAATTGTAGATTAATGATATAAAAATAAACTAAAAAAAACATTCACAATAAATAAATAAATAAATAAATAAATAAATAAATGTCCAACTAGCATGCTCTATTTTTCTCCTGTGAATCACACGTGGTTTGGCACCACTGGTAATCGTTACCATGACAAATGTTTCACCCTCCAAGAGGACAACATCCTTGGACTCATTTTCAGAGGATCCCATGTTCAAAACAATGAACACTTTTTTAAAAATTCTCAGTATGAAAGAATGCTTTTCTCTGTACAATTCTTATGGCTTGAACAGTAAGGCACCAAGTAGCTTATAGTATAGAATCCTTCCCCTGACTCTGACTATAACAATCTTCCCCTACCAGAAAATTCTAAAATTGCCTCTATTTAACACTGTACATTCATTAAACCATTGATCTTCTGACAAAACAACAGTGTTCATGAATCAATATTGGTGGGAAATATTAATTAATAAGTCTGTAAAAAGGAGCTCACTTGTCCCACTTACCCATCTGGCCTCTGGACATTTTTAATATCTCAATGATCTATTTATAGATTTATAGTTTAACAAAAGGATTTCCTACAGTTTTCCCATCTCATGGATAAAAATGGCTTAGTAGTGCTATGTATGTTTTCTCACTGGACCAAAGCTTTTCCTGTACACAGGCCCCAGTGCTGCTTCTGTGGCTAAAATTTCTAACCTTAGAAAGAGTATCCCTACCAGGGGAATCCCTCTCAGAATTTATTGTGATTGGGGAGCTCATTTACTGGTCAGGTGCTTTGTTTGACCAGTCTGTGCTAACTGGTCTTCCCACGCATTCATTGTGGATAACATCCTCAGTCCTCAGGGTGAGTTGACTACATTAGTGGCACTACTAAGACTCAGTCGGCAGAAGGTGTAGAGACCCTCCAGATATCCTGGCCAGAAACATGGCCATTAGTCCTGAGTCTCAGACCTATGCCTCTGGAAGTCATAGACACACACCCTGAGACAGCCAAGGACATCAACGCACTTTCCCCCACCTCCTTCTGACTCACAGCTCAGAAGGAGATATTTCAATATTGTAAAGGCCTATTTGCTTTTATTAAAAACAGCCATGTTTTGTAGAGCATGATGACCTCAAGTGTGACAGATAAACTAGAGACTTTGTCTATTGGAAAGACACCTCCAGAAAGACTCTTCAACCCAGCTGGGAAGGTCCTCTCATCAGGAACCACTCACAGGAGCTGTCCCACCAAAGTCCGGGGAAGAGACCCTGTGTTCATGTCACAGAGCTAAAGGAAGTATCAGACCTTGACTGGGCCTGCACTCCATCGGGTGACCTAACAATAGCGATTCCCCAGAACTGAAGCAGGTAACACTGGATAAGACAGCTTTCCCAAGATGTCTGTATCAGGCCTGTGTACCGTTTCTCGCTGCTTCTCTCTCTGTCATGGACAGAAAAGGCCTTTGTCTGCGCTCCCCAAACCCTGGGGAAAGGGAAAGACACTTCTTTGGATTTTGGCTTTTCGGAAATAGCTTCATCAGGATCCTTTGAGCTGTTGAAGGTTTAGAAGGCCCAGATTTCACAAGAGTCTTCTTTCATCTGAACTTTGTCTCTGTGATATGAGTTATAAGAAAAATTACTTGGCCAATTAGAGGACCAAAATAGATTTCTCAGGTATTGCTGTTCTCCACCAGCAGCTCCTGGAAAGGCTTCAGAGCCATGAAGGTCAAATGGGTGTCTTGTTAATGGAGAGACTTTGGACCCCACCCAAGGGTGGGGATGGTTGCCAGGTGTACCAACCATATAATCTGTTAGAGGGTGGCAGCTCTCAACCCCAACCCCCAACCCCTGGGAGGGGAGAGGGGAGAAGAGGTTGATCAGGCAATGGCCAATGACTTAGTCAGTCATGACTATGCAATGAAGCCCTCACAAAAACCTGAAAAGAGCATTTTCCTATCTCTTTTGCAATCTGCTTCTTTTTCGGGAAGAGCTTTCAGCTAGGAAGCAAGTGCCACCGAGCCAGGCCCCAAGCTCCGCAAAGATAGAAGCTCCTTTATTTGGGACTTTGCTCTATGTATCCATTCATCTGACTATAAACTTGTATCCTTTACAGGATGCTTAATTAAACTGGTAAATGTGTTTTCCTGAGTTCTGTGGACCATTATAGCAAGTTAATCATTCTTAGGAGGGATATCTTTGGAATCTCTGATTTATAGCCATTCAGTCAAAAGCACAGGTTACAGCCTGGGACTTGTAACTGGCATCTGGGCAGGGGAGGATAGGGGGGAGGGAAATAAAGGACATTCTTATAGGACTGGGCCCTTAACTTGGGGAATCTGGTGCTGTCTCTGGGCAGATAGTGCCAGAATTGAGTTGAATTCTCAGACACCCTGCTAGTGTAGATAACAATACTATTTTAATACATATTTTGAAGTTTTGCTATTCTTGCAAAAAGTTAATCAACTATTTGCTTCAGTTTATACCTGTACTGTATCTACCCAGATGTGCTCACTTAATGACTTTCATTGTGCTCTTGTGGTATTCGCTATTCTGCTTTCATGGTTGCTTTTATGCAAGGACTTTCAGGAAGCATACGTGACTCCAGCCTTGCTTCTGTAGGGAGACCTTTTCGAGCTTACGTCAGAATAAGTGCCAGTAAGCATATGCAACTGGCTACTTTCAGACTACAGTCATGATTTCAGATCACTGTGTAATTTGAAATTGTCATGTTACTTACTTTTTCTGTTTTGTATAATTATTTTAAGCTTTATCTGTTGTTGTTTGTTAAACTTTTGTAAAAGTGATGTACCCAATATAAGGTGATCTCCAATGTTTTATGATCTTGAAAAATATGAACTATAGATAGGAAGTGACTGAAGAGTCCTCCCTCTTAAACCTGACCTTAAATTGTTTCCAACTGCGATGCCCTTTCCCTCTGACATAGGACGTGACAACCAGCAAAGTTCCTTCCCGACACTAGGGACAAAACCACTACATGGAGAAATCCTTGACTTGATCAGTTGATGATTTTGGAGAAAAATCTTGACCCAAAGGGGTGAATGTGAAAGTAATTAAGGGAAACCTCACTGACATGGCATCAGGAGGCCTGTGGGAAAAGCTCTCATGCCCATTACTCCTCCTATATCTCCCTACCAGAAAAGACAGACACCATACTGTTCTAGCTGCTTTACTGCCCAACAGGAAGAAGGATTCCACTTTCCACCACCCAGCTACAGCCCAGGCAATGAGAGACTGTCACAGTTCAGCCAAAGACAAACCACCATATGTGGGACTTACAGTTAATCCAATGGACTTTGTGCTTAGAAACAGCTCTCCTACCTTGGCCCCTTCCTCTAAGAGTTTTTCCTCTCCTTTGTTTCCAGACATGTCTATGATTCTGCTGTAACTTGAAGGTCCCAGATTGCAATTCCTGCTATACCCAAATAAACCTGTTTATGCTGGTAAGATGACTGTTTTATTTTTAAGGTTAACAATATAAATGGTGTTTAGAGGAAAGGGCTTTGAAGACACTTCTCACAGGAAATTCATAATAGTCAAGAGTCCATGCACAAGTTTACTGATGAGGGAGTACAAGCCTACCAAGATCTTCAGTAGAAGCAGGCCATGTGAGGAAAGCTCTTTCCTGTTTCTCCTCCACTGCAAAGATCAGCTTACCCAGACTAAACTGTCTTCCGTGTCATTTTCCTGCTGGAGGCACTGGAAGAGCTCACAGATGGGGCAGCCTCCAAGCGTGGCGTCCCCCACGGCGTCTTCAATATCCACCTTGACCACATGCACAGGCTGGGAGGTCGCCTGTCCTCTGGCACACAGGTCTTTCACCACTTTGTCATAGATGCTCTCCTCACAGGTAAAGATGACGTCAAAGGGGTCACTGCACTCTTGAAATCATTCTGGGTGGGGCTGCATTCTCTCATTTCTCCCCAAGATGTGTAGGATTCCATTCCCATTAGAGTGCTCCCTGTCTGTCCTGAGAAGGTCATTGTACATCTGTTTTCATGTCGTGGAGAAATTGTGAAACATGGGGAGGTTGGGTGTCAGTCCTGGCAGCTTTGGGCAAGATCCAACTGGAAAGACCAGACACAGAACCCTGTCTTCCTGAAGACACTGTGGGCTTCCATGCTCCTTCATGTTACTCATGCATACCACTGCCAGGCTGAGCAGGGATGAGGACATGATGGCAGCCACTTGGGACTCAGTGAGACGTCTGGGCTTCAGTGATACAAAGACTCAGAAGACAACGGGATAACCACCTGGTACAGCTCTTCCAACTACTAGCAAAGTGTCACAGAACAGAACTGGCTTTATATCCACCCATCTTCATGGAGTGGGAGGAGACTTCCTGGACTTCCTAATTGATTCCATTATGATAACAGCTCCACCCAGAGGGCCTAATCTAATCATGAAAATAGACATGATGATTAAGTCATCTAAAACTCTAATTCTCAGCAAAGGTGTTACTACCCAGTGGGAGTATTCTGAAATCCAGTTAGCCCTGTGGGTTCCCTTTTGTATAAGGTACTATTATATAGCCAAGAGAGCTAGGCTACTTGCAAGCTTGTCACTGGCCTCTCCAATGAATTAATGAAGGTGATTAAATCACCCAAACCACTAAATCTCAATAAGGGTGTGGCCACGCAGTGGGAGCATTTTGAAATGTATAGCTGTGGGTTTACATGGTGAAGGACGGCTGAGAAAGATAATGACCAAGTCAACTAGGCTAACTATTAAGCATGTCACTTCTCTGTGATGTGTTGTTCATGAATATGGATGGAAATTCTATTTAAAAAGTTTGAAATTACATTTAATTCAATAATACATATAATTACAAGTATTATTGCACTTTAATATATATTTGAATTTTCTAGCAAATTAACTGTAAATTGGAGATTTACATAGGAAGAGTGTACATAAGCCCAAATATTCACAAAATCATTCACCAATACAAACAGGTCACACACACTCTGTACAACATCCCTGCTGAGAGTACATTAGGAGCTGCAATACAGCATTTTATGCATTTGATACTCCTAAAATCATGATTCTCAAGGACACCAAGGACCTGAAGCAAGTATCTGCCAACTTTTTATGCCTTCAAGTACAGCTTTGAATATATACATACTAAAATACATTATTATTCCCTCCTCTTCTACTTTTCACAATACTTTAAGAAGGATGTTTATTAGCTCTTTAAATGTTTAGTAGAATTCAGCTGTGAAGCCATCTGATATGAACTTTTCTTGGTTGGGAATTTTTTTATTACCAATTCAATTTTATTACTGATAACTGGTCTGTTCAGATTTTTTACTCTTTCTGGATCAGTCTTGGAAGGTTCTATTTTTCTAGGAATTTGTCCATTTCTTCTAGGTTGTCCAATTAATTGCATATAACTTTGCATAGTATCTTCTAATAATTCTTTATAGTTCTGTGGTATTCATTGTGAGTATTCCTTCTTTGTTTCTGATTTTGTTTATTTGTGTACTCTCTTTTTTCTTGATAAGTCTGGCTACGGTTTATCTATTTTGTTTATTTTCTCAGAGAACCAGATCCTGGTTTCACTGATTTTTTTTTCTCTTGTTTTATTCTTCTTTATTTATTTCTGCTCTGATCTTTATTATGTCCTTCCTTCTACTAACTTTGGGTTTCATTTGTTCTTCATTTTCTAGTTTCTTTAATTGTGAGTTTAGATTGTTTACTTGGGAATATTCTTGTTGCTTGAGGTAAGCTTGTATGGCTATGTACTTCCCTCTTACTACACTTTTGCAGTGGCCCACATATTTTGGGACTGTTGAATTTTTGTTTTCATTTGTTTCAATGTATGGCTTAGTTTCTGTTTTACTTTGTTCACTGATCCATTGATTATTTACAAGCATGTTGTTTAGCCTACATATGTTTGTGGGCTTTTTGTTTTCCTTGTGTAATTTATTTCTAGTTTCATTCCATTGTGGTCTGAGAAGCTGCTTGATACAATTTCCATCTTTTTTAATTTATTTAGGCTCTTTTTGTGGCCTAGTATGTGACCTATTTTGGAAAATGTTCCATATGCACTTGAGAACAATGTTTATCCTGCTGCTTTTGGGTGAAATGATCTATAGATATCTGTTAAGTCCATCTGACCTAAAGTATTGTTCAGAGCCTCTGTTTCCTTATTTATTTTCTGTCTGGTTGATCTATTGATGTGAGTGTTGTACTAAATTTAATTAAGTCCCCTAAAATTAAGCTGTTGCTATCTCCCCCTTTAATTTTGTTAGTGTTTGTTAGATATATTTAGGTGCTCCTATGTTGGGCACATATGTACTTATAATGGTTATATCCTCTTGCTGGACTGACCCCTTTATCATTATGTAATGTCCTTCTTTGTCTCCCTTCAAGGTTCTCTGCCTCAACTCCATCCATAAAAACACTGTAAATAGTCATTGAGCTATCAGATCACAGCCAAAGGTCATGCTCCTCAAGGACACCCATGCTCACCATGCACCCAGGCTCAAAACACTTTTCCTTTGAAATCCCAAAGTGCTCATGAAAGTGCATTCATTTGTGTGATAATTTAATTATTATCTTTCTTCCCCACTGGATTGAAGTATCCTGAGAGCAGAGATTGTGAGTGTTTTTGCTTAACAATGTTACCTAGTACCTAGCATAATGTCCTGCCCATAACAGTCATTCAATAAATATTTGTTGAGTTAATTAATTAAAAGTAAGGACAAAAAGGTTTTAAAAAATCCTGACTAGTTGAAGTAGCACATAAGCTCTCTTTAACAAAAATTCGGAATAAATTCTTAATAAAAGTACATTATTTGAGTATCTCTATAACAGAAACCTTTTCAGCAGGAATTGATTAAACGACTTCCATTAATATTTTTTGATGCCAGGTTCTTGTTTGCGGAGCCAAAGAATGAACTTTGTAAATGCTCAAGGTAGGAGAGCAAGGCAGAGGCTTTTACTTAGAGAGAAAGTGAGAGGACAGAGCTCCTGGCTCAAGCCAGGGGGGAACAAGAGAGTCCGGGTGTGGTGTGTTATCTAGGGGTTTTATAGGCGGTTGAGAGACAAAGAGCTAGGGATGTGCACCTGCTAAGTGGTCCCAAAATGTTTATTTTTGAAGACATTAAATTTCTTATTAGTCTACCTGCTTATTTACAAGAAATTTGCTGCTCAGATTTCCTCCCAGGGTAGCAGCTTCCTGGTCTGGGAGCATATCACTCAGGGCTGCCTGCTTTGCTCCCAAGGTGGGCTGAGTTGTTACCTGTTAAGAAGCTTACTTTTTAACTAATTGGGTATTAAGACGCAATCTTATTTTCAAGATGGAATCCTTCCTGTTTTTACTACATTGTTTGGGGCTTTCTTGCTACATTGCCCAAGTTGCAAATCATCTGTTTAGGGCTGGAGGAAGAAAAGCAGCACCTGGGTAAAGTTAAAAAAATAAGCTGGGTCCCCCAGCAGGCCAAAGCAAATGCACAATGGATTTTCTTGCTTTGTTTTTCCCAGAGGCCCTCACCCTACTCTAAGCCCATGGTCCCTGTCTCATTTTGACACATTGATTAGGCTGCCAGTTTCCAAAATATGAGTCTAATTGTATCTCTTGAGCTGAAGATCTGTCTCCCAGACTTGGGCAAATTACCTTTGAAACTGAAATGAGTCAAAGGGAGAAATAAAGTGGGGGAAATACATTTATTGCCTACAACCAGTCATCTTAAAAATAGTTATGTAGTTGCCTGTGTTGGTCTGGATCTGGCACTCGTCGTCTACACAGGTTTATTTACACTTTGAGGTCTGTCATCAGCCCTGGTTACAAAGTTATTTGATTAAGCTGTAGGAAGAAAAGGAAAAAAACAGCATACAGCTTAATTAAAAGAATGACTTGGGCTTTTTTGCAGCCTAAGTATATTTTACAAGGCATTATCTAATTGATACAATGAAGACACAGGCTGTGCTCCGATATTTTTATCTTGGAAATATCCAGACATTCTAAGTTACTCCTGGCCTTTGGAACTCATTAACTCATTAACTCTGTAAATCATTTCGGGCTCTCTGGCTTTATATGGTTAACTCACTGAGTCCCTTTTAGTGGGCTTTACTGGTTTTATTCTCTCTTCATCCTGTTTATGTCTATTATTTTTGCTTAACAGTTTCACCACTCAGGAACTGGCTGTAATAAGGCAGTACTTTAGAGCATCACGGATTCCCCTGTAGCGACCAAGGCAGGACACCCAAAAATGTGCCACTGGGGCATACTGACTTTGAATTAAAGTGACTGGAGACAGAAATTAAAGATGGTGGCATGAGAGATGAGACACGGGCTTCCTTCTAAAACTGCAAATAAGACGAAAATATAATTAATACAACTAATCCTGAAAGAGGAACAGGAAAGAGGACTGCACCAGACTGCATACACCCTGAGAAAAGAGCATACCTCACAGAACAGGGTAACATACCAAAGCTGTGACCCAGTGGGAACCAAGCCCTTCTCCCACCCCAGCTCACTAGCAGGAGGAAGAGAAACTGACCAGGGAGGGAGAAGAGGCCTGGAACTGCTGAATACCTAACTCCAGAGATCTGCTCTGGGAGCACAAACCTATATTTCATGGTGCTTGCATGATACTCTCTTGATTATGGGGTTGGAAAGCTAAGACAGGCAGAATTCCTGGAGAGACTGAAATTCCAGCTGTATTCATACAGCTTGGATCCATATCCGGCTGCTCTGGGAAAAAAGAAAGGCAGGCAGTCTGAGAGACTAACAAGGAAGCCCTTGAGCCCCTGCTCTTCCCTATGGGCAATCACCTGTAATTTGATCTACAGATTTATACTTCTTTTTGCTTAGTATCTACTTGTATGTCTAACAGGCATCTCAAATGTATTATGTCCAAAATAAATCTTTTTTTTACCACCAAACCTTCTCCACCAGCAGCCTTTCTCTTAGCTTTTAAATACAATTTTGTTCTAGTTGTTGAGACCCACTCCAGATTTTTACCTTTCTGTTATAAACTATAAGACCTATAAGACCCAACATCCTTCTATTGGGCTCCCTCTTTCTGCTCTACAGTCCCACATACTCACAGTGCACATTTTCATTCTATTATTTTAACAGCTGTATTGAGATACAATTCACAAACCATAGAATTCACCCTTTTAGAGTGTACAATTCAGTGGTTTTAAATATATCACACAGTTGTGCATCCACCACCAGAGTCTTAATTCCAGATCAATTTCATTTCCTCCAAAATCAACCCAGGATTTCACAGTGATGCTGTCAAAATACAAACAGAACCTTCTCAGCTTTCTGGTCAAAGTGCCTCAGTGTCCCTCCAGCATAAGGGCCTTAGTCCTTCCAATGATTCAGAGGCCCTAATGATTTTAATGTGGCCTCATATCCTTGTTGTTTCTTTCTTCTCCATCTGCTTTAATTATCTTTTTATCCCAGTTATTACTCAAACATGTGGGGGGTTGTCCTTCTCAGCATCTTTGCACATGCTATTTTCTCTGCTCAGACCCTTCTATGCCAAGGTTGTTTACATGATTTGTTCTCTTGTCTCTTTAAGGTTTTTGCTCAATTACAACATTCTCAGTAATACCTCTCTCACCATCTTTATTAGTCATGGTCTCCAGGGAAACAGATATAACAGAAGATGTCTGTTATAACAGTTCCTTCTCTCTGTCTCTATATATCATCTATGTATCTATGTATCAAGCATTTATCTGTCATCTATCAATAGAGGTATTTATTTTAAGGAATTTGTTCTAGTAATTGTAGGTACTGCCAGTTTGAATTTTGATTTACATTGTAAGCCAGTAGGATAGAAGTCCATGCAAATATGATGTGACAGTATTGATTCTGAAGTCTGGGCACCCAGACAGAATGACTAAATTGCCTTTTGAAGCCAGAATTCCATCCTCCTTGGGGATCTCTGTCTATGATTTTAAGGCCTTCAACTGATTGGATGAAGCCTTACCCCCATTACGGAGTGTTATCTGCTTTACTCAAAGTCTAATGATTTAAATATTAATCACATTTTAAAATATCTTCACAGCTACATCTACACTGGTGTTTGGCTGAATAACTGGGCACCATGGTCTAGGCAAATGGACATGTGAAATCCACCACCATACCATCCTACTGAGATGACAGTCCTTGTGATATCTCACCGCTGACACTATAAGCCCTTTATCATAAATTGCTTTTCTCTATATCATGTAATTCTGCTGCTGCGGCCCGTGGGAATAGCAGTCATTACATAGAGCTGAACATATCTAGCTTTGGTTATGTATTTAGTTTATTTTTATATTCTCTCAAGTAAATGTAAGTGTGATAAAGAAAGTGCTTTTGTGTGGTGTCTTAATTACTGTATCACTAGCACCTACATCAGTTCTTAGCCCATTTTAAAGCCTCATTAAGTACTTGTTGAATGAGTGAATAATGTGGGATGAATACAGTGATGATGAATGACTCGTATGACAGTAGCTGCTGGTGGAAACTCTTAAGATGCTGGTGGCCAGTGATTTCCGCAGAGTCAAATAGCTGGGCTTTTCCTCTGATTCTTCTTTTGTGTTTCACATTAGTTTTTCTCGTTTTAAGATAAGTCCATTAGTTACTACATTTTATTCTATATGTTCTAGAGTTTGAATTTTATAATTTTGTATTTACCGTTTCAACAATATCTATTTAAAAGTGCATTATGAGAAACATTGCAATAATCACAATCATTGCCTGTGATCATTAATATTCAGAAAGATATTTTGTTCTTTATAGATATTTTCACGTGATATATTGTATAATATTTATGTCTTACGTTTTTATTTAATGTCACATCACAAGAATTTTCTTTGTCATGCAAAGTATTTCACATACCTCAAGCATAATTTAATATTGCAATGATATATTGTCTTGTGAATGATGTATTCTAAAATATAAATTAATGTCCTATTTTCAATACCAGTTGTTTCTTGTTGAATATTTTCAAAAGTTTGTCATTAACAACAGAGTAGTCCAAACATAATTATTCATAAGCCTTTGCGGTGTATGTTATTTTTTCATATAGGAGTCTTCAAATCCAAAATGTGACATTTAAATTATTCCCAATCAAGTTGAATATGTACAAAATGTTATGAAAAGACACATTATAAATACTAGGATTTTTAGGTTTTATCTATACTGAAAATAGTGAAATGAAAATTCATTAAATTAAGATGTCAATGTGAATTAAAATTTAACACAAATTTTCATCTAGCCGAAATTTGTGAAGTTTATTTCAGCAAAGATCATGATGTTTTCCCCATGGCTGAAAGTACATTTTCCCTGTGGTTGGTAGAACATGGCCCATGGCAATGCTTAGCTAAGAAAAACAATTAAACAAGGGCTAGAATCCTGACTGGCTTGTGAGATTGGAGGTTAGTGACACAGTCCTAGCCTAATCAGTAAGACCCCCAGGAATAAACCTATAGTCCAGCAAGTTCAAGGTTTATTTTGCCCATTTCAGTGAAGGAAACTGCACACTAGAGGAATGATGTGGTGTCTGACCAAACGAATGAAAAGATGGAGTATTTGAGGGGTAACTTGGTTTTAGGCAAAATATAAATAAATCAGTGTTAGACATGCTCAAAGAAAAACAGGGCTGTGGTGTAGAACATCAGGTCTGGAGTCTTGACTTAGCGCCCATGTACGTGACTGTGGATGGGTGGCTGAGCTGCTCCTGGTGGCCTTGGATGAAGTTCCTTGATGAATTTTGGTTTAAGAAATCTTTCATTCCCTGTTTGAGCATATGTGATTAATATTGGGTTGTCAAAGAAGGTCTCACAGAGCAGAGGACATTTGTTTGGGCTGAGACTTATGTGCTAAATAGTAAGTCATAGAAATATGTGCAGAGAGCATTCTGGGAAGTGGAAAAATAAAGTGAAAAAGTTTATGACTTTAATGAGATTTTGAAGTGAGAGGAACAGAAAGAGATGTATCCAGGTGTTTGTGGGAAAGTTGGTAAGATGAAGAGGTGTGCAGTCATGTAGGTCCCAATATGAAAACTTTAGGAATTGGAGAATTTGATTTACAGACTTTTTTCCTGGCTGTCATATGAAAAATTTTTGTGAAGTTATGGTAGGATATTGATGTCATGGAGGCAGGGTAAACAGCTCAATTGGAGAGAAGGGTAAGCCAGTTCCTAATGCTACTTAGAGGTCGAACAAGGTGAGGACACAAAAGTGATCATTGATAGCTTGAGAACACAAATTATACCAGTTTGGCCAATGTTTATTATAAATGCTGTGTGACATAAAGTTTACAGCAAGTATACTCCATTAGGAGAAACAATAAAACAATTCTTAACAAAATGTCACAGAAATGATTAGATTCATCTGTCAGGATTGGAGGAGTGAAAAGAGTTTTGAAATCTGATGTTCTTATAAAGTGTAGGTTTTAATGTTTTTGGAGAAAAATATGTAACCTTAAGATTCATACTATACATGATAATTAAGACAGTAATGAATAATTCTGTCTTGACATAAGAGAAATGATGTACTTACTCTAAGAAAAATACACAATACTGTGTCAAAATTTATGAGGACTCAGAGTATAATTTTTACTTTAAAAATGTTAAGGGAAATTGGCCTTTTAATTTTGTGTATGTTTTCGGTGCAGGTAAGATGCAAAAGAACACATCTCATTTTGCATTATGTAGTTGCCATTACATAATGGCAATGGACTCTTAAAGTTCAAAATTATGTGGATTGCAAAGTAAAACAGTATGCTGAGAAAAAAGCAGTTACTATCCTTTTTGTCTCCCAGTTAAAGAAAGAAATATTTTTGATGCCTTAAATGTATAATTTTTATTTCACATTAGCCTAAATTTTACTGATTTATTATTTTCATATTTTTAAAGTGGGCACTAATTAGTCTGTTGAAAAAAAAATTGAAAACTTGGGTGGGGGTCTCATGTTAATGGTTGATTTTCTTTTTTCTATTTGTATGGGACATATACTATATTCTGGAGCTCCACTAGGTACTGGGAAACAAGGAAAATTAAAAAGCAGTTTAAGATCTCTTGTGTTGTTGTGATTTGGGGGGAAAGAAAGAATGAGGGATACATGACCAAAATGTACAGCTAATCTCTCATTTATGTCATTTTGAAAATCTGGAGTTATATCAGGTGGAGTCTAAATACCTATGTTAAATATGTAGTCTAAAATCTACATCACCTGAAGGCAATGACTGAATCTTCTGCAGTTTTTAGATTGGAGATTCAAAGGTCTTCCAGATTCTCAATAATCATTTTTGGAGGATCTTTTTCCAGGAACAGGAGCATAGCTGAGACACACAATCTTGCTGAAGCTGTATCTGTTCTTGACTCAGCTTAAGTCCTCATTGGGTTGAAGTGGTCAGCTGCTCATCTTAATCTGTTTAACAGAAGATGGGAGAATATTTCTCATAGAAAAGAAAATCTGCAGCTGTAAATTTTTTATTATGATATAAAGCATTAAATCATAAATTACTTGAGATGAAAAATGAGACCTTATGATAGTGATAAAGAGTAAAAACAGAAAAGGGAAGACCAACATATGACCATGTTATTGGAATTATCAAGAGTTAACAGAATTTTGTTGAAAATGAGAAAAATATAGTGAAGATACTTGAATGTATGGTGAAATACTAAGGATTTAGGATTTTGAGAAAATTCGTATGTTATTATAGAACTGAAATCTTAATTACCTTTTCAAGGTGTACAGACTGCTATTTTGGTGTAATGTCCCTCAAGTCGAGTTTGTCTGATCCCGTCCTTATGCTCTGCTTGCAGCCATGGATTTCTGACTGGAAGCCAACATAGCAGCCATCGTGTCATCCTCAGTGCAACACGTCGGGGAGCATCTGACGTCACTTTTTTCCCCTTATCGTGGTATCAATTTGATTTATTAAAGTGGTTCTCATATATTTCTCCCCATTAGGATAGGCTTTCTTTTTAAGACTGTTGAAATATGCTATTTTAAGCACAATGGATTTATCCCAGAAGTTTTGAGTCACTTGTTATTCTTGCCAGAATCAACTATTTATTGTTATGATGCTTACAAAATGGTATATTCCTATCTTGATGATTTCTTCTGTATTTGTTATTTCACATTCCAGTATAAAGAAGAGATTTCCCATCTCTGCCTTTGATTTGCTTTTTTATGTTTTGGTTGTCAGTATTGAATCATTTATTTGTTTTAATTCAGTGTGTTATGACCAGTGATATCATTATTCATTTTCATAGGATAGTATAACCTATTTATCTCCAAAAGTTTCATATCGATTTTTTCAAGCACATAGCAAAATTGAAAGAATTTTACAGTGAGTACCCATCTTCCCACCACCTATATTCTGCCATCTTATTATATTTTTTCTATCACCTATTATCTAATCTTTCCTCTATCTGTTGATTTATCCTATTTTTTAAAATGTTTTTCAAAATAGATTGCAGACATAGTACACTTTCCTTTAGATGCTTGAGCAAATACATAATTAATTGGAATTCAACAAATTGTTTACAGTTTTTAAACACAACTTTATTAAGGTATAATTTACACACCATACAATTCACTCAGTTAAGTGTACAATTCAATTCTTTTTAAAAGAATATTCATAGGTGTAGCTATCACTGCAGTCAATTTTAAAACATTTTAATTATGTCAGATAGACATCCTATAACCTTAGCTACCATTCCTCTAGCTCTCATCCACCACAGCCCTAAGAAACCAGTAATGTGCTTTCTATCCTTATAGACTGTCTACTCTGGACAATTTATATAAATAGAAATGTGCCATTTTTTTGTGCCTGATTTCTTTCACTTAGTATGTTTTACAGATTCATGTGTGAAGTAGTATGTATCAGTACTTCTTTCCTTTTCATGGCTAAATAATATTTTATTGTATGGATATGCCATCTTTTGTTAATGCATTTACCAGCCTATGGATATTTGGGTTGTTCCTACTTTTTGAGTATTATAAATTATCTTGCTGTGAACATTTGTGTAGAAATTTTTGTGAACATATATTTTTAATTCTCTTGGATATATGGCCAGTAGGACAATTGCCTAGGGTCATATGCTCTTAATGAATTGATCACCTTGTCATTTAATGTACCCTGTTATCTTGATGGCTATTGTCAGGGTGCTGTAAGGAGGGACTCTATAGTAACCTGCCCCTTATAGCACTACTCTCTCTCATTGAAGTTTAACAAGGTGTCTCTGGAGGGGATCTAACCAGGTCTTTAATGAATTTTTGTCTGCTACATAAAGAGATCTCTTAAGTGCTCTGCATTTTTTTTAGAATAGATTGAAGTCTCAACAACTCACTGAGCCATAGGATGTTTATCAGTGCCAGGGTCCTATTTACAGTTAAAAATACTTATTGGGTGTTGTTTAGCTTGTGGGACTTCTGACCATTTCTGGTCTTATTGTTAGAGAGCTCACAGTTGGGGAATTGTGAGCAGTGGCTAGGGGGCTATTTTTGGTAAAGCTTTTTTAGAGCCCTTCCATTGGAATTTTAATTTGACCCACCAGGTGAGCTCAGCTGTGGAGTTGAGAGCAAGAGAAGGACCAGTGTTCTCTCTTGAAGCTGAATGGTTTTATATATTCTGTTACCCCTGGGACTTGTGGTGAGGTGCTCCCCAAGATTCTTTGGCTAAGTGCCTCAAAAGGTTCTCAGGCTTTTATAAACAACGAGTGTTCTGAAGGACCTTGGGTTTTTTACTCTTCCAAAACTGCATTGTGTTTAATTGGCCACCCTGCTCACTGAGCTAAATCTCTTTCCCTGACCACTCCATGCACAAATTAACTCAAAATGGATTATAGACCAAAATTAAGAGCTAAAACTATAAAAATTCTATAAAAAGACATAGGAGAAATTTTTTGTGACCTAGAATTATGCAAAGGTGCCTTAGATTCAACACCAAAAACATGTATAGAAGAAAAAATTAACAAGTACAATGTAATCAAAATTAAGAATTTATCCACTTCAAGAGACACTGTTAAGAAAATGAAAAACAGTCATAGAGTGAGAGAAAATATGTTCAAATCACATATCAGATAAAGGCTTATACCCAGAATAGAGGACAATCAAATCTCAGTAATAAGAAAATAAGCAATGCAATAAAAATGGCTGTAACACTGGAACACGCATTTCACCAAAGAGTATGTACATATGGAAATAAGTATTTGAAAAAATGCTCTACACGTCTAATCATTATGGAAATGTAAATTAAACTACAATGATGCAAATAAACCATCTATTAGAATGCTAAAATAAAAAAGATGAAGAGGTGGTGATGAGATGTGGAGCCACTGCAGCTCATACATTACTGGTAGAAATGCACAAACACTTTGGAGGAGTTGGGCAATATTTCATAAAGTTAAACGTGTTCTTATCTTATTATCTGGCAATCTTACTTTTAGATTTTTGGCCAAATGAAATGTAAATTTACATTTTCATTTCATATCAAATAGATATTAGAATTGTAATAGCTTCATTTGTAATCACCCAAACCTGAAAACAACTCAACTGTTCTTCAAAAGACAATGGTGAGATTGAACAGGTGCATCTGTACAAAGGAAAACTGCTAACAATGAAAAGAAACAAGCTGCTAATACAAGTACAACAGGGAAGAATCTCAAATGCATTCTGCTAAGTGAAATAACCCAGACTCCAAAGGCTACCTACTGTATGATTCCATTTGTAGGACATTTTGAAAAAGGCAAAAATGTAAGCACAGAAAACACACGAAAGGCCACCAGGGCTGGTGGGAGTAGTTTGACTAGCAAGGGGCCCCTGAGTATATTTTGGAAGGGTGGTGGAGCTGTTCTCGATCTTTAATTTAGTAGTGGTTACCTGTATATTGAAACTCACGGAATATAAACTAAAGAGAGTGAATTTTATTATATTAAATTGTGTCTTTAAAACATGGGAAAATAATTTAATTGAATGGTATCTTAACTTTGCATATTGATATTGGATTCCATTCAATTTTTGGAAACCATGAATTATTCTAGAATTCATAAGAAGTGTATTTAAAACAACTTTTTACACATGGAACCCAGTCACTCATATATGCAGGAAAAATAATCAGAATTTTTCCTGTAGTGTACAATAAGGACACAAAATACACCAAATATTTATTATTGCTTATGTTCATAACGGTTTTATTTATATTGTCAGTTACTTAGATGTCAATGCAAGAATCCAGTAGTTCACTACAACAGAGTATACCACATAATAGTATATTGTACACTTTTTAACTTAATATTTATATAATGTTCTGATGCTAAAGTAAAATACTTGTGTTATAATATTAAGTAAAAAACATAAGGGATAAAATACTTGCAAATGTGAAATATGTGATAATATGCTTAAGTGAAAAAACACTGTGCAATTATGAACTATTTTGTTTAATGGATATGACTAGTGGCCATTAAATTCTTCTTTGTTATGTTGAATTTCTAAATCCATGGACATTTGTGAAATATTGCATAATTATTCAGTTGCTAAATTAAGGAGAAACAAAACATTAAAATGGTGTAATTCTGGTCTGATGGTGAAACACTTCTGAGGAACCCAAAACAAACAAAGGAAAAGATCCATAATTGATTACATAATATTTAAGGACTCATATACTACTAAATGGACAAGAAGACGAGAAAAAGTTTTAATGACTTTTATGGATAACTGAATAATTTGAAATTACTGCATGTTAATAATAATGAAATGCTTAGGTACAGAATGATTATTCCAAACTGGTATATTTTACAGCCAGCTAAATTTATGCTAAAAATTATATTGTAAATACTTATAAACCTGTGTAAAAAAATTTCATATATATAAACAGTATAAATATATTTCACATACATTATGTCTATAATCTATGTGAAAAGTAGCTTCAGATATGTAAAAACATATAAAAAATAAAGAACAAAGGTAAACCACACTAACATAGGTAATTAATCTAACTTCCTTATGTATTTCATTACCTCCAATTATTTAAGTGATAATTTCTTGGTTATACTATTTATAAAGAAAGACATTTAAAAAATCTTGATCTAGAACCTGCTATTTCAAGATGAAATAATTAGACACTAGAAAGTAACATATATAGAATGCTTTGCCTGCTCTCAACTGGGAAGTCAACAGTAAATAAATAATCATATGACTAGTGAGAAATGCTTTTTAAAAAAAATATGCTTGGTTAATTATGGATGAATGTTGAAACCATAACATTGTTCATGTGAAATCTTCATAAGATTCTAAATCAATGATACCTTAATTAAGAAAAAAGTATGCTTGGCTAAACTATGTGTGGCACAATTGTACAAACACAATTGAAAGGAGATAAAAATGCCTTCACAGGTATATAGATTTAGCATAGGAATATGCCTACATTACTTTGGTAAGTGAAAGGTGCTTTTGAGAATAGTAGGTGGAATATAGTACAATTAAAACAATTTATTTACCTGCACACACACATACAATAGAAAACACATAACAATCCTCTGTAAAATATTAGCAGTGAATATGTATTTTGAGAAAATGGGTGATAGTGTACAGATTTTATTTCTAATATAGCATCTAAGGTGGGATGGATGAGGTTCCAGAATGAGAGGATGCTTGACTCTACTAAGAGTTGCTGATGTGATATGTGAGATGTAGACTGAGTACCGACCAGTGGACTCAGCAGTGTGGAGGTCACTGTGACATGCAGTACAATGGCATAAGAAAAGAATCTGACTGGAATAAGATTTTAAAAAATAGGAAGACAGATATTGAATCCTGAGTGTACACACAACTCTTTCAAGGTGTTTTGGAGACAGAAAAGGAGAAGGAAAAGAAGAAAAGGATGAGAAGGAAGAAGGAGAGAGACAGGCAGAGGCAAGGCTGTAAGGAAATGCGGGTGCCAGAGGCTTTTACCTGCTTCCCTCTCTTCTTCCCTCCCTCCCTATCTCCATTCCTTCCTTTAGACATGACAAATAACAGAATATGTACAGATAGAAGTGAGCCTGTGAAGAATAAAAATTTGTAGACAATGAGCTATAACTTCACACCAGTTAGGATGGCCAACATCCAAAAGACAAGGAACAACAAACGCTTGTGAGGATGCGGAGAAAGGGGAACCTTCCTACACTGCTGGTGGGAATGTAAATTGTGGAAAGCAATATGGAGGTTCCTCAAAAGCCTAAAAATAGAAATACCATTTGACCCAAGAATTCCACTCCTAGGAATTTTCCCAAAGAAAACAAGATCCCTAATTCAAAAAGACATATGAACCCGTGTTTATCGCTGCACTATTTACAATAGCCAAAACATGGAAGCAACTTAAGTGTCCATCAGTAGAGGAATGGATAAAGAAGAATGTGGTACATATACACAATGTAATACTATTCAGCCATAAGAAGAAAACCTACCATTTGCAACAACATGGATAGAGGTAGAGGTTATTATGCTCAGTGAAATAAGCCAGGTGGAGAAAGACAAGTAGCTGATGATTTCACTCATTTGTGGAGTATAACAACAAAGCAAAACTGAAGGAACCAAACAGCAGCAGATTCACAGACTCCAAGAAGGAACTAGCAGATACCAAAGGGAAGGGGTTGGGGAGGGTGGGTAATGAGAGAGGGAGAGGGGATTAAGAGATATTATGATCAGCACACATAATGTAGGTGGGTCACAGGACAGGCAGTATAGCACAGAGAAGACAAGTAGTGACTCTATAGCATCTTACTACACTGATGGACAGTGACTGCAATGGGGTGTGTGGTGGGGGACTTGATAACATGGGTGAATGTAGTAACCACAATGTTGCTCACGTGAAACCTTCATAAGATTGTATATCAATGATACCTTAATAAAAAAAAAGAGTTTGTAGTAGAAAAAGTTTTATGAAATTGTCACAGTCGTCCAAATAACGTGAAAAATGTATGGATTCAAGAGGCTCAATATCCAAAGAAAATGACACCCAGCACATACATCTGAAAACTTACTATAAAAAGAAGTATCTTGAGAGCAGCCAAAACAGAAATGATACTCTGTATATGGGAACAATTTGAATAGCCATTGATTCAAGAGACAGAAGGGGCAGAAGAGAGTAAAAAAATCTTGAAAGTCTTCAAATAAATGAATAAAAGTGTGCTAAACCAGAAATCTGTAGCAAAAATACCCTTCAAAAAGAAGCTAAGAGAAAGTTATATTCAAATAGCTCTTTCCTCGAGCAGACCATGGTGGGAGTGGCTGTGGTGCAGGCCTATCTGAGCGATCCAGTCCTTCCTTGTTGTGGTAGTGACAGCTGCAACCACCACAGTCAGGACTGAGCGGTGAACCTTCGTGGCACCCCCTAAAGCTGCAAGGCTGAGTGATGCAGATTGCCACCACTCCCTAGTGTCCAGGCATTATACTCTGCCTCATGATGTGATAGGTGACCAGGGCTGAGTTTAACTACAGCACCTCACAGCATGCCCTTTGTGCTCACTCCCCCTTTGATTGTGATGTGGCCATGTCCTCAGATGGCCAGTTTGCCCTCTCAAGCTCCTAATATGGAATACTTAACCTGTGAGACCTCACAACGCGTTCCACCAGGTGCAGATTTGTAGGCCATACCACAGTGCGGAGTGTGGTCTTCTCTTCTGACAACTGGCAGATTGTCTCTGGCCCCCATGCACCCCTCTGGCCTAGCCTTCTGATGGCCAGACTGATGCCAGCTACCTTGACAATCTGGTGCCATTGTGACAGGTGACTATTGGAAGCTGTTAGAAATATATGCCAGACATTTAGAAATTAAAAAACTGTTTTTCTTTCTTAAAAAAAGATATATTCAAGTAAATGAACACCAAAAAATTGTTTTCAGAACCAGCAATACAAGAACTGCTGAAAGATGTTTTTCAGGCTGAAAGGATATGATGCCAGTGATACTAGATGGAGGTATTAGTTCTTGAAGAAGTCAAATGTATCAGAAATTCTAAAAATTGTGTTAAATATTAAATTTTACTTTCATCTTGATTTCTTTAAATACATATGACTAAAGCAGAAATGATCACATTGTCCTGTGAGTTATTTATAAGTTTTAGATGTAGTTTATGTGGCCAGTATAGCAAAGAAATGTTGGTGAGGAAGGGCGTGCAGCTGGAGAGGTTTCCATATATTATAGGAAGTTAATACAATGTGAAGAAAGCATTTGGCAAAATTCAGGGTCCATTCAGAATAAAGACTCTCAGCAAGTAGGAATAGAATGGAACTAGCACCCTTGTAAAATCAACCTGCAACATTATATTGAAATGTGAAATTAAATGCTTGCAGTAAAATCAGAACAAGGCATAGATACCTACCCTCATGACTTTTATTCAACATTATTTTAGATGTCCTAGCCATTATAATAATGGAAGAAACAAAAATAAGTAGTGTTGAAGTTGTTATGGAAGGTTTATAAATGTACTTATTGTCAGATGGTATTATAATGTATGTAGTAAATCCTAAGAAATTCTGTGACAACTATTAGCAGTAAAAAATTGAATTAAGCAATGCCATAGAATATATTTAAAATATGTAAATTGTATTTTCATAATCACATATCAAGCAAGTAGAAAATTAAATTAAGAATTATTTCATTTAGTATAGAATCAATACCCCCCAAAATATCTAAGAACAAGTTTTACAAAAGAAATGCAGGATCGCTACAGAAAAAATTATGAAGACTAAGTCTTCAGTAGTATAGTACAGGCATGAAGTATAACCAGATAAATCAATGGAATAGAATAGCGATCTTAGAAATATAAAGTTACTTATAGGGACAATTGATTTTTAACACAGTTGCCAAAACAATTCAATGAATAGAGTTATTTTAAAAGATGGTTCTAGGAAAATTATATGTCCCTATGGAAAACTGTATCCAATGGAAAGAAATATACACTTTTGCCTTGCACTGTTCACAAAAATTAATTCAAGAATGACCAGAGATCTAAGCATAAAAGTTTAGACCATAAAGCTTTTAGGAAGTACAGGAGGATGTTTCTGTGATATGAGGGTAGGAAAAGGTTCTTACCACGTCCCAGAAAGTAATACCATAAACAAGACACATTTGCAAGTTAGACTTCATTAAAATCAAAGCTTCCATCATCAAAAGATGCTATTAAAAAAATAAAGGAGGCAAGCCACAGGCCAAGGAAATATATTCATTGAACATGTATCTTACTTACAAAAGATTGATAATAAGGATATTTGAAACCTCCTGCAACTCAGTAGTAAAAAGATAAGAAATATGCTACAAAAATGGCCATACCATTAGAAGAGACATCAGTAAAGAAGACATGCACATGGATAATTAGTACATGAAAAATGTGCTCAATATTTATTGGTCATTAGAGAAATGCAAAGTAAAATGCCAATGAGATCTCATTAGCTTCTTACCACAATTGCTAAGTTACAGATCAGACAAATATTGGTGAGGGTGTGAAGCTCCTAGAGTTCTATCTACTACTATGTTGGTGAGAGTATAAAATGGTACAGCCACTTTGAAAGTAGTTTTGGCAGTTTCTTATGGAATTAGATATACAGTACATCTTATGTATAATCAAGCAATTCCAAACCCATGTATTTTCCCAAAAGAAATGAAACCATATGTCCACAAAAACTACCCTCAACTTCTGTATCAGGGTTCTCCAGGGAAACAGACACAATAGGAACTGTATGTGTTTGTGTCTATGTATTTATTGATTTTAAGAAATTGGCTTACACACTTGAAACTTGGCAAGTCCAAAATCTGCAGGATAGGCTGTAGGCTGGAGACCCAGGGAAGAGTAGGTGTAGCAGCTCCAGTCTGAAGACAGACTGAAGGACATACCCTACCCTCTTTGGGGGAATCACAGTCTGTTCTTTTCTTTTTTAAGGGCTTCAACTTCAACTAATTGGATGAGGCCCACCCATATTCTAGAGTGTAATCTGGTTTGCTCAAAGTCAAAGTGTGATTTAAATGTTAATTTCACCTAAAATATACCATCATGGCAATATTCAGACCAGTGTTTGACCAAATATCTGTGTATTGTGGCCTAGGCAGTTTGACTAATTGATAACAGTCATCACAGTCTTTATCAATGATATTGGATATATTACTACAATAAAACTACAACTCATCACCAACAGCGATCTTAACAAAGTAAGAATTTTACTGAGTTCCTCTCTAATAAGTGGCAAGAGAGTTCTTGTGAATGAGCTTCTTACATCATTTTGTATAGACTTCTATGGGTTTATTATCATACACAGAAACAACAGTGCTTCTTAGATATAAAGCTGTTTCTCCTTTCCAAATATGTAAGTACTATTTACTTGACTAAGTAAATAGAAAGAAAAATATATGAACACAGTATCAAAAGGAGGAGATACCTTTATCAACAAGAGGAGCTCTGCTGAATAAGGTAACTGAAAATTACATGTATTATCAAGAAAAAAGAGTACACAATAAACAAAATTAGAAAAGGAGAAATAATAGTCACAAAGGATACACAGAAGTACAAAGAATTATTAGAGGATACTATGAAAAGTTATATGCCAATAAATTGGACAACCTAGAAGAAATGGACAAATTCCTAGAAACATAAAACTTTCCAAGACTGACCCAAGAAGAAACAAAATCTGAGCAGACCAACCATCAGCAATGACATTGAATTGGTAATCAAAAGAATCCCAAATAACAAAAGATTAGGACCAGATAGCTTCACAGTTAAATTCTACCAAGCATCTAAAGAAGAGCTGATAACCATCCTTCTTAAAGTATTCCAAAAAGTAGGAGGGCATACTTCCAAACTCATTTTATGAGGCCAGCATTACTCTAATACCAAAACCAAACAGGCACTAAAAAAAAAATTATAGATCAATATTCCTGATGAACATACATGCAAAATCCTCAAAAAAATATTAGCAAACTGAATTAAAAAATACATGAAATGGATCAACCATCATGACCATGTGAGATTTATTCCAGGTATGGAAGGATGAAATAATATTCATAAATCGATCAATATTATATGCCACATTAACAAAAAGAAGGATAAAAGTCACATGATTATTACCTCAATAGAAGGTAAGAAAGCATTTGACAAAATTCAACATCCATTCATGATAAAAACTCTAAACAAAATGGGAATAGAGTGTATGTACCGCAACATAACAAAGGCATAAATGACAAACCTACAGTTAACATCATACTTCATAGTGAAAAGCTGAAAGCTTTTCCTCTAAGATCAGGAAAAAGACAAGGATGTCCACTTTCACCACTTTTATTCAACATAGTACTGAAGGTCCTAGCCACAGCAATTAGACAACACAAAGAGATAAAAGGCACCCAAATTGGTAAGGAAGAAGTTAAACTGTCACTATTTTCAGATGACGTTACCATATATAGAAAACCTGAAGACACCACCAAAAAATTATTAGAACTAATAACTGAATTCAGTAAAATAGCAGGATACAAAATTAATACACAGAAACCTGTTGCATTCTTTTATGCTAACAATGACCTAAAAGAGAAATCAGGAAAACAATTCCATTTACAATTGCATCAGAAAGAATAAAAACCTAGGAATAAACCTAACCAAGGAAATGAAAGACCTGTGCTCTGAAAACGATAAGAGACTCATGAGAGAAATTAAAGAAGACATAAAAAAGTGGAAATCTATCCCATACTCATGGATAGGAAGAATTAATATTGTGAAAATGGCCATCCTGCCCAAAGCAATTTAGATTCAATATCATCCCTATCAAAACACATACAGCACTTTTTCAATTAACTAGTACAAATAATTCCAAAGTTCATATGGAACCACAAAAGATCCTGAATAGCCAAAGCAATCCTGAGAAAGATGAACAAAGCTGGAGGGATTATGTTACCTGACTATAAGTATAGTACAAAGCTACAGCAACCAAAACAGTATGGTGCTGGCCTAAGAACAAACCCATAGATCAATGGAACAGAGCCAGATATAAACCCACACATACATGGTCAATTAATATACAAGAAAGAAGCCATGAATATACAATGATGAAAGATAGTTTTTTCAATATTGATGTTGAGAAAACTGGACAGCAATACACAAGAGAAACTGGGTTACTATCTAGCTCTATACACAAAGTAAACTCAAAGTGGATCAAAGTCCTGAATGTAACACATGAAATCATAAAACTCTTAGATAGGAACATGGGCAGAAATTTCATGAACAGAAACATGACCAACTTTTCCTGGACACATTTCCTTGGAAAAGGAAAACAAATAAAAAATGAACAAATGGTACAACATCAATTAAAAAGCTTCTGTACAGCAAAGGACACCATCAGCAGAACTAAACAGCAACCTACATTTTGGGAGAATGTATTCATAAATGATTCATCTGATAAGGGGTTAACATCCAAAATATATAAAGAACTCATGTGCCTCAACACCCAGGAAATGACTAACCTGATTAAAAATAGGGTGAATGACCCGAACAGACTTTTCTCCAAAGTGGAAATACAGATGGCCATGTATTTCCATGGACAAATTCATATCATGGAACATGAAAAGATGCTCCACATTGCTAATCATCAGGGAAATAAAAATCATAACCTCAATGAGATATCACCTCACACTAGTCAAAATGGCCACTATCCAAAAGACAAGACATAACAAGTGTTGATGAGGATGTGGAGAAATAGGAGCCCTCTTACACTGTTAGTGGGAATGTCAGTTTGTGCAGCAACTGTTGAAAGCAGTATAGAGGTTCCTCAAAAAACTAAAATAGAAATGCCATTTGACCTAGTAATTCCTTTTCTAGGAATTTGGCCAAAGAAAACATAATATCTGATTTTAAAAGTTATGTGCACCTTGTGTTTATTGCTGCATTATTTGCAATAAGCCAGATATAGAAGCAACCTTAGTGTCCATTAGTAGATGAATAGATATGGAAGAAGTGGTACATATACACATTGGAATATTATTCAGCAATAAAAAAGATACTCTGCCATTTGCAACAACATGGATAGATATAGAAGGTATCATGCTCAGTGAAATAAGCCAGGTGGAGAAAGAAAAATACCATTTATTTCACTTATTTGTGGAATATAAATATAAAGAAAGAGAGAATGAACAAAACATCAGTAGACTCATAGTAAGAAATGACTAGTGGTTACCATGGGAGAGGGGTTAGGGTGAGTTGGTGGGGGGTGTGAGGGGGATGAAAAGGCACAAAAATTCTTAATCACAATATAAGTTGGTCATGGGATAGTATTACATCATGGAGAATATAGTCAATGTTTTGCAACACCTTTCTATGTTGTCATATAGTAACAGCTCTAGTTGGGGTGAGGATGTAACAATATGAGTAACTGTTAAACCACTGTTTTGTATACACCACAGTAAGATTGCTTATTAATGATAAATTCAACACACACACACACAAAATAACTAGGCTCAGCCATAAAATTAATAAAAAGTTAAGTGTAGAGCATTTGACAACCAAAGGAAGAGGCCCTACAGAATGTTTTTCATAGTTGACCTTGAGTCACATAGCTAGTATAAATAGATTTTAAGAAGACATTAAGTAAGTCATGTAAATATTTACATCATTATTATAAAACCCATCGTTTAAATGACTTTAAGCATATGGTATATATTGAATTTTAAGTTTGTCTAACGTGTGAAGGAATATATTTGTCATCCTCAGTGTCTAAAACTAATTTATATGTTAATTTCAAATAAGTTTGAATACTGAAAGAATGAATGTGAATTCCCATGAAATGGAAAGAGGAATTTTTGTTCAGTAATGCTATCAGTTTATTAACTGAAAAAATGCACATGTGCCCACAGTCCAGGAATGATGTGTGGATGGAGTGGTGTGGACGGGGTTAGGAGCCACAACTATATGAACCATATGCTGGGTGAGAGGGTGTTGCTGAAAGGCAGCCCTCTGTCTGCACTCCCTGCGGTACAGTTGTCCTTGAGGGCTTCAGGCAAATCATAAAACCTCAGCTCCCTGGCTCCCCTCACTCTGCAAGTCCTGCTGCTAGTAATCTGATTAAGTCCACTTGAAGCAAGTGAGTAAAACTTTATTGCTGTGGGGTGATCTCTAGTGGGGGGGGAAACTTGCTTCTGACTATATTTTATGGAAAACAAAATAGGCTGAAAACACTCTTTTTCATTTTTTGGAGTGCAATAGACCCAGTTGGAGAGAATAGAGGAGTTGTGTGCTGGAGCCATTTGTACAAACTCAGAAGAAATGAAATTGTGCAATTGTGTGTATTTCTTTCAGATTCCATGTTCAGTGACATCACGCTAGTAGTTTGCAATGGGCTATGGTGGGAGTATATACAGCATGGAAATGGCAAAAAAATACAAACCAGGCCTTGCTTTATTTTATTGAGTTGCATTTATTTTTTTGATGAGCTGGTTCGCCAGCACTGGGCCAGAGTCAGAAGTACGGATTATCTCAGTGTAAGGGAAAGTGCTCTCTGGGAGGGGAGAGCGGGGAGACGTTGGCTTGAACCTCACTGTAGCTATCATTGTGCCACGGAGCCTTGAGCATCTTCAGAGGAAGTTTGCAATTGGCACCAGATCCTGATTAGTGTGAACATTTCAGCCTGGACAGGGACTCATTCATGGTCTCTTCATGACCCTTTACACGTTCCATCCAGTATTTATCATTGAGAAATTACTCTGTGCATCAGTGTGCTGGATGGTGGGAGCATACATTTTTAAAAGCCCTCAGATGGCTCACATCAATTGGGAAATGCTGACCGTGTGTTAGTATCTCTGAGATAGGTGCTCTGATGATTAGACTTGTGAGATCAGATGGAAGAGAGTGACTTGTGGACATATGCATCATGCGGGCAGACTGTGAGAAGGCCCTGTGTTGGGGCAGTTTGCTGCATAGCGCTTATCAGATACAGAGGCAAGTTGTCCAGGGGACTCAGGTGCCTGGGTCAAGGCTGCAGAAACCTTCGTGGGGCATTTGAAAAGATTTTTAAGGGGACCTTGAACTATACAGGGAGCCACTCCGGTTCATACAACTTCACCCAGAGAGCAGCCCCAGTTGGCAAGCTCCTTGACCTGTGTTCTCTGCCCCCACCAAAGGAAAATCCTCTTTGCTGCTCCCAAAGTATCCAATGCCCATCACCATCTGCAAGGTGGTTCTCTGAAGCTGCTCTTTAGTGACTTATTTGCTTTGTCTGCATCTCCTTTGCCTGCTATTCCTTTGTCAGTATAGTGGCACACACACCTGTCCCCCAGTCCCAATGGCATTTCCTATTGACTTTGGTTTCCTCCATCTCCTCCAGGAGGATGGCTTTCTTCGGGCACTGTTGTATGCTCACTGTGGTTGTGGCCACGGACTGACTGGGAGGCGTTACTGTCCACAGCAGGCACGTCCTCACATGTCTCTTCTGGGCTCTCCTTATGTGACTTTATTTCCTGCACAGTTTTAGCCATTTCTTAGGGGTAACACAGGAATGAAAATAGTGGATTTTCTATTAAGTTTGGAGTAAATGCATAATAATAATAATGCATTTACCATATAAATGCATAAATGCAGATGATAGTTTACCTGTGTTTCGGATCCCCTGAATGTCTGCACTTCACACTACCTGTGTTCTGCAGCAAGCTCACATCCTGCAATTTTCTATCAAGTTAAACATTCCCTGGAGAGGATGCAGAGAGTTTAGGACCCAGAGGTTTACCCTAAGTTGAAAATTATTCCCTTTACAGTTAATAGTTCATGCCTCTTTAGGGGAATAATGAGCTCTCTATTCATAAAACCATCTGTTTTTCTTTTAGAATCTGAAGCAGTTTAACTTTTTTTCCATCTTCTCCCCCACTCCTTATAGCTTGGGCTCACTTGCTCTCTATTCATGTTAGTACCTGGTTCTGAATACGTAGTAAACTGGACAATAGAGCTATTTCTCAACTCCTTGGCTTTCTACTGGTTTGGATATAGGATGCACAGTGTATTATATCCTTACCAAAAATTTACCCCTTTTGTTTTTAGAGATATTACCAAGGAAGCAAATATGAAAAGCTGATGGAGTATCAATTATAAATAATTAAAAAATCTTTGTAATATTTTCTCTGCTCTTTATTCTGTGGTAGAGGTGATCAGTATAGCTACCTGCTGAGGGGCTGCCTTTGTTATTTTTTTATTGAGGTATAGTTGGTATACGATATTATGTTGCTTTCAGGTGTACAACATAGTGATTTGAAAATTACATACTGATGGTTGACAAAGTTCACTGCCTTTGTTTTACTATGTCACCCTTCTCTAGGACAGGAGGGTATCACTACTCAGAACACAGAAAGTTTGGAATCAATTGGGGGAATCATTGACAAGTAATCAGATATGCTCTTATCCATGGGATAGGTACTTTGATATTAGACTCCTTGTGAAAGCAGGGTTAACTTATGCAGGCAGTCATGCAGGTATTGAGAAGTGCCCCCTATAGGGGTAATTCTCTCAGCAGAACAAATCATGAAGATGAGAGGACTTCTCCAGGATGCTGAAGGCATTGGCATCAAGGGTGTGAAAACCTTTGTGAGGCATGTGAGAAGTTTCTTGGGGTGACCTTGGATTTAGACAGCCAACCACTCTGTTACATGCAAGTTCACCTATGGGCCACAGTTTATTCCTGAGCTCCTGAGCTCTCCCATAGTGCCTCCCCTATGAAAAGTTCTGTTTGCCTCTCCTTCCAACTATTGACATAATAGGCTGTCTTCAAGGATAACTTTAGGTACCCTACTCATTCTTAAAATCTTCACAAGTACAGAAAGTATTACTTTATCTCTTTTGTTACTGCATGAGTTTAATTTTGTACAACAAAGATGTTAACATAATAACTTTATTTTCTCTCATTGTATAAATATGATCTAGTTTTTGTGATTAAGAGCTCATTTAGAGAACAAATTGTCCTATTTGACTTTATATATAACAGAGCTCCTGGCATCCTCTGAATTGAGTGGGATCAGAGAGGTGTCAAAGCTGCTGGTGATATCAAGGAAAATCTTGTAATGTAATCTGTATTTTACTCTGTCTGTGAACATAGATGGTGGAGTCCCAGTGGCCTCACCAGACATGACTGCCTTAAACCACACTGGTGTTAGCCACACAGTCTTCCACTTGCTGGGCATCCCTGGCCTTGAGGACAAGCATATGTGGATTTCCCTCCCCTTCTTGATGTCCTATGTCATCGCCCTGCTTGGGAACAGCCTGCTCATCTATATCATCCTCACAAAGCGCAGCCTCCATGAGCCCATGTACCTCTTCCTCTGCATGCTGGCCAGAGCAGACATTGTCCTCTCCACGTGCACGGTACCTCAGGCCCTGGCCATCTTTTGGTTCTGTGCTGGGGAGATCTCCCTGGGTTGCTGCATTGCTCAGGTATTCTTCCTCTCTTCTACTTTCATGTCTGAGTCAGGGATCTTGATGGTGATGGCATTTGACCGCTACATTGCCATATGCTACCCTCTGAGATACACCACTATTCTTACACATAAGTTGACTGGGAAAATTGGTGTGACTGTCCTTCTGAGAAGTTATGGTACAGTTATTCCCATAATATTTCTTCTGAAAAGATTGACTTTCTGCAGAAGTAACATCCTCCCAAACACTACTTGTAAGCACTTTGCCCTGGCCCGTGTTTCCTGTGATGACATTCGAGTAAATATCTGGTATGGCATTTTTCTCATGTCGTCAACCTTGGTCATAGATGTGTTAATTTTTGTTTCCTATGTGCTGATTCTCCGTGCTGTCTTTTGCATGCCATCCCGAGATGCTCGTCTTAAAGCTCTCAACACATGTGGCTCCCATGTCTGTGTCATCATCCTCTTTTATGGACCTGGAATCTTCTCAGTCCTCACTCAGCGGTTTGGATACCACATCCCAACCCCATATCCGTGTCCTGCTGGCCAACGTCTACACTCTGGTTCCTCCTATGCTGAATCCCATTATTTATGGGATCAAGACCAAACATATCTGGGACCAGGTGGCTCATGTGTTCTTTTCAAAGCAGAAATGAATGTGATGATGAAAACTAACATTGTACGTTTCTCACTAATTCTCTCCAGGCATGAGGTGAGCTTTCGCATCAGAATGTGAGAATGTACAGCTGAGAAACCAGTTAAATGGCTCCAGGTGGTGTTGCCTCTAGATCGATGGCATTGGGACAGTTATGGTTCCTTTTTCCTTCAAACCCTCTAATCAGTCATTACATGTCAGTGTCTTTTGGTGCTTAGTTTTCTACTCATAGAGTTAAGGACTAGGTAAGTTTACATCTTTAAGTCACTTAAGCCTCTATATCCTAAGACTGGCTATTGAATTAATATCAGTGGAGACAGTAGCTCTTCCTGGATAGTTGTTGAAATAGTCTTTTTTGATGTCTTTTAAGCTATAAATAGCTGTACATGTTTTATTCCATTTATGAACATTTCTTCTGCCATTCTCCCTAATGCCCTCAGAATATTCAAATTATTGCTTCTCACACAAATTATTACAAAATATCATCTGTTTCTTATTAATTTAGCATAAATTGTATGTTTGTGTATATATACATTTTTATTTCTCTTTCCTGGTACACAAAATAGAGCATAATTTATTATTTCTCATGTTCATGACATTTTTATTCATACTGTTAATCATTTGGAAATAAATATTTAACAACAGTCCACTGCTTGGCTAAAATAATACATATAATAATATAGTAAGCAATGTCTAACCAAAAATTATGGTGAAGTAGAAGTAAGAAATGATTTCCACAGAGTAACACTACCTGAATTGATGACAGCATACGTATCATGTAAAATACAGTAGAGCAGCGAGAAATAAATGCACAGAGTGGGTCTATGTCTTTGGTGATGGAACTATGCTCTAAATATGTTTATGGGAGAGAGAAGCACATTCCAGATCAAAAAGTTCAATATTACTCACTAAAATATGTATATTCTTATACATCTATGCATCGATCTATGCTAAAATCAAATGAAAGAAGAATATATTTGAATCATAAGATACAGTTTATTTTTGTAATAATTTTATCTGAATTGCCTAGCATTTATTCAGTGAACATGATTTACACAGAAAAGACTAGTGAAAGGTTTTTTAAAAAAGAGATATGGTGACCATCCAACTTTACTATTTTATAGGCAATCTTCATTAAAGGTGTATTTGATATTTCTGTTGTGTTACTAACCACTCAAAGCTGTAAGATTTAATATCTGTAATATTCATTCCTGCCTCTGAAATATGCCACATCATTCTAATGTAAAATATGAACATTCTATTGAAAGAAACAAACATAAGAGAGGTATTGTCAAACACCATTCATTACTGTTTCCTTTTGTGTAGGAATGCAAGAGAAGAATTATTTCAGGTATTCCCTATCTGAAAAATTTTAATTTTGTCTTCATTTTTATGTATTTTTTATTGAAATATAGTTGATATACAAAGTTATATTAGCCTCAGATATACAACATAGTGATTCTTGTCTTAACTTTTAAAAGGATAATTCATGAGTATAGAATTTTGTCAAGTAGATTTTTCAGAAAATTAAAAATTGTTTTTATTGACTACTTTTTCCTTTTATATTGAGGATTCACCTAAAAGTCTAACTGTTGCTCCTTTGAATGTATTTTACCTTGATAACTGGCTATTTTTAAGGTTTTCTTTTCTATTTTTGTTTTTATGGCACATATATCACCACGGATGCATGTGCAGTTTACTGTCCATGTATGATTCTCGAATGTGTTTATACCTTTTATCAGATTTGGTAAATTTTCAGCCATCATTTCCATGAACATTATTTTTGCTCCCTTTTCTCTCTCCTCTCTCAGTATGTTTACTTTAGGTGTTTTGAATGTGTCTGTTCCTTGTCTTATGCTCCTTTATCATTATTTTTGCCATTATTTTTTCCTGTCTTACTTCAGTTTCTTGATTTTTATCTTCACTAATTAGTTCACTACTCCTGTTCTGCTCCATAAAATCTGCATTTAACTCATCCATTAAATGCATATTATCAGTCACAATTTCAGTTCTTTAATATCCATCTAAATTATTTTCAAAGTCTAATTCTCCAGATTAATTTTTATACTTTCAAGTAACTTCAGCATATTTTTCTCTCTTAAGGAAAATATTCACTACAGTTCTATAATCCTTGTCTGATAACCAGTTACTGCGCCAACTGTAACTCTGCTTCTGGTTTTTTTGTGTTTTTTTTTTTAATTTTTTGATCATAAATCACAAAGTTTTTCTCCTTTTTTCTAGTATTTATTTTAATCTTTATTTTTAATAAAAAAAGAATCTTCAAATAATGTCATGTTCTATCAGAAGTGTTTTTTCTTTGGGATTCTGGGAAGATGGCAGAGTAGAGAGAGCCTGAATCCACCTTCTCCCACCTACACACCGAATCTACACCTTTATACAGAATATTTCCCTGTGAAGAAGAACAAAGACTGAAGTGAACACCTTCTATGCAGTGGGGGAAAGAAAGGTAAAAGAAAATGGCAGGAGAGATAGAGACAAGGGAACCCCTTCCCCAGCACAGCCTCCAGCAGAGGGGAAAGGGAGGGATATCTCTGGGAGAGCCAGGCAGTGAGCTCCCTGCCCTGAGGTGCAGGAAAATGCCTAGCAGTTCAAAGTGCAACTGGACCATACATGAAAGAACCTGTTTCAGAACTAAACGTCCACCACTTGGCAAGGAGACCACTTGAGGTAATCCATGATGGGAGGAGCCAGCCAATCCCATTGTTTGTGCTCCTTCTGCACATATTAATGTGGCTGAGAGCATGATCTGAGTACAATCCAGCAGTCCTGCCCTGCTGCCTATTGTTATCTGCTGACCCAGCTCCCATGAGCAGGACCGGAAAGATCCCTAGCTCGAAGGGAGGGTGGTTGAATCTTTGGGCTGATGCAACTGAGGCAATTCCTCAGAGCCCAGCAGGGCCTGACCCAAGGCACAAGTAAGACACAGTGGGTGCTTACATGGGAATTCACCAGAACAGCTCAGAGTACACAGTGGCCACAGGGGAACATGTGTATGCATGGTGCCTAATCCTGGCCACCAGAGAGACTGGTGGGCCAATGTGGGAATTCCCCAGAGCAGCTCAGGCATGCAGGGACTGTGAGGGAGAATGCACTCACACAGTGCCTGATCCTGGCAGCCAGCAGGGTGCACAGGTTCCTACTCGGGATTTCCTTGGAGTAGCCTGGACTGTCCAGGGGCTGTGGTGGGATGTGCATAGAGCCTGACTCTATACCACATACAGGACCTGGTGGGCACCCAATGCAGTAATTCCCCAGACAGTCCCAAGTGACCTAGAGTGCACAGTCATACAGGCAAGGAGGCACAGCGGGGACAGCTGGCTGAATTCAGGAGATACATGGAGTGTGGCCCTGACCTGATGGTGGCCCAGAACCCTCTCTTACCAGTACAGAACCTACAGGTGTCAACTCAGTAACCCTCCAAAGGGTCTACCATGACTGCATCTCTGGGACCATGCCCTGTGAGGCCCCATGCCAGGAAAAACCAATCTTACACTCACTTATCCTCTAGCTTGCCAAAACCACTAGGTACACACAGTCATCACAGGGGACTCTACTACATAAGGCCAATCCTTTAAGACTGGGAAAGTAAGTTCTTTCAAGTTTCATAGAAACAAACACAGGAAGTCATACAAAATCAGAAGACAGAGAAATACAATGCATATGACAGAACAAGAAAAGACCTCAGAAAAAAGTAAATGAAACACCGTTAACTGATCTATCTGATAAAGAGTTTAAAGCAATGGTTATAAAGATGCTCACTGGACTTGATAAAATAACAGAACCCAAGGTGGACTTCAACAAAGAGATAGAAAGTCTACAACAGAACCAATCAAAGATGAAGAATTCAATAGATGAAGTAAAAAATACACCGGAGGGATAGAACAGCAGACTAGGGGATGCAGAATAATGGATAATTGACTTGGAATATAGAGAAGTGGAAAGTACTCAGGTTGAGCAGCAGAAGGAAGAAAGAATTAAAGGAAATGAGAAGAGGGTAAGAGAGCCCTGGGGCAACATCAAATGTCCTAACATCTGCATCTTAGAAGTCCCAGTAGGAGAAGAAAGAGAGAAAGGAGTGGAACATTTATTTGAAGAAATAGTAACTGAAAACTTCTCTAACCTGGGGAAGGAAATGGTCTACTGGGTCCAGAAAGCACAGAGAGCTCCAAACAAGATGAATCCAAGGAGGTCCACATCAAGACACATCATAATCAATATATCAAAGACAAAGAGAGAATCTTACGAGCAGTAAGAGAAACGCAAAAAATTTCATATAGAAGAAACCCCATAAGGTTATCAGCTGACTTTTCTTCAGTAACCCTACAGGCCAGAAGGGAATGGTGTGATATATTCAAAGTGTGAATGGAAAAAACCTCCAACCAAGAATACTGTACCTAGTAGGGTTATTATCATTCAGAATTGAAGGAAAAATAGAGCTTCACAGACAAACATAAGTTAAAAGAGTTCACCTTTAGTAAACCAGCCTTACAAGAAATGTTAAAGGAACTTATTTAAAAGGAAAATAAAAGACCCTAAATAGAAGCAAGAAATTTAAGAAAGGGAAATTTTGATACTGGTAAACCAAACATATAACAGAGGCAGTTGATCAAATACTTGAAAGCTAGTATGAAGGTGAAAATGAGAAAAGTAACAAAAGAAAGCACACCTAAAAATTAGTTAAGGGAATAACAATAAAAAGGTGTAAAGGAAGATATCATATACATTAAATTGGGATTAGGAGGAATAGGAAATGTGCTGTTAGAATGGGTATGAAGTTAAGTGACCATCAGCCTATTACACATTGTCATATCCATAGGGTGTCATAAGAACTCCATGGTAATCCCAAACCAAAAAAATATTGGATACACAAAAAGGAAAGAGAAGGGAACCCAACCATAACACTAAAGAAAGTCATAAAACACAAGAGAAGACAACAAGAAATGATAAGAGAAGAACAACAAAAACAGTGAAGCTATTCCAAGCTGGTATTCCATGTTTACACACTGATAAAATGAGAAGTGATAAGTTCATTCCCGTGAGGCCTCAGCCTAAGTCAAGGCCAGGTTTCAGTTTTGGTCACACAGTTTTTGTCTTCTGTGCTCTTATTTCTATTGTAGAACTCTTTAGAGATTTTAATTAAGGTTCTGGAATGTCTTCAGTCTTAAAAACTGGAATATTCAGTTCTTCCCTTCAGAAATCTTTTGACTCCTCTCCATGAAGCTCCAAAATATGAAAAGTGATAGATAGGAGAGGTTAAGATTCAGTTTGGCATGCTCTCTCATCTCAATAGGTATTTATCAGGAATCACAGGAATACAAGAAAGTTCACACTGCCTTTTAAAATTCTTGGCTTAGTTCCCCAGCATCTAGGACAGCCAAAGTACTAAGAAAATGTCCCATAGGAAGAAAGAGCTGTGTATTTGAGAACTCCAATATTTGAAATTATTTTCCTGCAGTCCTGTATGGCCCCCAGAACTTTTCTGGTTTCGCCTTTCCCCAACAGAAGCCCTCTTCCTGGACTAAGATTGATCCTTAGCTCATGCTCAGAATCAGAAAATCATTCCAGTTCCAAATGGTTGACAGTTGTCAACTTGCTTTCGAATGGTTCTCCTGGCTCTTGAATTTTTGTGTCAATAATGAGTTTTGCTTTCCTAATCCTATGATGGTTTAATATATGATTTCTGCAATTTACCTTTTTCTAGCTGTCACAATGGAAACATTATCATGCCATGTATTACTATGTTGTACCCAAAGCAAAAGTTTTAAGAGACTGATTGATTCTTGCCTTGACAACATAAAACTAATAAACCAATAACATTTAGCCTGAACAGTATAAATATTTGTACCTTTGGACCAGTAAGACATTATTTCTACCATTCCCATCTGAGTATAAAAAAAAAGGTCACAGATTTTTTTCATTATACTTTGAGATTAATTTAATTTTGGCTTTTAAGGATTCCTTCAAGTTGTATTAGAATATATGTAATGCAAATAAGATACTTTCTTTTAAGCCTTATCTGAATTAAGAATATATACAAAGTAAAGGGACCAATTTACCTTTACATTTTTAAAGTAAAGATTACCCTCCTGAACCTAATAAATTTTAACACAGCACTGAATTTTTTCTCTTGTGGCACATTATTTCCACTATACCACATACAGAAGCATTAGTGTCTTAATTATCTTAAATAGTGTGCTTCTTACAGTTACCTGGTTTTCTCTCAAACACTAACAACAATGATTTTTTTCTTGTTTTTTAATTTTATTTTGGTATCATTAATATACAATTACATGAGCAACATTGTGGTTACTAGATTCCCCCCATTATCAAGTTCCTACCACTTACCCCATTACAGTCACTGTCCGTCAGCGTAGTAAGATGCTATAGAGTCACTACTTGTCTTCTCTGTGTTATACTGCCTTCCCTGTTCCCCCCTACATTATGTGTGCTAATTGTAATGGCCCTTTTTCCCCTTATCCCTCCCTTTGTCCCACCCTCCCCAGTCCCTTTCCCTTTGGTAACTGTTAGTCCATTCTTGGATTCTGTGAGTCTGCTGCTGTTTTGTTCCTTCAGTTTTTGCTTTGTTCTGACGCTCCACAGATGAGTGAAATAATTTGGTACTTGTCTTTTGCCACCTGGTTTCACTGAGTTTAATACCCTCTAGCTCCATCCATGTTGTTGCAAATGGTAGGATTTGTTTTCTTCTTATGGCTGAATAATATTCCATTGTGTCTATGTACCACATCTTCTTTATCCATTCATCTACTGATGGACACGTAGGTTGCTTCCATTTCTTGGCTATTGTAAATAGTGCTGTGATAAACATAGGGGTGCATATGTCTTTTTGAAACTGGGATCCTGCATTTTTAGGGTAAATTCCTAGGAGTGGAATTCCTGGGACAAATGGTATTCCTATGTTTAGCTTTTTGAAGAACCTCCATACTGCTTTCCACAATGGTTGAACTATTTTACATTCCCACCAGCAGTGTAGGTGGGTTCCCCTTTCTCCACATACTCACCAACATTTGTTGTTGTTTGTCTTTTGGGTGGCGACCATCCTAACTGGTGTGAGGTGATATCTCATTGTGGTTTTAATTAGCATCTCCCTGATAATTAGCGACATGGAGTATCTTTTCATGTGCCTGTTGGCCATCTGAATTTCTTCGTTGGAGAATTGTCTCTTCATATCCTCCGCCCATTCTTTAATAGGGTTATTTGCTTTTTGGGTGAGGTGTGTGAGTTCTTTATATATTTTAGATGTTAACCCCTTGTCACATATGATTTTTACAAATATATTCTCCCATACTTTAGGATGCCTTTTTGTTCTGCTGATGGTGTCCTTTGCTGTACAGAAGCTTTTTAGCATGATGTAGTCCCATTTGTTCATTTTTTATTTTGTTTCCCTTGCTCAAGGAGATGCATTCAGGAAAAAGTTGCTCATGTTTATATGCAAGAGATTTTTTTCCTATGTTTTCTTCTAGGAGTTTTATGGTTTCATGACTTATATTCAGGTCTTTGATCCATTTTGTGTTTACTTTTGTGTATGGGGTTAGACAGTAATCTAGTTTCATTCTCTTGCATGTAGCAGTCCAGTTTGCCAACACCAGCTGTTGAATAGGCTGTCATTTCCCCATTGTATATCCATCACTCCTTTATCATATATTAATTGACCATATATGCTTGGGTTAGTATCTGGACTCTCTATTCTGTTCCAGTGGTCTGTGGGTCTGTTCTTGTGCCAGTACCAAGTTGTCTTGATTACTGTAGCTTTGTAGTAGAGCTTGAAGTCAGGGAGCGTAATCCCCTCAGCTTTATTCTTCCAACAACCATGATTTTTAAGAATATCATAAATTTCCATACTTTTTTTTCTCTCCAACAATTCTGTCAGAGTGAATCTGCTCATTTCCATGATTATTGTTAGCAACCTATAATTTCAACTAATAATTTCATTGTTCTCTTAAAGAGAGTGTAGTGGTACTTTGCCTCAAATTGTATATTCTAGAGCCTTTATTACATGGGCAATAATGGTTCTGTATTTAAAGTGTCAGTGGCTTTTTAAAAATCTCATCTTGTTTGATCTCTAAGCTGCATTTGGAAATGGTTGACTTTCTCCTTGAACTCTCTATTCTGCTTTTAGGGCATCAATTTCCCTTACACCTCCCCAACAGTTTTTCAATAATCAACCAGGGAAAAAAATCTATAAATCAAACCTTCAAATCTTACATTTGCATCTTTGACTATATGATTGGACTCTTACTTAACTTACCTAACTTACTTCTTGCCCTACCTCCACAACTACCCTGCTACCACCCTTTCTTTTCTCTTGTTTTCAATCTCATTTAAGTTATAGGATCTTTGAAATTATTCCCCCCAGTGCCCCAAAGTCTCTCTCTGCCAATTTTTCTGTCTTACTATTACATAAATCTCAGCCCAAATGTGCTCTTCTCAGTGAAAATGTCTCTGACCAGAGAATTTTAATTACATAAGCCCAATCAGGGACTTATAGATTTTTTAGTGAAGTATAGTTGATATAGCATTATATTGGTTTCAGGTGTATAAATAGTGATTAGACAATTGTATACAGTACTAAGTGCCCAGCATTGTAAGTATAGTTACCATCTGTCAACATATAAAGATATTAGAATATTATTGACTATATTCCCTATGCTGTACTTTTATCCCCATGGCTAATTTATAATTGGAAATTTGTACCTTTTTATCCCCTTCACTTATTTAATTCCCATGACAGCCACTTGTCTCTTATCTAGAAGACTATTCCTATTTGTTCACTTGCTTGTTTGTACATTTGTTTTGGTTTTCAGATTCCACATATAAATAAAATCATATGGTATTTTTCTTTCTCTGTCTGGCTTATTTCAGTAGGCATGATAACCCCCCTAGGTTCATCCACATTGTTGCAAATGGCAAGACTTCATTCTTTTTTATGGCTGAATAATGTTCCATTGTGTATGCATACTATATCTTTTTTGTCTGTTTATCTATTGATGGACACTTACATTGCTTCCCTATCTTGTAAATAATGCTAAAATAAACACAGGAGTACATATATACTTTCACATTAGTGGGTTTTGTGTGTGTGTGTGTAAATTCCCAAAGTGGAATCACTGGGTTCTTTGGCATTTTTAGTTTTAGTTTTTTGAGAAACCTCCTTACTGCTTTCCATACTGGCTGTACCAAATTACATTCCCCCCAACAGTGTATGATGGTTCTTTTTTCTCCACATCCTTGTCAACACTTGTTATGTCTTGTCTTTTGGTTAACAGCCATCCTGACTGGTGTTCAGTGATATCTCATTGCTGTTTTGATTTGCTCTTCCTGATAATTAGTGATGCTGAGCATCTTTTCTGTATGTCTTTGGAAAAATCCACTGGACAGAGGTCTTCTGCCCATTTTTTAATTGTTTTATATTTTGCTGTTGTTATTTATATATTTTAGATATTATCCCTCTATCATATATATCATTTGCAAATATATGTCTAGTACAGTAGATTGCCTTTTAATTTTGTTGATGGTTTCTCTTGCTGGAAAGAAAATTTTAGTTTGATGTAGTTTCACTTTTTTATTTTTGCTGTTGTTTCCCCTGCCTGGGAGATGTATCCAGAAAAAAAATTGCTAAGGTCAGTATCCAAGAGTTTACTTCCTATGTTTTCTTTTAAGAGTTTTATAGTTTCAGGTCTTACATTTAGGTCTTTAATCCATTTTAAGTTCATTTTTTGTATGGTGTAAGACAGTGATCCAGTTTCATTCTTTTGCATATAGCTATCCAGTTTTCCCATCATCAGGTAGTGAAGAGACTGTCTTTTCCCCACCATATATTCTTTCCTCCTTTGTCATATATTAATTGACCATATAGGTGTGGATATATTTCTGGGCTATATATTCTGTTCCATTGATATATGTATCTATCTCTCTGCCGGTATCATACTGTTTTGATTACTGTAGCTGTATAGTATAGTTTAGAACCAGGGAGGATGATACCCCCAGCTTTGCTCTTTCTCAAGATTGTTTTGGCTATTCGGGTCTTTTGTGGTTATATGAATTTTAGGATTATTTACTCTAGTTTTGTGAAAACTGCCATTGGTATATTCATAAGGATTTCATTGAATTTGTGGATTGTTTTGGGTAGTATTATCATTTTAATAATGTAATATCTTTCCATTTATTTGTGTCTTCAATATCTTTTGTCAATGTCTTATAGTTTTCAGAGTACAGGTCTTTCATCTCTGGTTAGATTAACTCCTAAATATTTCATTTTTTACTGCAATTGTAAATAGAATTGACTTCTTAATTTCTCTTTCTCTTAGTTCATTATTTGTCAATAGAAATGCAAGAGATTTCTGTATATTGATGTGTCCTGTGACTTTAATGAATTGATTTATTAGTTCTAATAGTTTTTTCATGGAGTATTTAGGGTTTTCTATATGTATAGTATCCTGTCATTTGCAAATAGTAACTATTTTACTTCTTCCTTATCAATTGGATGCTTTTTCTTTTTCTTGCTTGATTGCTAATGGCTAGGTTTTCCAGCACCATGTTTAATAAAAGTGGTGGGAGTGAACATCCTTGTCTTGTTCTTGATCTCAGAGGGAAAAGCTTTGAGCTTCTTGTCATTATATTAGCTGTGGGCTTGTCATATATGGCCTTTATTATGTTGAGATACATTTCCACTATACCCACTTTGTTGGGAGTTTTTATTATGAATGGATGCTGAATTTTGTCAAATGCTTTTTCAGCATATACTGAGATGCCCATATAGTTTTTATCCTTCCTTTTGTTAATGTGGTATATAACACTGGTTTGCTGATATTGAAGCATACTTGAATCCCTAGAATAAATTCTACTTGGTCTTGGTGAGTGATCCTTTTGAAGAATTTTAAAATTTGGTCTTTATTTTCTTTTTTGTAGTGTCTTTGGTTTTCATAGTAGGGTAATGCTGGCTTCATAGAATAAGTTTGGAAGCATTCCTCCTTCTGTTTTTGGAATAGTTTAAGAAGGATAGGTGTGAGAATTTCTTTGAATGGTTGGTAGAATTCACCTGTGAATTCATCTGGCCCTAGAATTTTGATTGTTGGGAGTGTTTTGTTTTCCAATTAAATTTTGTTACTAGTAATTGATGTGTTCAGATTTTCTATTTCTTCCTGGTTGGGTCTTGGAAGATTGCCTGTTTCTAGGAACTTATCAATTTTTTCTAGGTTGTCCAATTTGTTAGCATATAACTTTTCATAGAATTCTCTTTTAATCCTTTGAATTTGTGCAGTGTCAGTTGTAACTTTCCTCTTTCATTTCTGATTTTGTTTACTTGAGTCCTCTGTCATTTTTTCTTGATGAGTCTGGTTAAGGAAATCACACCCAAAATTTGTAAAATAACTTTATCAAAGGCCAATGATGACAGTTTATCCACCCATTCTCACTCAGGAAGTTGAGTCCTAAAACAAGATTTAACAATTTATATTGATCTTTTTATAGATACCCTTGCTTTGCTTTGAGCTTACCAAAGCGCTGATTTATTTACACTTTGCCTACAACCAATATTTGCCCTAAATCCTGTAATAAATCTATCTTTTCATTTGTTTAATGAACAACTTGCTCTGCCTCTTGTCTTCCTCTTTTCAATGGGTCAAAACAACAAAAACAAAAACCTTCATTTTATTGAACTACAAGCTTGTTCATGAAGGTCATAGTCTGACTGGGCTAGGATAGTGTCATTACATGGGTGTTTTGATTTTGTACTTCCAAGGTCATCATTTTTGCAGAAATAAAAATTTATAACAAAATTTCTTCTGCATAAAAATTTATTATTCAAGTAATAATTTAATTCATATTATCTTAACACATTTTTATTTAATTATTTTCAATATAGTAGAAAGACAAACTGTCCTAGTATTTATAATGTGTATTTCTCTAACACTTTTTACATAATCATTCTGGCTAAGATCATATCAAATGTAAATAAAAAATCTCAGAAATCTGCCCCATATCAAAAAATAACAGAGAACAGACAAATGTTTGTGAATAATAATGTTTATAACAGCTTTACTGATACTGGTGATCATTTGAAAATAAATATTCAACAAGAATCCTGGCTAGCTAAAACAGATTTTGAAATACATTGTTTACATGAGAATATATTGGACAATAATAAATGAAGTTTAATATTCATATGAAGTATATTTTATGCCAAAGAAAATGCTTGTTATATAAAATTAAGAAAAATATGACATATAAATCATTACAGAATATGCTAATATATGAAAATATGGTTACATGACAAAATAGTTTCTAAATATTGTTTTATAAGTATAATTATTGGAAATTATAATACTTAGATGTCATTTTTAAAGAACAGATATTGTTGAAATATTGGGTATAAAAAAATTTAATCTAAAACATACAGGATAAAATAGTAAGTAGGGACTTAACCTAAATCAGAGCAACTTCTGAAGGTAAAACAAAAGTAAACAGCCAAACGAAATGTCTAGAGATTTGACTACATAAAATTTAGGTCTTCCTATGTAAATAAAAGGACAGATAAAATGAGAAAATAATGTTACTTCCTTGGAAAACTGAAAAATATGAAATATAGTATACATTAAGTATGGAATAGTTATACTATGATAAATACTTAAATTGTAATTTACAGGTAGGAAAAATTTGTTACAATGTTTCAAATATAATAGTTGTTATAAATCTACATGAAAATAATAGGGCATAAGTTTTTGCACATAGTTTGATTTCAAATACATAAAAAAATATTGAACTAAGAGTTTAAATGGAATTATATTGTACAGATGAGTCCCAAAAGGATGTTATTTGTGCATTTAAATATTTTCCAGTGGTTTAAAATGAGACTTTCATACACTTGTTCTTTAAAATGAAAAATTATTTCTTGATATAGTACCTAGTTTGTTAGTAATGTTAGTAGATATAATGGGTACTAGGTAAACAATATGACACACATATACATACACATAAAATGTTGACCTTATAGTCACACATGCATACATGTAAATGCTCACATACATGAAAATATATAATTAAAAAGTTTTTAATAATGATTATCTCAGAACAGCAAGAAGGTGACTTTTGCAATCATTTTATTTCCATTAGTCTGTATTGGCTATTTTTAAAAGACTGACCATGATTTATCCAAATATATGTAGTTTTTATTTATAACATCTTATTATTAAAAAAACTCAAATATACAGAGAATTTGAATTTTACAATTATCAACTATATGTCAACCACTTTCATTATTCTAGTAAATTTTGCCTGTACTTGCTTTATCATATACCTATCAATCCTTGTGTTCATACACTAATCCATGTTAATTTTTGATATTCCAAAATATAAATGCTATTTCTAAAAGTCAACATGTTATACATCAGTGTAAATTTTCTTGGGTGGTAGATAACAGGATCCACAAGGGAGGGAAGATTGAACTAGTCCCTGAGGTATGAACATAGCAGGCTCACCCACAAATCAAAGGAAAAGAGGAGTACTCTTGGTAGACATATCAGCAAGTCACAGAGGTGTGGAAAGAGCAGGGCATGACCATAGAATGGTGAGAGATGGAGCAGATTTTATGGAAAGTGAAGAGGAAAATGTTGCTGAGTTGTAGCTTTCTAGCTCAAGGATTACCAACTTTGCATAGTCTAGTAGCTGATTTGTCATGTGGAGGTAAGAACCCTTGAGACGCTGTTCCCTGATAGCAAGTAGGAAGATGAAGACTACCAGTTTCCTTCCCACAGTATCATTCCCAACACCAACAGTCTTTTCCTGATGTGGGAGTCAGCAGATTCAGGTCCTTAGGAGTTTCCAGTAGCAACCATTCTCACATGGTTTATTAAGTTATCCTCTTTCATTCATTCAACAATATTTAATATTTAATGAGGTCTTAATATGTAACAGGACCTGTTGTAGGTATTGTAGATAAAACAATGAAGAAACTATACAAAATTCCTTTCTTTCATAAAGCTTATATTACTTGAAGGAATATGGAAAGTAAGTAAAGTAAGCAAGCAATGCTGGCATCCCGTCAGCTCTGTGTAATGTTTGCTGTTACCATCATCATCATGATTAGCATCATAAGTTGGAGAGGAAAACAATGAATAGAAAAGGCAGAGAATGTCAGGTGAGATGTCACAGGGATTGCAGTTTTAAGTAGGGGTATTGCAGAGGGCATTGTTGAGAGAGTTTTAATTGAGAAAATACTCAAAGGAGGAGAGGGACCAAATCATACAGTTATCCTGGTAAAGAAGGATCTAAGCAGAGGAAATAGCATGTGCAAAGACCCTGAAAAGGAGAATATTTGGCATCTTTGCAGAAAGACAATTAGGATATGAGGCTAGAGGTAAAATCAAATAGGGTCTTTAAATTCTTGGAAGGACTATGGTCCTTATGCTGGAGTACCACTGAGACACTTTGACTAGAAAATTGAGATTTGAATTCTATTTTGATAGTATCACTCCAAAATACTAGGATGACTTTTGGGTGATGAAATTGAATTAGATGGGGTCGAACTCTAAAATGTTGATGAAATAATGCTAATTTACAGGTGAGAAAATGACAACAGAGAAATGCATGTGAATAATACTCATATCCCTTAGCTTGAGAATTTTCTGTTTAACCAATGAAAAAAGACACAAAAGAAAAGACACACACACACACACACACACATATATATATATATAGCTATTAATATTTAAATAAGTTTATAATATTAAGAGTAAAGGACAAAGATACTGGTTAATAATTAAATATGAGAGTGAAAAAATTATTATTGATAAATTTAAAACATAATGAAAAAAGATAAGTCCAACACAGAGTTTTCAAGAATTAAATGGAAAATAGTCGAAACATCCAGAATCACCTGGGAGCTTTAGTAGCCAAGAGCACAAACTTGACAAATAAAAAATGGATTTGTTCCTGCCTCTCCTATTTTCCTTAGTAGAGTTTACATTTCCTCATCTGTAATACTTATTTTATGGCACTCAAGTGCAGATGATGTGAGGTAAAGCATATAAAATGCTTAGCATGGGAACAGTGACATGATTAGTACTTGACAAATGGCATTTATCATTACTTCACAGATGAAATGCGACTATCCCATAAAGGTTTAACCTCAATAACAATAAAAGAAAAATTGCAGTACAAAATCATTTTCATCCTTTTGAATGGCAAACATTTTAAATAATGAAAATACTCAACTCCATTGTTAGTGCACAGAGATATATTACACATCCTATCTGAGTGCCATTTTGTAGGATTCATCAAAAAAAATCTACAAAACCTGCAATAGCATTTCTAGCACTCTATCCTTAAAATAGATAAAAAAAAAACAAAGTAAGCTTTATGTATGTGCTATTCAGAGAAGCCTTGTTTGTATGGTTAAAAATGTCCAGTAATATTGAAAACATATGAGAATACATGTACATAGGACAAAGAATGTAAGGCAATATAATAAAATGTCATCAGTGGTTTTCTCCTGACTAGGGATTTTCTTATATTTTTGTTGTTTTTCCAACTGTCTTACATCCATTTGCATTCTCATGTTAAAAGGCAGTGCTTACCTATAATTTACTCAGAACGTATCTGGGCTATGTACTTAAGCAACATGTACAATTGACCCTTAAATTTGTAAACATATAGTCATAATGCCAAGGAGAAGGAACTTAAAAGAAGATTGCTTGGTTAAATAAATTATAGTAAAACCCTGCAATGAAATACTATATAGACATAGCAATTGATTATTTAAGTTCATATATATCAGAAGTGAACAATATCAACAATGTATTGCCAGAGAATAGTAGGTACAGACTATAGGTATAGCACAATCAATACTTTGTATATGTATCATATGATAATGTTTCCCAGATAGATAGGAGACAGATTCAGTTACAGATGTATGGATATATAAATATATAGACATAGATGTACAGCCATAGAAAACAAAACTTTAACAATACAATTGCTTGAGGAATGTAAGTTTATAGGTTTATGAATTCTATTTCATGTTTGTCTTTTGGCATGGTTTCTAATGTTTTCTACAAGAAACATATTTTTAATCAAATGAATATTAAACAAATATGGACGATACACTTCTTCTCATAGAGGAAGCTTCAGCTAAATAATACACTGGGAAGGGGCTGTGGTTAGAGAAAGTGACACAGAGGAAACTAGATGAGAATTGGGTATAAAAGGAGCAATGAGAATTTTCCATAAGTCAATGGAAGTTATTCCGAGACAGCAGAGACACTTGGAGAGCATGGAGACCTGGGAAAGGTTGGGAGGTAATGGCCTAGTGGGTCTGAAGCTCGGGTTCCTCTGAAGGAGATACAGGAGTGCTGCTGTCAAGGAGCCTGGGAATCAGGTCATTAAAGAGCTCAAATTCCTCACTGAGGAGGGAGGGGATCACAGAGCACACCGCTTGACGCTGGGATTGTGGGAGCTCTCCTTCCTTGGCACTCCCTGCCCAGCATAAGCCTCCCCTGCAGAAACCACGTTACTGATTTGCCATCCCAGGAGCCATCAGGCCCCATCCCTCAGTCTCCTCAAGGGTTGTGCTGCAAAACATGAAACACACAATTCATTTACATTCCCTTATTACAGACATGTATGTTGGTAGAATATATGGACGATATGCAATTGTAATATGATCGGGATACCTCTAAAGCCTAGGATTCACTGATTCTAAGACTGTCATTTAGCTAGAATGGAGGACAGGACTAGAGGCTTGTCTGTGATTGTCTAGAGATGTCACAAGATGTGTCAGAGCTGGAGAAGCTCAGTGAGGAGGCTGAAGGAGGTCCCAGGCCAGAGCACTGTTCTCACTTCATCTACTTCCAAAGCTCATGCTGGAGTCATTAGGATACATGACTTCTGAAAACCAGCCCATCCTGCCCCCGGGTCCTGGCGAGGCAGCTTGCTCAGTTGGACAAGGCGCTGCCCCCTCAGGTTGTTCTGACGATGGGATATTGTAGTAGGAGTAAGTCCTGCCACCTCCCTGGTGAACTTGCCTCAGAGGCAGAACTCCCTGAACTACTTCTAGTGTTTTAGCTGGCCCCGCCCACCCACCACTTCCACGGACCGCTTCACAGATAGCCTGAGATCCTGAAAGCTCAGTTCCTAGACCAAAGTGATTTCTGCTTTGTAAGTATGTGAACCACCTGCTCCCGGATCTGCTTGGCCTTGACCCCATAAATGATGGGATTCAGCATAGGTGGAGCGAGTATGCAGACATTAGCCAACAAGATGTGGGTATGAGGTGGGATGTGGCGTCCAAATCGCTGAGTAAGGATTGTGAAGATTCCAGGCCCATAAAAAAGGACAATGACACTGACATGGGAGCCACATGTACTGAGAGCTTTCTGACGAGCATCTTGGGAATGGGCGCTGAAGACAGCATGGAGAATCAGCACATAGGAAATGAAAATTAGCACAACATCTAAAACTACTGTTAACATTAGGATGGAAAACCCATACCAGATGTTCACTTGAATGTCATCACAAGCATATTTGGCCAAGCCAATGTGTTCACAAAAGGTGTGTGGAATAATATTACTTTGGCAGAAAGTCAATCTTTTCAGGAGAAATATGATGGGGAAAAGTGTACAAAAACTTCTCAGAAAGATGATCATACCTATTTTCCTAATCAGTGCACGTGTAAGAATAGTGGTGTATTTCAGTGGGTAGCATATGGCAATGTAGCGGTCAAATGCCATCACCAGCAAGATCCCTGACTCAGAGATGAAGGTGGAGTGGATGAAGAACAGCTGAGTGATGCAGCGATGCAGGGAGATCTCCCCAGCACGGAACCAGAAGATGGCCAGGGCCTGAGGTACTGTGCACGTGGAGAGGACAATGTCTGCTCCGGCCAGCATGCTGAGGAAGAGGTACATGGGCTCATGGAGGCTGCGCTTTGTGAGGATGATGCAGATGAGCAGGCTGTTCCCAAGCAGGGCGATGACATAGGAAATGAGGAAGGGGATGGAAATCCACATGTGCTGATCCTCAAGGCCAGGGATGCCCAGCAAGTGGAAGACTGTGTGGCTAACACCAGTGTGGTTTAAGGAAGTCATGCCTGCCGAAGATGACCTGGGACCTCACTTCCTGTTCACAGAGGGATGAAAATACATATTCTTTCAAATGTATTCTTGTGAAGAATTATATTAAGATGTTAATACCTTTGTGAATTCACCAAAGCTTTTGCATATCAGGTACTCCCCACTCCTTTAAACATGCAAATAATAGGAAATATGCAGAGATGAAAGGATAAAATGTGAGCCCAAGTGAATGACATCCGATTACACTTATCTCCAGCTAATTAAAGTAAGATACTATTGTACGTATTTCACTTTCAAACATGATTATGTATATACAGAGGAAACCATTATGCATGTCTGTAGAAGCTATAAGAAGGTGGTACTTGACCTTGAATTGACTAGTTTAACATAAAGTGAAGAATGAATAGAAGGGAGGCAGCATATGAAAAGGTGAATATACAGATCAATGCACAGGACATATGTGATATGTTTCCAGCTCAGGGTGACAGGTGCACAGGGCATGCTGGAGAGGGCAGGCGAGGGTCAGACAGATATTTCTCTCATGGTGAAGGGCCTTGATCACAACTTCACACTTAGAATTCCACCCTTTACACAAGGGGAGCCATTAGATGTCTTGAAGCCATTAGTTTAGAACAATCACCTTGGAAGGTTAATTGGAACAGTAATAGACTAAAGAGACTGAATGCTAAAAGGCTAGCTGTGTGCCAGGAATAAAATGGATCTGAATGTAATACAGTCATGAGGAATTAAACTAATATCTATTAAGCATCATTTTATGCCAAGGATTGTAATATGCACATTGCACATGGCACTTCATATATTCTCCCTATAGGGTGCAGTCGTGCACTCTGGGAGGTGTATGTTATCTCCATTTCACATCTAAAGAAAATGAGACTCAGAGAATGTGAAAAACATCAAATTTCACAACCAGTAAATGATAGGAATAAGTTTGAAATCTCTCTGATTTTGCCACATATACCTTGCTCATCTGTGAAGAGTGCTAAGATAGCTTTCAGAGGTAGCAGACGGGGCTTGTGTGCCTGAGATCTTCCTGCTGCACACATCTCAGGGAGCTAAGCTTGGAAACGACTGAAGTTGGAAGAAGATAAGCATTATTGCTGTGGGGGGATCAGTACTTGATATTTGGAAGATTCTTCTGCTGATAGAAATTAACAGGTAGTTTCATCATTTGCCTCCTAATATACTTCATTCATGAGCCTCATCATTCGGCAAGCACATTTTGAGCAGTGACTCTTTCAGACATGTTCACAAGTCCTAACTGGGTTTATGGCTTGAGAGAATGGTGGGTATGTAAGCAGATAGGATAGTAAAGCATTCCAGGTATAAAGGGCTCAGAAGGCTCCTTCTGAGAAGACAACCATGTCCAATCCTATTTTCATCAGAATGAAGAAATGGTGGCAAATAATAAAACACCCTCTTCATGAGGTTTCTGAGGATATTAAATGAAGGAGTATCTTAAAACATCTAGTTTAGTGGCTAAGATAAATCTTATGCTCTTTAACATTTGTTCTACTCGAGTTCCCTCTCTTGGAGGCCTTAAATTTTGTTTCTGAGGAGGAACAGGGTTCCTAGTTCTCACGCCTTTCCAGATGCCCTGGATGCCTCCTGAGAGCCCTCTCCAATGTCTGGCTCAGGGGAGGTGACCGCAGTTCCCTGCCATTCTCAGGGCTTTTCCATGTTTTTCCAAGAGTGGTCCACAGTCTAAGTAAATGTGTTTTCTGTTTTCCCTTCTCTAGTCTGTAGAGCACTTGCAGATTACTGAAAGGCTCGGCTCTATTTGCCACTCATCAGTAACTTCCACTGCCCTAGACCTCGCCCTCCACTTCTGCCATACCCACCCAGACTGCTGGTCTTTACCATTCTGTGTGTGCACACATCCACTGTCTCCAAGAGTCCTGTGGCCTCTGGCCCATCTGGGCCACAACACCAGCCCAGTCTTTACCTTGATGCTGGACCCACCCCACCCCAGATGTCTAATCCACTCACCAGACTTGTCCTGAGACTTCAGAAAGATGTGGGCATGAAATCTGAGATCTGTAATAAAATTTAGCTGTTGCGGCTCAGGAGTTGGACATTTTATCCTCTTTCATGGAACCCTTGAGGGAAGCCCTCACACTGGGGCTCCAGGGACAGAGCTGTCTCCGCCAGCCTCACCCTCCTCCCAAATGGGCTGGGTCCCTAAGCCGTTTCCCATCTCCCTCCCTTCCTCCTGCTCCTCTTCTCTCTTGCTTTATTCCACATGCTCTGATACACAAGCTTTTCCACCTAATCTATTCTTGCCACAGGCCCTTTTTAACGAATATTAAATCTATTTTCAAGAAGAATATAAGTACTTATTATTAATATGTACTAATGATTTATAAAATTTTGTTCTTTATGAAAAAGATTATGTTGAAGTTTTCATAAGTTTTAGATATCAGAGTCAGGAACAATGCCGTTGAATTTTGCGGTCTAAGGGTGTGCAAATGTCCATACGGTCCGTAGAGGCGTGAGTCTTGACCACCTTAGAGACATTTGTATTTCACTTGCCTGCCTCCTTTGGCTGTATTTCTCTTAATTTTCAGTTTGAGTATGATATGTCCAGGCATAACTCTCTTTGTTTTTATCCTCTTTGAGGTTCACTGACTTTTTTGGATTTGCAAATTTATGATTTTTACCTAATTTGGAAAATTTTAGTAATTATTTATTCTAAAACTTGTTTGTCCTATTGTCCCTTTCATTTCATTTTATGACGCCCAACTGCACATATGTACGACCTTTTGACATTGTTCCACTAATACTTTAGGGTCTCTTCATTTTTTCCTACTCTTTTTTTCCTCTCTTCTTCAGTTGGATAATTCTGTTGATAAATATTATGGTTAATTACTAGAATACAACTACCATGGTCAAAGGGTAAATGCATTTGTAAATTTCTTAGATACTGAGGATTCACTCCTTAGTGGTTGCACCATTTTTCATTGCCACTAGCAATGTCTGAGAGTGTTTGTTTTTCTCGTAATCTTGCCAGCAGAGGATGTTTTAAAACTTCTGAATATTTTTCAGTGTAACAGTTTGTTACGTGGTGACCATCTGCAAAAATGGCTGCCAATAGTTCTTCCTTCTGCTCTACGCACAAATATATTCCTCCCATCAGGAGGAAACGTCTATTACACATCCCTTTGAAACTGAGGTGGCCTTATGACTTCCTCTGACCAACAGAATAAGGTTGAAGGGATGTGGGAATTCCAGGGTACACGCTTTAGGACACCTTGCCACTTACATTTTTCCATCTTGGGCACTAGTAGCCATTACAAAGCTTAGAACAGATAATGAGTGAGACCATGCGGACAGAGAGCACGCTGAGGGCAACCACAGAGGCAAGGGCTTTGCTTTACTCACCTCCTTAAAGCCTGGACCTGAGCTGTTCTTGGCATACTGGAGGCACAGGATAAATATCTGTTGTATAAAACATGACTGAGTGAATAAACTAATACTTGGATGCTAGAAATGTATAACTTTGGGTATAACTTTGGAGGTGCTTGGTTACCCTGACACTGGGTGTGTGCCCATCAGGGGCGGCCTTAGGGAGTTTCAGGATGTTTGACTAGTGTTGGATGATGCCGGGGAGTGGGATCTGGGAGCCTATCACTCTTCAGTTTCAAGGAGGAGTTTCTCAAGAATTCCCACTTCAGCATGGTAACTGAGACAGGTAGGTGTTTTGTTGCAGGCCACCTTCCCAGCAGTATTTCACATTTCATCTTTCATAACTGTTCCTCAGACCCAGTACATAATTCACCCTTCACCCTTCCTTTGGCATCCTATGTTCTTCTATTACTTCTGAGTCCTCATCTTTATTGATTTTTCTACCAAGAATATCCTTTCTTTGACTGACTGATGAACTTGCACTCAGATCTCAAGAACTGTCTGAAATTCCCCACCTGACCCACCAGTTTTATTGAGATATAATTGACATATAGCACTGTATAAGTTTAAGGTGTACAGCATAATGACATGATTTACATATATTGTGAAATGATTATCACAGTAAGTTTAGTTAACATCCATCATTTCATATAGATAGAAGAAAAAGGATTTTTTCCTTATGAGGAGAACTTTTAGGATTTACTCTCTTAGCAACTTTCAAATACATAATATAGCAGTGTTAACTATAGTATTCATTTTCTACATTAAACCCCCAGTTGTATTTACTTTATAACTGGAAGTTTGTACCTTTTGACCACCTGCATCCAATTCTCCCCACCCTCCCCATCTGCCATGCCTCTGGTAAGCACAAATCTGACCTCTTTTTCTATAAATTCAATTTTGTTTGTTTTGGTTTTTGGTTATTAAGATTCCACATGTTAACCCAGATCATATAGTATTTCTTTCTCTGTTTGACTAATTCCACTTAGCATAATACCTTCAAAGTCCATCCATGTCATTGCAAATGGCAGGATTTCCTTCTTTCTCATGGCTGAATAATATTACATTGCATAAACATGCACCACATCTTCTTTATCCATTCATCAGTGCACAGATACTTCAGTTGTTTCCATATTTTCACTATTGTGAATAATGCTGCAATGATCATGGGAGTGCATATCTCTCTCTAATACCCCGTTTTCATTTCCTGTGGGTATATATACAGAAATGGAGTTGCCAGAACATATGGTAAATTTATGTTTAATTTTTTGAGGAACATCCATGTTGTTTTTCGTAATGGCTGTACCAATTTACAACACTATTAGTAGTGCTCAGATGTTCCCGTGTCTCCACATCCACTCCAAGCATTTTTTACCTCTTGTCTTTTGATGAAAGCCATCCTAACAGGTGTAAGGTGATATGTTATTGTGGTTTTGATTTGCATTTTTCTAATGACTAGTGATGCTGAGCACATTTTCATGTACCTGTTGGCCATTTGTATATCTTCTTTGGAAAAATGTCTATATAGGTCCTGGGTCCATTTTTTAATTGGATTATTATTTTTTCTAATTGAGTTGTATGAGATATATTTTAGATAGTAACCCCTTATCAGATATATGATTTGCAAACATTTTCCCCATTCTATAGGCTGTCTTCTCATTTTGTGATTTTTTTCTTCTGTTGTGCAGAAGTTTTTAGTTTGATGGAGTCCCACTTGTTTATTTTTTGCATTATTGCTTTTGCTTTAGTTGCCATATCCAAAAAATCATTGCCAAGACCCATGTCAAGAATCTTTTTTCCTCTGTTATTCATGGAATTTTATGGTGTCAAGCATTACATTAAAGTCTTTAATCCATTTTGTGTTAGTTTTGTAAGTTGTGTAAAAATGGGATTTAGTTTTATTCTCTTACATGTAAATATCCAATTTTCCCAGCACCCTTTACAGAAGAGACTGTTTTCTTCATTGTGTATTATTGACTCCCTTGTTAAATATTAGTTGATATTAGATATGTGGTTTATTTCTGAGCTTTCAATTCTGTTTCACTGGTCTATGAGTCTGTTCTTATGCCAGTACCATCCTATTTTGATTATTACAGATTTATAATATATCTTGATATCAGGAAGTGTGATGCCTCTCACTTTGTTCTTCTTTCTCAAGACTGCTTTCTCTATTCAGAGTTTTTTGTGGTTCCATAAAAATTTTAGTGTTGTTTTTTCTACTTTAAAAATTGCCATTGGAATATTGATAGTGACTACATTGAATCTGTAGATGGTTTTGGGTAGTGTGGACGTTTTAACAATATTAATTCTTCCAATCTGTGAACATGGGATGCTTTTATATTTATTAGTGTCTTCTTCAATTTCTTTCATTAATGTATTATAGTTTTCAGTGTAGGATTTTTCACCTTCTTGGTTGAATTTATTTCTAAGTTTTTTGTTGTTTTTGATACTATTGTAAATAGTATCATTTTCTATACTTCGTTTTTGTTGTTAGTGTATAAAAATGCTACTGATTTTTGCATGTTGATTTTGTATGCTGAAACTACTGAATTTATTAATTAAATTAAACAGTTTTTTTTTGTGGAGTCTTTAGGATTTTTCTATATATAAAACTACATCAAGAGGAGATTCTCAAGATGGTCGCATGTTTAGGGTGGTGGAAATCTCCCCAAACCATATGTATTTTGAAAACACAGCAAATACAACTATTCCTAAAAGAGAGACCAGAAGAAATAGTACAACAGCCAGGCTACATCTACAACTGCGAGAACTCAACATCTCACAAAAAGGGTAGGAAACAAAGCCATGACCCGGCGGACATGAGCACTACCCCCTACCCCAGCTCACCATCAGGAGGTATAGAATCAGAGTGGGGAGAGAGTGGAAGCACAGGACTGCTAAATAACCAGCTCCAGTAATCTGCACCAGGAGCACAGACACACATTGCATGGTGTACTGGATATTACAGAAATGGAAAAGCAAAATCCAAGACTAAGATTGTGAACAGGTCCCCACAGCCAGCTGCCCTGGGACAAAAGAAAAGCGAGCACTTTAAAAGTCTTAAAGGGACAAGGGTTTAACATGTGGACAAAATCGTCCTGGCACACAGCCCAGCAGAATGGGAACTTTAAGGAACTTCAGGTGCCCTAACCCTCTGTGTGGCAACACAGCTCCAAAGCCCCTCACAGTGATAAGCAGCCTGCCTTTCATTCCCCCACTGCCAGCACTGAAAGCAAACTGGCTGACTTGCCAATGCTGTGGACCAGCTGGGGAGCAGCCCTGCCCACAGCAACCACACAGAGTCTTCTCCCAGAGTGCACCTAACCGGGCCAGACCCAGTGGTTGCCCCCTGTGTGCAGCTGCCCACCAATGACAGTGGAGACCGGCGCAGAGCCAGGAAGGCACAAAGGGGTTTTATTCTTGTGGCAAACAGGTGCTGCTCACCTGCAAACCAAGCCAGTGCCTTAGGCCATCCCAAGGGCTGCCCCACCCATGGCAGCTCAGGGAATCAACCCAGAGGCTGCTCCTTGTGTGCAGTTGACTGTCACAGGCAGCAGAGATGGGCAAGGTGACCAGTAAGCAGGAAGGGACTTTGTTCTCCCAGCTTAGATGCACGCCATTCCCCAGTGATCACGTCTTTTGCCATGAAAAGACAGAAGAACCTGGTTCAGCAGAAAACCGCCCAAACACCAGAGAGAGAGCCTGGTGAGACTGAAATCAGAAGTCTTCCTAAAAAAGAATTCAAAATAAAAGTCATAACCATGCTGATGGAGCTACAGAGAAATATGCAAGAGCTAAGGGATGAATTCCGGATGGAGATAAAAGAAATGAAACAATGGGAGGATCTAAGAGCAGACTGGATGAAGTGGAAGAGACTGTTAATGGAATAGAAATCAGAGAACAGGACTACAGAGAAGCCGAGGCAGAGAGAGATAAAAGGATCTCTAGGAATGAAAGAATTTTAAGAGAACTGTGTGACCAATCCAAACGGAACAATATTTGCATTATAGGGGTACCAGAAAAAGAAGAGAGAGAAAAAGGGATAGGAAGTGTCTTTGAAGAAATAATTGCTGAAAACTTCCCCAATCTGGGGGAGGAAATAGTCTCTTAGACCATGGAAGTCCACAGATCTCCCAACACAAGGGACCCAAGGAGGACAACACCAAGACATATAATAATTAAAATGACAAAGATCAAAGACAAGGACAGGGTATTAAAGGCAGCTAGAGAGAGAAAAAAGATCACCTACAAAGGAAAACCCATCAGGCTATCATCAGACTTCTCAGCAGAAACCTTACAGGCCAGAAGAGAATGGCATGATATATTTAATGCAATGAAACAGAAGGGCCTTGAACCAAGAATACTGAATCCAGCAAATTATCATTTAAATTTGAAGGAGGGATTAAACAATTTCCAGATAAGCAAAAGTTGAGGGAATTTATCTCCCACAAACCACCTCTACAGTGTATTTAAAGGGACTGCTCTAGATGGAAGTGCTCCTAAGGCTAAATAGATGTCACCAGAGAAAATAAAATCACAGCAAAGAGAGTAGACCAACCAAAAACTAACAAAAGGCAAAATAAAATCAGCTATCCACAAAATCAGTCAAGGAAAACAAAAAAGTACAAAATAAGACACCTAATATATAAAGGGTGGAGGAGGAAGAAAAAGAAGGGAGAGAAATAATCATCACACTGTGTTTATAATAGTGTAATAAGTGAGTAAAGGAGCTACCCTTGAACCTTTGGTAACAATGAATCCAAAGCCTGGAACAGGAATAAGTACATATCTATCGATAATCACCCTAAATGTAAATGGAATGAATGCACCAATCAAAAGACACAGAGTAATAGAATAGATAAAAAAGCAATGCCCATCTGTATGCTGCCTACAAGAGACTCACCTCAAGCCCAAAGACATACAAAAACTAACAGTGAACGGATGGAAAAAGATATTTCAGGCAAACAATAGGGAGAGAAAAGCAGGTGTTGCAGTACTTGTATCAGACAAAATAAACTTCAAAACAAAGAAAGTAACAAGAGATAAAGAAGGACATTGCATATTGATGAAGGGGTCAGTCCAAAAAGAGGATATAACCATTATAAATATATATGCACCCAACACAGGAGCACCGACATATGTGAAACAAATACTAACAAAATTAAAGGAGGAAATAGAAAGCAATGCATTCATTTTAGGAGACTTCAACACAACACTCATTCCAAAGGACAGATCAACCAGACAGAAAATAAGTAAGGACCCAGAGGTACTGAACAACACACCAGAACAGATGGACCTAACAGACATTTACAGAACTCTACACCCAAAAGCAGCAGGATACACATTCTTCTCAAGTGCACATGCAACATTTTCCAGAATAAACCGCATACTAGGCCACAAAAAGAGCATCAGAAAATTCAAAAAATTGAAATTGTACCAACCAACTTCTCAGATCACAAAGGTATAAAACTAGAAATAAATTGTACAAAGACAACAAAAAGGCTCACAAACACATGGAAGCTTAACACCATGCTCCTAAATAATCAATGGATCAATGACCAAATTAAAAAAGAGATCAAGCAATATATAGAGATGAGTGAAAACAACAGAACAATGCCCCAACTTCTGTAGGACACAGTGAAGGCAGTTCTAAGAAGAAAGTATATAGCAATTCAAGCCTATTTAAAGAAGGAAGAATAATCCCAAATGAATAGTCTAAAATCCCAATTATTGAAACTGGAAAAAGAAGAACAAATGAGGCCCGAAGTGAGAGAAGAAATAAATAAAATTGAGAAGAATAAAACAATAGAAAAAAATCAATGAAACCAAGAGCTGATTCTTTGAGAAAATAAACAAAATAGATAAACACCTAGCCAGACTTATTAAGAGAAAAAGGCATTGTACACACATAAACAGAATCAGAAATGAGAAAGGAAAAATCACTATGGACACCACAGAAATACAAAGAATTATTAGAGAATACTATGAAAATCTATATGCTAAAAAACTGGATGACCTAGAAGAAACGGAAAACTTTCTAGAAAAATACAACCTTCCAAGACTGACCAAGGAAGAAACAGAAAATCTAAACAGACCAATTACTAGCAATGAAATTTAATCGGTAATCAAAAAACTACCAAAGAACAAATCCCCTGGACCAGAGGGATACACCACTGAATTTTCTCAGACATTTAGAGAAGATATAATACGCATTCTCCTTAAAGTTTTCCAAAAACTAGAAGAGGAGGGAATACTCCCAAACTCATTCTATGAAGCCAGAAACACTCTAATACCAAAACCATGCAAAGACACCACAAAAGAAGAAAACTACAGACCAATATCCCTGATGAACATAGATGCAAAAATACTCAACAAAATATTAGCAAACCGAATTCAAAAATACATCAAGAGTATCATATGCCATGATGAAGTGGGATTGATCTCAGGGATGCAAGGATGGTACAACATTCGAAAATCCATTAGCATCATCCACCACATCAACAAAAACAAGGACTAACACCACATGATCATGCTCATAGATGTTGAAAAAACATTGGATAAAATTCAACATCCATTCATGATAAAAGCTCTCAACAAAATGGGTATAGAGGGCAAGTACCTCAACATCATAAAGGCCATATATGACAAACCCACAGCCAACATCATACTTAACAGTGAGGAGTGGAAAGCTTTTCCCCTAAAATCAGGAACAAGACAAGGAGGCCCACTCTCCCCACTTTTATTCAATATAGTACTGGAGGTCCTTGGCAATCAGACAACACAAAGAAATAAAAGACATCCAGATTGGTAAGGAAGAAGTCAAACTCACTGTTTGCAGATGACATGATATTGTTCACAACAAACCCTAAAGACTCCACTCCAAAACTACTACAACTAATATCTGAATTCAGCAAAGTTGCAGGATACAAAATTAATACACAGAAATCTCTTGCATTCCTATACACTAGTGATGAACTAGCAGAAAGAAATCAGGAAAACAATTCCATTTACAACTGCATCAAAAAGAATAAAGTACCTAGGAATAAACCTAACCAAGGAAGTGAAATGCCTATACCCTGAAAACTATAAGACACTCTTAAGAGAAATTAAAGAGGACACCAACAAATGGAAATTCATCCCATGCTCTTGGGTAGGAAGAATTAATATTGTTAAAATGGCCATCCTGCCTAAAGCAATCTACAGATTCAATGCAATCCTTATCAAAATACCAACAGCATTCTTCAACAAACTGGGACAAACAGTTCTAAAATTCATATAGAACCACACAATACCCTGAATAGCCAAAGCAATCCTGAGAAGGAAGAATAAAGCAGGGGTGATCTCACTTCCCAACTTCAAGCTCTACTACAAGGCCACAGTGATCAACACAATTTTGTACTGGCACAAGAACAGACCCATAGACCAGTGGAACAGAATAGAGAGTCAAGATATTAATCCAAACATATATGGTTAATTAATATATGATAAAGGAGTCATGGATATATAATGGGGAAATGACAGCCTCTTCAATGGCGGGTGTTGGCAAAACTGGGGAGCTACATGAAAGAGAATGAAACTGGATCATTGTCTAACCCCATACACAAAAGTAAACTCAAAATGGATCAAAGACCTGAATGTAAGTCATGAAACCATAAAACTCTTAGAAAAAAACAGGCAAAAATCTCTTGGACATAAACATGAGCAACTTCTTCATGAACCTATCTCCCCGGGCAAGGGAAACAAAAGAAAAATGAACAAGTGGGTCTATACCAAACTAAAAATCTTCTGTGTAGGGCCTTCTAATCTAAGAAGTAGCCCTTAAGTGCTGAATCATTGCCAGGGTGGCGCTCACTGGATGAGCATAAGGCAGCACCTGAGTGTGCTTTCAAAATGAAACAAGTTTGCTACCTGTGTTCTGGGTATCTCCCTGTTGGTGGCTTGAGTCTTCCGTGAACGTGATCAGCTCGTGGATACCATTTGCTTGCATTGTGTGCCTTCCTGTGTGAAGAGTTTGTGACTGCTTGACCTTTATGCTGATTGGCCCATGAATGTTATATATACTCTGCTGTTTCCACAATAAACGAGTTTCTGCTTTGACTGAGCTCCCTGTCGCGTCTGTTTGTCTCTGGTTCAGGCTTAGGGGCCGGAGGCTGGTGATCAGGCGGACAGTCGGCACTCACCTCTCCCGACCTCGCGTTGCCGGGGCGTGCCCTTCTCTTTCCTCCGCAGGTTTGGAGGATCCCGAGGAGGGCTAAAAACCCCGACACTTCTGTACAGCAAAGGACACCATCAATAGAACAAAAAGCCATCCTACAGTATGAGAGAATATATTCATAAATGACATATCCGATAAAGGGTTGACATCCAGAATGTATAAAGAACTCATGCACCTTAACAAACAAAAAGCAAATAATCCAATTAAAAAATGGGCAGAAGATCTGAACAGACACTTCTCCAAAGAAGAAATTCAGATGGCCAACAGGCACATGAAAAGATGCTCCACATCACTAATCATCAGAGAAATGCAAATTAAAACCACAATGAGATATCACCTCACACCAGTAAGGATGGCCAACATCCAAAAGACACAACAACAAATGTTGGTGAGGATGTGGAGGAAGGGGAACCCTCCTACACTGCTGGTGGGAATTTAAATTAGTTCAACCATGTGGAAAGCGGTATGGAGGTTCCTCAAAAAACTCAAAATAGAAATACCATTTGACCCAGGAATTTGTTATGTCCGGATTGCAGTATCCTCAGAGACGAGAGACCACCAGGGAGACCGAGTCACGTATACAAGAGCAAAGGGCATTTATTACGGGCTTAAGCTCGGACTCCCAGCATTTCCACTTAGGTAGTGGAGGTGAGCTGAGAGCCCCAGACAAAGGCAGGCAGGATTTTTATGGGCTTTGGGAAGGAGGAGTTACAGGAAACTGGGACATAGACACAGCAATCCAATCATAATTACACAACATTATTGAAGACAATTCCAGCCATACATATCATTTGGAGCATCCGTTACTTTTGGCGGGATCCAATCACAATATTTAAGGTATCTTTGAAATTAACCAATTACAGAGCGAACTTAGGGTCTTGTCTGATGACTAACAGGTTACTTTTTTGCTTTTTGCAACAGGGTCTTATCTATATCTCCTGTCCGCAGACCCCATCCTCAGGAATGTAGGGAGGCTTTCGGCTTCTCCTGATTGAATGGCAGGGGGGTGGTTACATGCTTTGGGCAATATGTAACTACCTGATAGTTTCGGGGAGACTGAAACTTAGGCCATCTAGTTTCTGAGGCTTCCTGAAGCCTGCCATGGCGTTAGTTTGGTCCTTTCAATTCCACTCCTAGGAATTTACCCTAAGAATGCAGCAGCCCAGTTTCAAAAAGACATATGCACCCTTATGTTTATCGCAGCACTGTTTACAATAGCCAAGAAATGGAAGCAACCTAAGTGTCCATCAGTAGATGAATGGATAAAGAAGAGGTGGTACATATACACAATGGAATATTATTCAGCCATAAGAAGAAAACAAATCCTACCATTTGCAACAACATGGATGGAGCTAGAGAGTATAATGCTCAGTGAAATAAGCCAGGCAGAGAAAGGCAAGTATCAAATGATTTCACTCATCTATGGAGTATAAGAACAAAACAAAAACTGAAGGAACAAAACAGCAGCAGACTCACAGAACCCAAGAATTGGCTAACAGTTACCAAAGGGAAAGCGACTGGGGAGGATGGGTGGGAAGGGAGGGACAAGGGGGAAAAAGGGGCATTACTATTAGCAGATGTAATGTTGCAGGGGCACAGGGAGGGCTGTACAACTCAGAGAAGACAAGTAGTGATTCTATAGCATCTCACTACGCTGATGGACAGTGACTGTAATGGGGTATGTGGTGGGAACTTGATAATGGGGGGAGTCTAGTAACCTTAATTTTGCTCATGTAATTGTACATTAAAGGTACAAAAAAAAAGGCAGCTAGAAATAAAGAACATTTATACTTATGTCCCAAGATACGTAGTTTTCAAGAAAGAGCCTTACTATGCAAGTCAGAGTGGAGTGAGGGAGAAAAAGTATAGGGAGGCAGTTCTTTCATACCGAAAAAAGAAATCAAGGTGATCCTACAATAGACCTTGAACATTACTCTGCAGAAGTAAATGCCAAAATGGCAAGGCAATCTTGACCAGGAATTGGAAGCTCTCATTCTAATGGCTTTGGGGGTTGGTGATCATACTGCCAAAGCTGTGGAGAGTGCCTCATACCATCCCATGTACCTTACAACTGTACCACACCTCAGCTCAAAGAAACACTTCCTAAGAGAAATACCCATGTCTAGGGATCTGTAACAGCCTGTTTCAGATTCCATTTGGTCTTAAAGTGACACACAGCCCTCACTGTATTTTCTTTTCTTTTTATTTTTTTTCCAGAAGGGGGATAATACATTTATTTATTTTTGAAAAAAAAAACGATATCATCTCCAAATAGAGACAATTTTACTTCTTCTTTTCTAATTCTGTTATTCCTGTATTTCTTTTTCTTGTCTGCTTGCTCTGGGTAGAGCTTCCAGTACTATGATGAATAAGAGTGGTAACACTGGGTACTACTATTTTTGTTACTGATCTTAGAAGTTTTCAATCTTTCACCACTGAGTAGGATGTTGGCTGTGGGATTTTCATATATGGCCTTTACTATGTTGAGGTACTTTCTTTCTAATCCTAATTTATTGAGTGCTTTTTTTTTTTCAAAAAAGGGTGTTGTCAAATGTTTTTATGCATCAACTGAAATGATCACATGGTTTTTCTCCCCTCCATTTTGTAAATGTGTTGTTTTACATTGATCAATTTCATATGTTGAACCATTCCTTCATTACAGGAATAAATCCCACCTGATCAAGCTGTGTAATTCTTTTAATATAGGTTTTCTAGTATTTTGTTGAATATTTTTGCCCATAAATGTTCATAGGGGAGATTGTTCTGTAGTTTTCTTTTCTTATGTTGTCTTTGTTTGCTTTGGTATCAGGGTAATTCTGGCCTCATAAGTTAGGAAATGTCTCTCCTATCCAAATTTTTAGAAAAGTTTGGGAAGGATTAGTATTAATTCTTTAGATGTTTGGTAGAATTTATCAGTGAAGGCATCAGATACAGCTCTTTTCTTTGTTGGAAGATTTTCACTACTGATTCACTATCTTTACTACTAATGGATCTATTCATATTTTTTATTTCTTCAAGATGATCAGGCTTGGTAGATTTTTGTGTTTCTAGGAATTTGTTCATTTTGATGAGGTATCCAGTTTGTTGGCATATAACTGTTCATACTACTCTTATAATCATTTTTATTTTTGTAAAGTCTGTATTGATCACTTCACTCTCATTTCTGATTTTAGTAACTTTTGTTTTCTTTTACTTCTCTACCTAGCTAAAGGTTTTTCCACTTAAAAAATCTTTATGAAATCCAATTTTTTTCACTGATTTTTTCTATTCTTCTTCTATTCTGTTTATTTAACTCTGGTCTAATCTTTATTATTTCCTGCCTGCTAGCTTTGGGTTTAGTTTGTTTTCTTTTTGTAGTTCTTTGAGTTTTAAAGTTAGGCTGTTGATTTGAGATGTAAGCATTTAGTTATAAAATTTCTTCTTAGCATTTTCCCTATGTCCCTTAAGTTTTGGTATGTTGTCTTTTTGTTTTCATTAGTTTCTAAATATTTTCTGATTTCCCGTTTGACCTATTGGTTGTTTAATACTGTGTTGTTTAATGTTGGTAGGTTTTGAATTACTCATTCAATCTCTTTACTGGTTACAATTCTGTTTAGGTGTTCTATTTCTTCATGCATCAGTCTTAGCATATTGTATGATTTTAGAAATTTATCCTTTTCATCTAAGTTATTGATTTTTTTTGCTGTAAAATAATTCATAGTGTTCTTTTACAATGTCATTTCCATAAGAATAGTTATACTGTCCCCTCTTTCATTTCTGATTTTAGTTATTTGAAGTTTCTCTTTTTTTCTTAGTCTAGCTAATGGTTGTCAATTTCATTGATCTTTAAAAAAAACCCACTTTTTGATATCACTGATTTTTTTCTATTTTTTTATCAGTAAGAGGAATTGGGCAAACATAATTAAAATTTATACTGTAGTCAGATGAGAGGAAGAGAATAATTTTTTCCTAGCAAACTTGACACATAAGAAGTGTAAGTAGTAAGTAGATAAGAAAAAAGTATTTTCATATAAATACTAAAACATTATTATAAATCCCAATATTTAAATGACTTGATTAATATGGTTTATATTTATGTTTTTCTAAATTATGCAGGAATATATTTTTTAATCAGTGTTTTAAACATGTGTTGATTATGAAAGTATTTTTGCTGGTTTAAAATAGTATTAATATTTACTAATTCCTGTTATTATGGAAACAGGAATATTTGATGCAGTAATACTAACAATTCATTTACTGAAAAAAGAAACATGTGCAATTCGGGGATGGTCATGGAGCAGGGGATGTGCAGTCTAGGAGAGCCATAATATGTGGCTTCTGTGCATGGGAGATATGTTAAAAAGCTAGCTCTAAGGTTAAAAAGGTAGCTTTAAGTCTGGGTTCCCTGGGGTAATAGCTGCACCTGAGACCTTCAAGCAAATACATAAACTCTCAGTTTTTGGTGCCCAACATGCTGAGATTCCTATTGTGACTCATACCATTCTAGCCCACAAGAACTCTATTTGAAGCAGGTAAGCAGTATTTTATTGCTGTGGGGTATAATTTCAGGGCGGAAGGCTCTATCCAGGCTAGACTGTTATTGGAGCTAAAGTAGATGGTTAAAAATATTAGAACTATTATCTAAAATGAAGTAGACAGAGTTGGAGAGACTAGAGCAGTTGTATGTTCGAGCCACATTTGCTGACTAGCAAAGTCAATTGTGTGTATTTGTTTCAAACTCAGCACTCAGTGCCATTATGTTGGTTACTTAAAAATTGGCTGTGGTAGGAGAATATTCACCATGTAATCTGGCAAATACTACAAATCATGACTTTGTTTCTTATTGATTAATTGATTGATGAGCTGGCTTATCAGCATACCACTGTACCAGATAACAAATAAGGAATATCCAAGCACAGGAGGAAGTAAGGTTCTTTATTAATCCCTGATCCTAACTGGTAAATATCTAGGGCATTTTGAAGATGTTTACTCATTACTTCCTTGCCCTGATCCTTCATTGCACCCAACCAATATTTGCCATTTTGTTGTTTTCTTAAACATTTTGAGGACTTAACACTGTGTTTCAGCATGCTAGATTCTGGAGGTGCACAAAGAAAAAAGACAATACTCAGACCTTGGAAAATTTACTATTAATTGGAGGAACATTTCCAGGTAATCAGACATGCTCCTATCTGAGAAGGGGCCTCTGCTGATTGAACTCCTTGTGAAAGGAGGGAAAGGAGTGGTTATGGGGAGGTGGGTCAGTAAGCACATTGCTGAGATATTGGGCAGATAAATGCCCTGAATAAGGGTAGTTTTCTCAGCATCACAAAGAAGGGAGACAGAGGTAGCTTGTCCAGGATTGTGAAAACACCTGGATCAGGTTCCTGGAGCCTTCATGAGGCATTTAAGAAATTACCTTAGGGTGACCCTGGGCTAGACAACCAAGCACTCTAGTGTACACAACTTCACTGTACACCAGACCCCAACTCCTCAGCCCCTTAGTGTCTATTTTCTGCTTCACAATAGAAAGCTCTCTTTGCCCCTTCCGAAGTCCAGTGAGCACCACCATCTGTAAACTGGTTGTCTTTGGGCTCTAATTTTGCTTCATATTAATCTCCTTTTCTGGCTAGTTTTCGATCATCACTGATGAACAGCTGGCTATGGGACCTCAACAGTATTACCATCTCTATTTTTATTTCTTTCATCTCCTCCAGCGGGCACCTTTCCTGAGGGCAGGACGTGGACTCCAGGTGGCTGTGGCCCAGGACTGACCTGGTGGTACCGGTCCTGGGCAGGCAGGTCCTCACACGCTTCCGCTGACACTTCTTTCACATGATTTACTGTCAGTTGTTTCACCATTACTTAGCAATACAGGAACAAAAGTAGGAGTGAATTTGAAAGAAGGCATGGGGAAGAGACTTTTAGGATAAATTGGAACTGGACTAGCTGTTCTAGGCAACAGTTTCCAAAGGCCATTCTCCAACTCCTCAACTTTCCTCTAGGGATCCAACCAAAACAAATCCCCTTGGCAATTCCTTTTCCCAAAGCCTCTGTCAGCTTCTGGAGGCTGCTTCCCATCCAACTTCTGATTGTGTTTGATCTCTGGCTTTTTTTGCCTTCACCTGTTCTTTTGTCCTTAGTTCTATGAGGCACACACTGCACCCTCAGTATTTCTGGTGGGTCTTTCCCATTTCCTCCAAGAAAAGGGCATTCCTTGGAAAAGTATTTTTTCTTACAGCATTTGTGTGACCTTGCAATGTATAGGAGGCAGTTGTCCATTGCAAGGAACATCTCCATTAGATTGTCTATGTCTCATCCAATGCCAGCTTCCCTGGACTTTCTTCCCAACACAGAGCTATCAGTTCAGTTGAGCCAATCTATGTTCACTAAGAGGGTGATCCGGTGCCCAAAGATAGGAGTTATGTTTTGGCTTCAAAAACTAAAATGGGGGCAGGAAGGAACATATAGTTATGAACAGCAAATTTATTTTGAGTGAAGAGCTGGGTACTTTATTAAGATAACTTGACTTTTATTTATTTTTGTGAATATTATACATATACATAGTTTAAAGCCTTTAAGAGTCCATAAAGCTTACAGTAAAAATAGAGTTTCTCTGCCCCATCCCACCTCTCTTTCTTGTTCCTCAGAAACAACCACTTTAACACTTAAAGCTATTTCTTTACTATTTTCACATAAACAGCATGTTTATATTGTTATTTCTTGATTTATATTTGTAAGTAATTTTTATATGTTTGTTGCCATTTGATTTTCTATACGGAAGCTGGGTATTCAGCTTTCCTATGTGTAAACCCTTCCAACCACCAATTGCATACATGCCCATTCAGGCACACACAAACTTCCCTTTTCTTGGTTTTGTTAATAGAATTATATCATAATTTTAAGAAGTATATTTATGTTTACATTATTGTGATTATAACTGAATTATATAGTGACATATGATCACATTTCTTACAACAAAATTTTTTTCTTCTCTGGAATAAATAATTGTTTGTTAGCTTAGTTTTTCTGTGTCTTACCTTTCTCCAGAGTACAAATTACATTTCAAAACCAAGGTTTTCCTTTTTCCCTTTGAGACTTTCCTTTAAGTATTCCTCCATCCCCTTGATCCAGCCTGGACTCAGGATACTGCAGGACTCTTCACAGTTGTCATTCTTCACCATTAACCAAGGAATTCCCTCTTCCTTCACAGCCTGCACCCTCTCCTGCATTGTATCACTATGTTTTAGCTCATATGTTGGGGCCCATATTTCTCTATTTTTGGTTAATTTCCTCATTTTGATGGTGCTTAGCTTCCAGTAGCTAACTGTGAATAGTTTAATGGGAGGTAAATCTTTTGAGGTCTTTGCAGGTCTTAAATAACCTTTTCTACTCTTATAAATTTTTGGTAAAATTCTGGATTGGAGTAATTTGACAGGAAGTCTCTCTAAACAAATCCCAGGCCTATACATAGGACCTTTAATTACTTTTTGATGCCTCATTCTTAAACCAAAATGAATTTTGTGATCTGGGTACAGTGTTATATAAGCTATCACTAGCAGACATAATAAACAGAAGTTCACTGGAGTTTCATTTTGTTTAGTATGTAGCCTTTCATTTTATCTCCCACTTTCAGCACAGTCCCCTGTGCCAGCTATGCCTAGATCCAAAGGTTTAACTCCAACAGAGAATAAACCTCCAGGATTCTGCTGGGTAAGGGAAGTGGATGGACAGATTGGGAAAAAGGATCAGGAGTCTAATCATTTTTTATACAGATTTTCAATCAATAATTCTTTAAAAAAATCCCATCTTATTTAGAGAAGTACCAAATACCTTTAATTCTTGAGACTATCTGGGTTCTGCAGTGAAAATTAGCTGATTCTTGTTTTTAGTTTGAAGCTATTTTATTCCATCTGCTTAGTCAATAGTCCTCCATTGGCTTTCAAAATATTACCACTTCTCTGCTATTATCTTCTGCTTTTTATGTTTATGATTTTAAAAATATTTTTCTGAAATTTTAGCAAGGTATTTAGAGGACACTACGGGAAATGCAGCATTTAATTTTATGCGTCTAATCCAAAAACTCAGGGAAAACATTTATATATAATTTGTATTTCTCTTTGTCTTTATTAGGTGAGATTAAGTTCTACATTAGCTTGCCTCAGGGAGGATGGCTGGCTTCAACCACACCGGTGTTAACCATAGAGTCTTCTATCTGCTGGGCATTCCAGGCCGAGAAGACCTACACATGTGGATTTCCATCCCCTTCCTCATCTCCTACGTCTTTGCCCTCCTTGGAAATGGCCTGCTTATCTTCATCATCCTCATCAAGGGCAGCCTCCATGAGCCTATGTATCTTTTCCTCTGTATGCTGGCTGGAGTGGACATTGTCTTCGCCACAACTACAGAACCCAAAGCATTGGCCATTTTCTGGTGCAACAGTAGGGAAATCTCTCTTAATAGCTGCATTGCCCAGCTCTACTTCCAGCATTCCTCCTTCATCTGTGAGTCAGGCATCTTGCTGATGATGGCATTTGACCGGTACATTGCCATATGTTACCCACTGAGGTACACCATGATACTCACCCACTCTCTGATAGGGAAAATTGGTGCAGCTGTTTTCTTAAGAGCACATTGTACAATTTTCCCCATGATATTTCTTCTGAAGAGATTGACGTTTTGTAGAAATAATATCCTACCACACACATTCTGTGAACACATTGGCTTGGCCAAGTATGCCTGTGACGACATCCATGTAAACATCTGGTATGGATTTTTTGTCTTAATGTCAACAGTGATCCTAGATATTGTCCTAATTTTTGTTTCTTATGTGCTGATTCTCCAGGCTGTCTTCCATATCCCGTCCCAGGATGCTCGTCACAAAGCCCTCAACACATGTGGCTCCCATGTCTGTGTCATCATCCTCTTTTATGGGCCTGGGGTTTTCTCAGTCCTCACTCAGCGCTTTGGGCGCCATGTCCCACTACATGTTCACATCCTTTTGGCCAATGTCAGCATGCTTGCTCCACCTATGCTGAACCCCATCATTTATGGGGTGAAGACAAAACAGATACGAGACCAAGTACTTTATGTGTTGTTTCCAAAGCAGAAATGACTTTGGGGATGGCAGAGACTGGTTTCTCAGAAGTTTCGGTTCTCTGTGAGATGTGTTTTGGCAATAGTAAACAAGAAACCTAGAAATGAGTTATTAGGAAAAATGACTCATTGAGTGTATGGGCCTCTGGAGCAACTTATCTGAGACTGTGAAAGTTACCTCTAAGCAATCTGAAAGCAGAGCTTATGGGTCGAATGGGATACTTACAGCTCATTAGTTGGGGAATGGAAAGATTTCTCTCTAGTAGTCATGACACCATAATCTTTAAATTCCTTGATTATACCTTGTCATATAGCTGTGATAGAACTGAAAAACATAAAATATAAACAGGATCTTGAATATGCATAACACAGAGTAAGGAGTGGATAAAGTTTTAACTTCTTTCTGCTTTGCTTATTTTTAAAATTTTGGTATTAATTTCTCCCTCTTCTAATTCAAAAGGAAGTTGTAGAATCAAAGGCGATCACAAAAGTCAATAGGCCTTATTTGCATTGGATAATACTGATCAAAACAGGAATTGGTGCTGGGACAATCTTCCCTCACTTCTCAAGGTAATTTTTGTGTGACATGCCTGGGCACGCTCAGGTCACTTTTAGTAATTACTGGTGGGGAAACAAGTAGAGGTACTATGAAATCACGACTATTTAATTCCTTTGGTAGAGACCAAGGAATGGCTGTAGGTCATCTATGCAATGTATGTGTCCGAGTGTCAGGGTAACCTGACAGGCCAAGATATTCAGATTGTTGGAGTATTTAAGTTTATATCGTTATGGTAGTCTCCTCCAAACAGCGTATTAATTGAAGGGAACAAACCATTGTTTCCATTAGTGAATCCCAAGGCAGAGATACAGAAAAGCTGATTTTATCATCTTTTCTTCTTGAAAATATTTCTTCATGACCCAGACATACAGAATACTACCATTCCCCAGTATGTCCCCATTCACATAGGACTGAGTTATCCTCCTTTTCTTCCTCCAGTTTGTCAACCAAGGCACTGGTTGACTTTGCCATTTTATATTGACTTAGCTCTGTAATGTTGTCATCTTGTCTAAGAATTCTGTTCATCTTTCCTTCAAAGTATCTTCTTTCTGCCCAGTGTTAAGATAGACCATCCCTAGAAACAACCCTTTTATCAATATACTCTTTTCAAAGTCACTGACATCCTTGTACAGTATCTAAATTTTTCATGAAATATTAAGGAGATGTGCTGAGGGCAAACTGAGATTCTAATTTTTTAATTTTACTCATTTTTTGTAAAATATTCTAGTATTTTTATAATGCATTAAGCAACAGTGAATTATCTGAAATACCAGTTAAGACAAATGTTTAAGGGATGCAAAAATAATAACACATTCTATATGAGTTAGAAGTTACTAAGACAATTTAATAGTCTTTTTTTAGCTGATAATGTCTTGGCCATTATTATTAACTTGTATTTATTTTTTTCTTTTGAGGTACGTACAATAAAATGCACAAACTTTACTGTATAGCTCTGTGAGTTTTGACATGTATAAATATACTCTGTAACCATCACCCAGATCAAATCAAACATTCCAATGTTTCCCCTATCACTTATTTCACTCATCCCCCCCACAACCCTCTCCTATGGCAACCACCAGTCTGTTGTGTCTATGAGTTTATTTGTCTCTTTTGTGTTTTAGATTATACATTAAGTGAAATCACAGGGTATTTGTCTTTCTCCACCTGGCTTATTTCACTTAGCATAATATCCTCTAGGTCCAACCACTGTGGCAAATGGCAAGATTTCATTCTTTTTATGGCTGAGTAATATTCCATTGTATATATGCACCACATCTTCTTTATCTATTCATCTATTAATGGAACTTGAGTTGCTTCCATAACTTGGCTATTGTAAATAATGCTGTGAGAAACACAGGAGTGCATAAACCTTTTCAAATTAGTGATTTTGTTTTTCTTTGCATAGATTCCAAAAGTAGAATTACTGAGAGGGTATGGTATTTCTATTTTTAGTTTTGAGAAACTTCCATACTGCTGTCCATAGTGGCACCACCAATTTACATCCCCTCCAGCAGTATATAGGAGGGTTCCTATTTCTCCACACTCTTGCCAATACTTGTTATTTCTTGTCTTCTGGATAGCAGCTATTCTGACTGGTGTGAAGTGGTATCTTATTGTGGTTTTGATTTGCATTTCTCTGATAATTAGTGACATGGAGTATCTTTTCATGTGTTTTAGTCACCTGTATATCTTCTTTGGAAAAATGTTCAGGTCCTTTGCTCATTTTTAAATTGGATTATTTGTGTTTTTTGTTATTGAATTGTATGAGTTCTTTATAGTTTTTGGATATTAGCCCCTTATCAAATATATCATTTGCAAATCTATTCTCCCATACAGTAGGTAACTTTCCATTTTGTTGATGGTTTCCCTTTATGTGCAGAAGCTTTTTAGGTTTTTACAGTCGCATTTGTTGATTTTTTATTTTGTTTCCCTTGCTTGGGGAGACAGACCCCCCAAAGAATTATGAATGCTAATATGAAAGAGTTTACTGCCTATGTTTTCCACTGGAAGTTTTATGACTTCAGGTCTTACATTCAGGTGTTTAATCCATTTTGAGTTTATTTTCATGTATGGTATAAGATAGTGATCCAGTTTCATTCTCGTTTGTAGCTGTCCAGGACTCCCAACACCATTTATTTATTGAAGAGACTCTTTTCCCCATTGTTTATTCTTGCCTCCTTTGTCATATGCTAATTGACTATATGGAGGAATGGGTTTATTTCTGGTCTCTCCATTCTCTTCCACTGGTCTATGTATTTGTTCTCGTGCCTGTACTGTTTAATCACCACAGCTTTGTAGTACAGTGTGAAATCACGGAGCATGATAACCACGGCTTTGTTCTTTTCCTCAAGATTGCTTTGGCTATTCAGGGTCTTTTGTGCTTCCATACAAATTTTAGGATTATTTGCTCTAGTCTGTGAAAAATGCCATTTGTATTTTGATAGGGATTGTATTGAATCTGTGGGTTACTTTGGGCAGTATGGCCATTTTTACAATATTAATTTTTCCAACCCATGAGCATGGAACATCTTTCCATTTATTTATGTCTTCAATTTCTTTCACCAGTCTTATAGTTTTCAGAGTACAGTCTTTCAGCTCTTTGGTTAAACTTTTTCTTAGGTATTTTATTTCTTTTGAAGCAATTGTTTGTAATTTTCTTTTTTTAGTGTCTTTGCCTGGCTTTGGTATCAAGGTGCTACTGGCCTCCTAGAATGTTTGGAAGCTTTCCTTCCTCTTCAATGTTTAGAATAGTTTGAGAACAACAGCTATGAACTCTTCTTTCAATATTTGGTAGAGCTATCCTGTGAAGCCATCTGGTATTAGACTCTTATTTGTTGAGAGCATTTTGATTTCTGATTCAATTTTGTTACTAGTTACTGGTCTTTTCAGATTTCCTATTTCTTCCTTTTTGAGTCTTGGAAAATTGGATGTTTCTAGGAATTTGTCCATTTGTTCTAGGTTGTCCAATTTGTTGGCATATTATTTTTTACAGTAATGTATTATGATTGTATTTCTGCAGTGTTAGCTATAACTTCTATTTCATTTCTGATTTTGAGTCCTCTGTCTTTTTTCTTGATGAGTCTGGCTAAAGGTTTGCCAATTTTGTCTATCTTTCCATAGAACCAACTCTTAGTTTCATTGATCTTTTGTATTTTTTTTTAATTCTCTACTTCATTTATTTCTTTTCTGATCTTTATTAGTTCCTTCCTCTAACTTTGGGCTTTATTCTTCTCTTTCTAGGTACTTTGGGTGTAGGGTTAGATTGAGATTTTTCTTGCTTCTTGAGATAGGCATGTCATGTTGTAAACTTCCCTCTTAGAGCTGCTTTTACTGCACCCCTAAGATTTTGAACCACTGTTTTTCTATTTTTATTAGTTTCCGAGTATTTTTGGATTTCTTCATTGACCCATTGGTTGTTTTGTTGCATGCTGTTTAACCTCCACATGTTTGGGGGTTTTTTTCTACTTTTTTTTCCTTGTAATTGATTTCCAGTTTCATATTATTGGGGTGAGTAAAGACGCTCAGTATAATTTCAATCTTCTTAAATTTATTGAGACTTTGTGGCCTAATATGTGATCTATCCTGGAGAATGTTCCATGTGCACTTGAGAAGAATAAGCACTCTGCTGGTTTGGGTGTAATGTTCTGTACATGTCTATTGAGTTCATGGTCTCAGTGTCTTCCAGTTGGGTGCCTCCTGGAGCCATGCTAATGAAGCAGCTGGGTGTAGAAGGCTGTAGTCTGGGGGTCTGCCTGGTGGGTGCCATCCAGTGCTACATTGGTGGGGCAGTAAGGGATGGATCAGCATGGTCCATGGGACCCCTGGCTGTGCACCAGGCCAGGACCTTGCTGGCAGGGCAGTTGGGGGTGAGAGTCAAAAGTCTGGAGGTCTCCTGGGTGGGCACCTGTTGGGCCCAGACTAACAGGGTGGCTGGGGGTGGAAGCAGTGTAGGCAAGGTATATCTGTATGGGTGCTGCCTTGGTGGGACTGCTGGATCTTTGTCAGGTATGTTTAGGGCAGGTGGGATCCAGGAGACCTCCTTGGTTAATTCTGGAGGTGGTGTATGCACTCTGACCCTGCTCCCTGTCTGCACTTCAATATGGGGGCGGGACAGGGAGGGAGTGGTGACCTCTGGTCCTAGAGTCCTAGCAGTTTCCCCAATGTTTGGAGGGTGCTTTAGTTCTGAAAGTAACTTCACAAATAATGTGGCTGCCCTTTACACTGCAGCTCCTTTTCTGTGCCCCAGGGCAGGTGAAGTTGCTCTCTCCTTCCTCAGTGAGGTCCCTTCCTACTGTAGGGTGGGATGGGGGGTTATGAGTAAGGTTCTCTCTTTTACCATGTCTCCGTTTCTGTTTTTTTTATCCCTTATCATGCAGGTGTTCACTCAGGCCTCAGTTCTTCCTCAGGGACTGCGGTGCAGGTGTAGATTTGATGTGTATGTGGGAGGTGGGTTCAGGCTCTTACTATACCACCAGCTTAGACCCATCTCTGAGATTCTATCTTAGATCAGGAATCAGCACTCCTGGAAGGATAGTGGTTCTCCCACAGCCTACTATCGCACAGGTGTACAGCTTCACTGTTCTGCCTTAGAAGCTTAAAGTGTTTAATGTCACCAGGTGATGCCATTACCTAGCCTTCATGCCAATCAGGGTTCAACAGAAGCAAAACTAGTAGGAGATAAGTATTAAGATATTTATTGTAAGGAGTTCATTCACACAATTGTGGGGGCTGACAAGGAAAGTCCTAAATCCATAGGGCAGGCTGGAACTCTGTTAACTATGAAGAGCAGCTTCAGCTCACGCCTTTCCTGTTTTACTGGGAAGCTTCAGTTCTACTCTGAAGGCCTTTCCCGATTGTCCTGGATAAGGTGGCTGGATCTAATTCAATCTTCCTTAAAGCCAAATGACCTTGGACTTTAATGACCTCTACAAAATACCTTCACACTAACACATCTAGATTAGTGTTTGATTGAAAAACAAGGGCCTTATAGCCTAAACTGACACATTAAAAAACTATTACACTTTCTATTTAAGTTAATATGCCCTTTAACCAACACCATTATCAAGATAGTCGGGAGAACACAATGGGAATGGGGGAGTACAACAGGCTAGATATTTAACATGGAAGTCTAAGGCATGCATAATCTAGCCTTTGAAAAGTATAGCTGCTAATCAGTAGGCAGTGTAGAGCCACTTATAATCAGATGTGTATATGTCAGAGAGATAATCATAGATGTGTACAGGGATTAAACGGGATAGACCAAGGCCCAGTTTATTTCAGAAGCCCTTTTGTAAACCATGCAAAGTATATAATAGACATCTTACCAGAAGCCTGGAGATGGAGAGGAGGACACAAAACTTGAGGCACATAAAGAAGGCAGAAACATGTTTTGGTTGATCTAGATGAGTTTGGGCCAAATATAAGTAGTTTTATGGAGGGAATTAAAAGCATTCTAGGGCAGGAATACTGATGTTGAAGGTCATATGACAGACTTCCAGAGACCTCCCTGCTAAAGTCTGCTTGCCAGCATCCTGACACCTCTGCAGAGACGAAGGTGGTTCAGCGCTCATGGGAACATGAGGCAGGGTCAGTGGCTACCAACAGAGGGGGTGTTGGTATCCAGGGAGAGCCGTCAACAGTCAGTGGATCCGGACCATTCATTCCTCAGTGGACAGAGGGTCAGAGGGGATGCATTCCTTTCATTATTATTGAAACCAGTATTGAAGAAAGGCCGCAGAGGTCCAGCAAAGGCACATTCAGAGAAAGTGTAGATGAGGGAGCCATGGTCAGTGATGTTGTAGAAGGAGACAGTGCTGGCCTGATAGTCCAGGAATATCCCAATTTGGCATGGAGGCACCTGAAGGGAGAGGGGAGTCTGGGGATAGGTGCCAGCCTCATATTTTTGTTTGTTCCACAGCCAAATTGTCCAGAAGCCATTCTCAGGGCTGAGCACAAAATGCCCCTTCCTCTGCACAGAGTCTCTACAAACCCCCAGGTCCCAGGCCTCCTTTCCTGTCACATCCACCTCCCAGTAGAGCTTTCCAGAGCAAAAGCACTGGGCACCCAGGACCATGGGATAAGTATCAAATCTCTCCTCCTTTTCAGGCACTTCCTGCTGCATGTTTCCAAGATGCACTTGTCTCCGATCCTCTGAAAGGATGAGCCATGGGTTGGCTGTGTGTGGATCCAGAGTGACGTATACTGCAGATAAAATGACCCAGTCAGGCCGGGAGACTGTGCTGAGTCAGTAACCTGTGCCTGTGGTGAGGATGAGGGAGTGACCCTGAGCCTCACCAGATGAGGACATGATCCCAGCCAGCTCCAGCCCCTAGCCTGACCTTTGAGGGAGCACCTTCCCTATCTCTGTCCCTGCACCTACCCCCACCCACTCCACCCTGCCCTCTCTCCTCGACCTGGGGCCTCACTCTGCACCCTCATCTCCTTCTGCCCTCTAGTCTCACACTCCTGGTGCTCGCCTCACCTCCACACGCCCTCAGCCTCTTCTTCAGCCCCGGCACGTGGCACACACTCCTCAGGTCCGGGGAGACAATGTCCAGCTCCTTCAGATTCCAAGACTCACTCCTGGGCAAGGAGAGGTAGAGACCCTGTCTCCAACTCCTATCCTACCCTCTTCAGTGCTATAACTTCCCTTGTGGACGACTGATAATTTAACTCAATGCAAATTTACAAACACCTCCTGTGTCAGGATCTCAAATCGGGGTGGGCAAAAGGAGGTAGGATTTAGTTCCTATCCAGACCTTACTGGTTCCAGGGGCCTCTGTAGCATGTGGATAGTCTTGTGTTTCCTCTCTAGGCCCAAGGTCACCATGCAAGCACATTCAGTTTTGTTTTACAGACAAGGAATCTCATACAGGCTGACTCACTCCTATAAGGAAGCTCAGGGAGCTTTACCCATGCCGTGGGTCTTACTCATGGCTCTTGCTGGGTGGTTTGTAACTGGTTAGATTTTTTTTGAAGAAAGAATCCTAGCAGGCTATAGACTCAGCCATCACAAACAGGGAAATTCTGGGAAGTTCTCAGTGAAGATGTTACAGCCCAATTACTTTGGGCAACTCACCAAGTGAGATATCCATTAGTTAGCCATCTGAGACCAGATATGGACGATTGGGCCTTTGAGAAGATGCAGGTTCAGGGAAAACATCAGTTCATGTTTTTCTAGTTCAATAGCCTTTTTCACAGGTATATATCCTTCTTGCTACCCCCTCTCTTCTAACAAAGAAAACCCCTCCTTACCTTCCCAGGACACTGTTCACCTCCTGAGGAGAAAAGAGACAGTAAATTCCAGAGTCACTGGTTTATGATTGAGACTCAGTCCTACGGGTGAAGTAATGCCACCTTGAGGTTCACAGCACACTGCTCTGCCCCATTCCTCAGGCCAAGGCCTGAAAGGCATTGCTCACCAGCTTGGAATGTGAACCATAGCTGGGGGAAGGATGATCAGCTTAAGGACGCTGACTCAAAAAACAAATAGGACCGGATTCTTGGGGAGAAGGGTGGAAGCAGAGTGGAAAGGGGCAAATGGCCCAGAGACAGAATGGCCAAGGCAGGATGCTCAGAAACTGCTCCTATTTGTGGACTCTAGTGGTCTGGCAGGGAAATGTTTAAACTACCAGAAAGAAATGCCTTCTTGAACACATTGACAGAGATGTGCGAGAAGGTGTAGAAGAGAGAGTGTAAGAGAGAAAGGACTTTTGGAACAATTTAGCCCATAGTTTCCCACAGTGAGGCAAACATATCATCAGTGGATGTGAGATGATGTTAAGTAGAATACCCATCAATGCATTTTTAAAAAATAGTTATAAACTTATTTTAATTTTAGCTCTACCTCTCACTATTTTGTGAACTTCAAATTTCTTAACATCTCTGCACCTCAGTTTTCTGAACCTCATCTATGAAATGGGGGCAAAGGTAGCACCCAGCTCATTGCATTGTCATGAGGGACTAGCTACTTTGAGGCAGGTAATGTGTGCTATTCAAGACTTTGCAGTTACTTTTTCTAATTTACTTTATAATAATATCAGTAACATATCAACACATGATTTCTTGGCTACTATTGCTTGGCTACTATAATTTAAAATTTCCTTTTAAACTAAATTTATTCAGCTAAGTAGGTTATTTAAAGAAAACATGCTAAATCATTTGGGGAGTTCATAGAAGTAGCAGAAACAATAAAGACGGTACTTTATGAATAAAGCTTGAAGAACCTTTGCTGTTCAGTCCACTCCCTCTCCCTTGTTTCACAAATGGAGAAATTAGGCCTAGAAAGGAAAATGACTTAACCTAGAATTATGGAGAAAATTGTTAGCAGGGCTGGGGATGGCCTACTGTCTCTTAATTTTCAGTTCTGTGTTTTTAGTTACATTTATAAAAACCGTTCCATGGCCAAACACTCACTTAAGGGTCTTAGTGGATTCTCGTTTACTCCTCATAAAATCCTTTGGCATATGTAATAATATAATATCCATTTAACATGTGAAAAACTGATACTCAGAAAGATTAAGGGACTTTCTCAAGGTCACAAAGCTGGTGTGTTGTAGCAGGCACTTATGAGGATGTCCACTTCTTTTAATTGCTTCATGAAATATTCCCTCCTAAATCTGTACCTTTCCATGCCTTGAATGCAAACCACTCATGGGTATGAATTACAGTTTGTCCCATTTAAGAAAATTCTAGGGACCTGGAGATTCTGGGAAGATGGCATAATAGGAGGTCACTGTGATAACCTCCTCCCACATATAACCCAAGGAAGCAACTGTATCTGACACAACTAACTCTGAGAATGACCTGAAGACCACCAGAACAGACCTTCTATGCCTAACAAAAAGGAGACCACATTAGGAAGGGTAAAGGGGTAGAGGTGTGATTAATCAGGACCTTCCCCCATCCTAACCCACAAGTTGGAGGGAGTAAGGAATGGAGTGGAGGTGAGATAAATGCCTGGGAACAGTACACCTGGCCCTGGGGGGATCTGCCCTGGGGCTTTGCAGATTAATAGGGCTGGATGCTATGGAGAGCTGGAGGGCTGTCCGGGGCTGAGTCTCTACTTATGGAGGACCAGAGTGCTCTGTTGATCAGTCTGAGACCCAACACAGAAGCAGTGGTTTGAAAGGAGATTAACTCTGGGGAGTGTGCTGGCAGATGACTTTTTAACCATTCCTCAGGCCAGCTGGCCAGACACTTACAGTAGTTGGTTCTGAAACTCTCTCTACTCAACTTGTTCCACCCTGGCATTCCCCTGCAGACTCACCCCTCTGGTATGCCTAGCCTGTGGTAGTCATGTTAGGCATTGCTGGCAGCCAGGCTGAGTACTGGCCTTGCCCATGGCACTCTGGAGTGGCCCAGTCATTAAGCCACACCAGCCAGTCACACACTAAGGCTGAGCAAGAAGCAATTGACCATTGCTAGCAGCTAAGCTGAGGGCTGGCCTAACCCACAGCCCACCCACAGCAGTCCTGGCTCAGCCACAACAGGAGGTGCACACAGCCCACACAGGGGACACCTCTGGAGCACCTGGCTCTGGTGAGCAAGGGATGTTGTGCTTCTGGGCACCACCGGATGCCTACTATATAAAGGCACTGCTTGACTTATCAAATTCATAGAGGCAAACAGAGAACCAGACAAAATGAGGAGACAGAGAATATGTTCTAAACAAAAGAAAAAAAACACCAGAAAATGTGCTAAATGGAATGGATATAAGCAATCTACCTGATAAAGAATTTAAAGTAATGGTCATAAAAATGTTCACTGAACTACAAAGAAGAACAGACAAATTCAGGGAGGACTTCAACAAAGAGGTAGAAAATATAAAAAAAGAACCAGTCAGAGCTAAAGAATATAATAACCAACATAAAAGTACAATAGAGGGAATCAATAGCAGATTAAAGGATGCAGAAGAATGGATCAATGATGGAAGATAGGGCTGTCAAAAGGAACCAAGGTTAGTAATGGAAAGAAAGAATTAAAAAAAAGGAACAGATGCTAAGAGATCTCTGTGACAACTTCAAATGAAATTACATTTACATAATAGGGGTCCCCGAAGGAGAAGAGAAAAGAAAAAGAGACAGAAAACCTGGGGAAGGAAACTGACATCCAGATCCTGGATGCACAAAAAGACTCTAAAAAGATGAACCCAAGGAGGTCCACATCAAGACACACAGTGATTAAAATAGCAAAGAGGAAAGACAAAGAGTGAATCTTAAAATCATTAAGAGGAAGGCAGACAGTTAACCTTGTAGGGTTTTCCTTGTAGGTTTAAGCATATTTTTGTAACAGAAACTTTACAGGCCAGAAGGGAGTGGCATGAATATTGAAAGTTCTGAAACAGAAAAACCAGCGACCAAGAATACCCAGCAAGCTTGTCATTCAGAGTTGAAGGAGAGATAAAAGTTTTCCAGATAAACAAATGTTAAAATAATTTGCCACCAGTAAACAGGCTTTACAAGGTGTGTTAAAGAAACTCTTTTAAATGGAGAAAATTTTTTCATGAGTGAAAACAAGAATACAGTAAAGGTAGCAGACCAATCACATACAAAGAAAATGTGAGGCTCGAAAGACAGAACTAGTAAAATCAACTCTACACAAAAATTAGTCAAGGGATACACAAAATAAAAAGATGCAAATTATGATGTCATATACATAAACAAAAAAGTAGTGCTTTTAGAATGTGTTTGAACTTAAGCAACCGTCAACCTAATATAGACTGTTGTATATAGAGGATGCCACATATGAACCGCATAGTAACCACAGACTAAAAGCCTATAATAGATACACAAAAAATAAAGAGAAAGAATCCAGGCATAACACTAAAGAAAGTCATCATATCACAAGGGAAGAGAGCAAGAAGAAAGGATCAGAGAAGAACCACAAAAACAAACAGAAAACAACAAAATGACATTAAGTACATACCTATCAATAATAAAAAAAAGGGAGTAGCAATACTTACAACAAAATAGACTTCAAAACAAAGCCAGTAAAAAGTGACAAAGGTACTGAATAATGATAAAGACATCAGTCCAATAAGAGGATATAACAATTGTAAATTTCTATGTACCCAACACAGGTGCATCTAAATAAAGCAAATACTAGCAGGCCTAAAGGGGAAACTAGACAGTAATACAATAGTAGTAGGAGACTAACTCCCCACTTATATCAATGAATAGATCATCCAGACAGAAAATCAATAAGAAAACAGTGGTGTTGAATGACACATTAGACGAGATGGGCTTAACAGATATATACAGTACATTCTATCCAAAATCAGCAGAATACACATTCTTCTCAAGTACACATGGAATGTTCTCCTGGATGTATCATATGTTAGGCCACAAAACAAGACTCAATAAACTTAATTAGACTGAAATAGTATCAAGCATCTTTTCCAGACCATAATGGTATGAAACTAGAAATTATAAGAAAAAAACTGGAAAAAGACACAAATACATGGAAGCTAAACAACATGCTACCAAATCAGTAAATTATTGGTACCAAATCAATGGATCAATAAGTTACAGAGGAAATAAAAAAAACATGGAGATAAATGAAAACAGAAACAGTTCAAAATCTGGGATGCAGCAAAAGCTGTTCTAAGAGATGAGTTTGTAGCAATACGGACCCACCTCAAGAAACAAGCACAATCTTAAATGAACAATCTAACCTTACAACTAACGGAACTAGAATAAGAACAAAGCCCAAAGTTAGCATAAAGAGGGCCATAATAAAGATCAGAGAAGAAATAAATGAAATGGAGACTAAGAAAATAGAAGAAAATATCAATGAAACTAAGAACTGGTTCTTTGAAAACATTACAAAATTGACAAACCTTTAGCCTGACTTATCAGGAGGAAAATAGAGAGTACTCATACAAAATCTGAATTTCTGTGGTGTTGTTTGTAACTTCTCTTCTTTCATTTCTAAGGATTATAAGAATTCTATGAAAAATGATATGCCAATAATTTGGACAACCTAGAAGAGACAGATAAATTCCTAGAAACACACAATCTTCCAAGACTGACCCAGAAAGAAATATAAATCTGAAGAAACTGATTACTGGTAACATCACTGAAGCACTAATCAAAACTCCCCCAAAACAAGAGCCAGGACCAGATGGCTTCACAGGTAAATTCTACCAAACATTAAAGAAGAGCTAATACCCATCCTTCTTAACATATTCCACAAAGTAGAAGAGGAGGGAATACTTCCAAACTCATTCTATGAGGTCAGTCTTACTCTCATACCAAAACCAGACTAAGACCCTACAAACAAAGAAAACTACAGACCAATATCACTGATGAACATAGATGAAAAAATCCTCAACAAAATATTAGCAAACTGAATTAAAAAATGTATCAAAAGGATCATTCACCAGGACCAAGTGAGATTTATTCCAGGGATGCAATGATGCTTCAATATCCACAAATCAATTAACAAAAGGAAGGATAAAAATCATATGATCATCTGAAAAAGTATTTGACAAAATTCAACACCCATTCATGATAAAACTCCCAACAAAGTGGCTATAGAAGGAACATATATCAATGTTATAAAAGCCTCATATGACAAACCCATAGCTAACATATTCAATGGTGAAAAGCTGAAAGCTTTTCCTATAAGATCAGGAACAGGACAAGGATGTACACTTCCACTACTTTTATTAAACACAACACTGGAAGTCCTAGCCATGGCAGTCAGACAAGAAATAAATAACATCCAAATTGGTAAGGAAAATGTAAAGCTGTCACTATTTGCAGATGTCATGAGACTATATATAGAAAACCCTAAACACTCCACCAAAAGACTAGTACAACTAATAAATGAATTCAGTAAAGTCACAGGATACAAAAATCAATAAGCAGAAATCTGTTGCATTTCTATATAATAAATTAGCAGAAAGTGAAATCAAGAACAATCACATTGGTAACTGCATCATAAGAATAAAATACCTAGGGAATATAGAAGTACATGTGAGGTTATTCCTAGAAGTTTACCTAAAGTCTGTTTCTTCAACCTTTGTAATGATTCTTTAAGCTCTTTGTCCCTTAATAAATTCCTTTCTGCTTAAAGTAAAAAAAAAAAAAAAAGAATAAAATACCTAGGAATAAACTTAACCAAGGGGGTGAAAGAACTGTGCTCTGAAAACTGCAAGACTAGTGAAAGAAACTGAAGACACAAATAAATGGAAAGATAATCTATGCTCATGGGTCGGAAGACTTAATATAAAAATGGTCATACTGCCCAAAGCAACCTACAGATTCAGTGTAATCCCTATCAAAATACCAATGGCATTTTTCACAGAACTAGAGCAAATAATCCTAAAATTTGTATGGAATCACAAAAGACCCTGAATAGCCAAAGCTATCTTGAGGAAAAGAAAAAAGCTAGGGTTATCATGCTCCCTGATTTCAAACTGTACTACAAAACTATCATAATTAAAATAGTATGGTACTGGCATAAGAATACTGCAACAGAACAGAGCGCTCAGAAATAAACCCATGCCTCCTTATGGTCAATTAATATATGACAAAGAAGGCAAGAATAAACAATGGAGAAAAGAGTCTCTTAAATAAATGGTGTTGGGAAACCTGGACAGCTGTACACAGGAGAATGAAACTTGATCACTGTCTGACATTTAGGTCATTAATCCATTTTGAGCTTACTTCTGCATATGGTATAAGACCTGAAACCATAAAACTCCCAGAGGAAAACATAGGCAGCAAACTCTTGAACATCAGCAGTGGTAATTTTTTTCTGGATCTGTCTCCCCAGGTAAGAGAAGCAAGGGCAAGAATCCACAAATGGGACTACATTTAAAAAAATGCTTCTTCACAGGAAAGGAAGCCATCAACAAAAGAAAAAGGCACCCTACAGTATGGGGGAATATTTGCCAATGATATATGATAAGGGGCTAGTATCCAAAAAATATAAAGAACTCATACAACTCAACACCAAAAACCCACAAATAATCCAATTAAAAAATGGACAGAGGACCTGAACAGATTTTTCCAAAGACATACAGACGGCCAACAGACACATGAAAAGATACTCAACATCACTCATCATCAGGGAAATGCAACTCAAAACCACAATGAGATATTGCCTCACACCAGTTAGAATGGCCAACATACAAAAGACAAGAAATAAGTGTTGGCAAGGATGTGGAGAAAGGGGAGCCCTCCTACACTGTTGGAGGGAATGGAAATTGATGCAGCCACTATGGAGGTTTCTCAAAAAACTAAAAATAGAAATACCACAGCCACCCAGTAATTCCACTTTTAGAATTTATTCAAAGAAAACAAAATCACAAATTTGAAAAGGTAGATGCACTCCTATGTTTATCAAAGCATTACTTACAATAGCCAAGATATGGAAACAACCTAAATGTCCATCAATAGATGAATGGATAAAGATGTGGTGCTTATATACAGTGGAATATTACTCAGCCATAAAGAAGAATGAAAGCTTGCCATTTGTGATATGGATGGACCTACAGGGGCTATCATGCTAAATGAAATAATCCAGGTAGCAAAAGACAAATACCCTATGATTTCACTTATATGTCAAATCTAAAAAACAAATGAACAGAAATAGACTCACAGACACAGAGAAGAAAATGATGGTTGCCATGGGGGAGAGAGTGGGCAGTGGGTGAAATACATGAAGGGGATAAAGAGGCACAAAATTCCAAATATAAATTAGTCATGGGGATGAATGTACAGTATAGGGGATATAGACAATAATACTGTAATATCTTGTGTGATGACAGATAACTACCCTTATTAGGGTGAGCATTTAATAACATAGATATCTGTCAAATCACTATGTTGTACACCTGAAACCAATGTTCTTTTTATCAACTATATTTCAATGAAAAAAAAAAGAAAATTTTAGGGACCAGGTTTCTGTTGTGTTGGGAGCTCCAGAGAGCTCTTTTCTCAGTTACCCCTTGAATCTCTGAGGGGAAGCCTGTCCCCTGGTCTCACCTGCAGCAGCTCCAGTGCTGAGCCCCGGTTCCTTCTCTCTAGCTCTGCGATCAGCTCCTGCAGGGCCTGGATCTTCTGGGCCAGCCTGGCCTCTCTCTCCCCCAAGATTCTCAGCTGTTCCCTCTCTTCCTTCTCCAGCTTCTGTAGTTGTCTCTGTTCCTCTTCAGCCAGGAAGTTCTTCTGCTGCATAAATTCTGCATGAATCCTCAGTTTGTGTGTTTCAATCTTCCTCTTTAGTGTCAATGGAAAGAGAGAAGTGGTTTTTATCAAAATCTTCCAAGCTCCAGGAATAGAGATGTCATACCTGTTTCTGTTCTCTGCAGACTCACCACCCTGGCTCTGTCTGGAAATAAATGCACACGTACACACACACACTTCTGCTGGGGAGGTAAGGAGTGAGGTTTCTTGGACTAGGCAGGGAATGGGATGGGGGGAAGCACACTGTAGCTGCCATACAACCACAGCTGTATCAGCCCACTTTCCTCAACTTCTTTCAAAACCCAGTCAGCACCCAGATGTATGCCTATGTCTTCATATCTCAGTAAGATTCTGAGACAGTAACACCTGCCCCCCACCTTTCAATGACCTCACAAAGACAGGCTCACAGGATGGTTCCTAAATTCTGGGAAAAGCGAGTCTTTGGGATATTGTTTGCTCGCCCTCTCCTGCTAGTGGGTGAAGGGTCACCCAATAACACAGAATGACCCTTTTTGACACTACAACCTAACTCATCCTTCACTGGTCCCAAATCCTCCTCTTCCAGGAACCACTGGCCATGAGCTCCTTCCACTCCTCCCTAATCCCTACCTGCCCTACCCCCAAATCACGGATGCAGAATGGGCTTTAGTTCTCCATTCTACTTTGGACCAGTGATCTGGACAGTCAAGCAACCACCTGGTCAGACTTAGGCCTTGGTGGTTCCCTTAAGTCTGTTCCCTAACAGCCCTTGTTATTTCCTAATAGGGCTTATCTCTTGGGATACCTCTGTAACAGACACAAGGCACCAGTGCTGTCATCCGAGACTAGGCTCAAGCAGCAGTAGCTTTAGGGTACGGCTTGTCCCTCTCAGCACCTTCTCCTAGGACTTCATCTTTCTGTCTTTGGGCACTCTCTTTGAGCTCATCCTTTTTATTCCCCTTTGTCAGGAGACCTAGAGAGTCAGATATAATGATTCTATCACATCTCAGTTGGGCATAACTATAATAAGGGCTCTTCTGAGTCCAGAATCCTGGCCCCTACCCAGGCTTCTGATCTGAGATTCCCTTCAGAACATGACTCTTGCCTTCCAGGCTGTTCTCTTCATTGCGATATCCATTCCCCACTTCTCGGCCAACTCCTGCTCTTTTCTCAGTTTCCGTAATGCCATCTGGAGCTTCTCCTGCAGAGAAAGATAGCAGGTTAATGCCCGACCAGGCAAAGAAGGGGGGTGAGGTGGGGAAAGATCATACTGGTTCTTAGGCAAGCCTGGGTGTGGAGACGAGTCAGATGGGGCAAGAATTCTCTGGATGGGAAGACTTTTCTAAGAAACATGAAGTTTTTTCCAATAGAGCCACACAGTTGGGGTGGCAGGGGTGGTGGCACTGCTCGTTCCTGATTAACCAGGAGGCCACAAGGAAACATCACCCTGGCAGCATTTTCCCAGAGCATATTTCCGGCTCCTGGGGCATGAGAAAGTTGTGCTGAGCTCGTAATTCTCCCTTAAATTAAACATGTAAGGTGGGAGACACCCTCCCTCTCCCCAACCCCTCAACTCCACGGGTGGCTCCCATCCCTCCCATCTGGGGAACAAAATGCTCACTCAGGCTCCCCAGCTCCTTTCTACCTGTTCATGCCTCCATGCTAAGGCCTCACCTGGTACTCCAGAGCAGCCTCCTCGATAGGGACCATAGGGTGGTCCTGGTGTTTCCGGGACTGGGAACACACCCAGCAAAGGACCTTCCCATCTTTCTCACAGAATAGGTGAAGTTTCTCTCCATGCACCCCACACCGCTCACCCTGGGTGCCCTCCTTGGTGCCCTGGCTGATTTGTCTAAGGTTGTCCACCATGTTGGCTAGCTGCCGATTGGGCCGGAGGTTCCTGAGCAGAAAGGGGTGCCGGCACACGGGACAGACGCTGCCGCCATCCTCCCCGACCTGAGAGATGCATTCTTGGCAGAAGCTGTGCCCACAGTCAATGCTCACAGGCTCCACCACGGGGTCCAGGCAGATAGGGCACATGGCCTCCTCCCACATCATGGCCAAGGGCATTGCTGAAGCCATCAGGGTGATGCTCCTGCTGTGGCCTCGGGGGAAAAGGAGCAAAGGGAAAGAGAAGACAAGAAGGGCTGTGGGAGAAAAACAAAACAATTCAAAGAAAACAGGAGAGTGAACTGGAGGGGATGGAAACAAGAAAAGATAAGAACATTAACCCGAATAATAAGAACTTCTCCTCCACAGTCTGGGCCATGAGGCAGTCAGACAGAAGGGGAATCTGAGTTCCCCAAAGAGAAAGTGAAAGTTATTGGGCACATCAGAAATAAAGCTGTTTACAGTAATTCCACTTTCATCACGTCCATCTCTGTTTAGACCCTCAGTGCCAGGCTTTTTGGTCCACCTTCTCCCATCTCTGGTCACCAGGCCTCCACTTTGCTGAGAAGCTAGTAACAGCCACCATTTAACACCTTCGTCCACACGTTGGTACCGAGAAGGCGCCATACGCTTTCGGTCCGTAAATCTGACAATAATGGCAGGAGATACACACGTATGTGCACACACTACCCTGGTGGTGCGCTCCCTGGGCTCTTGTCAGCGGCACAGACCCAGACACCTCTAACAGCCGAAACAGCCCTGCCCCAGTCGTCTCCAGAGGGGGGCTTCCTGCCATCGGAGTCTCAAGGCTTGCGGACCCAGCCAACTCGGACACGGGCCCTCCGGCGCACCCCGGTTCTCCCAGCTCAGGTGTCAGCAGCAGGGCGGCCCTCGCTCCCTCCCCTCCCCTCCCGGGACTGGAGTCTGTTCGCAGCCCAGCCTCCCCGAGTCCCCGCGGCGGTGCCCGGAGAACTGGGGCCGCAGGCTCTAGGGCTGGGGACGACGGCGAGGAAGGGGCTCTTCAGGGCTGGGGAGGGGGCTGGCGTACCTTGGTGCAGCCAGGTCCACTCGCCTTCTCTTGCACTCTGCCGCCAGTTTCTCCCCGTTTCACTTTCTATTTCCCGTCAGAGGCGGGCTGGGGAGGGAGGGGCCGCAGGGCGGAGCAATGCGGGGTCAGGGTCGGGGTCGGGGAGCCGGGGAGCCGAGGCCCCGGGCTGCGGTTTCCTGGAGGCTGGGGCTGGGGGAAAACTCCGCGGCTTCTGGCTTCCGCTCCCTCCCCCCTGCCTCGGGGCCAGTGCTTCAGTCCGTCAGTGCTCTTTTCCTGGTGAGGTGACCCATGTCTTCATTCCTAAAGGGCCGGTGTCCTTAATGCCCCTGTCTTTGATGTACTGGCCCTTGTTATCAGACAGTGATAGCTAGGAATCTCTCCAATGTTTATTTTGGGTTTAGGCATAGTCCTTCTTGCCCCATTATGTGCCAGCTTCCTGAATTCTCATTGGCAATAGGCATAAGTCATTCCAGCCAAGAGGGAAACCCCATTCTCTGCCTGTTTCTTCAGTGGGCCTTTTTAAGTCACCCCAGAGAGCCAGGGGATAGCTGCAAATATTAATTTAGAAACAGGTTTGTTTACTGTGGTGGGAGGGCTTCCCCTTCTTACCAGATCCTCCAAGCACAGCTGAACTCTTTTGGGGGATAGAAAGAAAATATTCCATAAGTGAGTCATTAGTTTGATGGTAACAGAGGCCCTTTCCCTCCTCTCTTGATTCTCTGAAGACTGTGTGTATGCTCCATGTGGAAAAAAATAAAAGCCACCATATATTAGTTGCTGATTTTAAGCATGTGCCAGAATGTATGGTACAACCTTCCTACCTATGGTGGGGTTTCCAAACTGGTGCCATCGTAAGCCTTTGGCAGGGCATCCACAGTTTCATTGACCAACTTTTTCTGGCTGATGGTGCACATTGTAAGGCAAGTGCATTCCATAGGCCAATCCATTATCAGAATTCTTTCCTTGTAAAATCAGTTCCTTAGATACAAATGATGTTGGAATACCCCGATGGTGTAACAATAAAAATGGTGGTGCTGGCAGAAGCAATGTAGGAGGGAAAACAAATCTGTCTCTGGAATGTTACCTATTATGTGAGGACAAATTGCTGTTGGTTCAATGCAACTAATGTGCCGCTGGAAGACTATCTAGACTGTTCTAGAAATAGTGAAAAATTAGGCTCAGAGTTGACCTTTTATATACAAGTGTCCATAGCAGCAAGGATAGAGGCTCTGTGTGCACATGGCTCTCTCCTAAGGCTTATCTGTTTACCACTACTGATACGGACACTTGTACATGAGTCCATTGAACAAGCAACAGGTGATGGGGTTGGTCAACAGCCACAGGATGGGTCATCTTATTTATCTGATTATTAAGTGCCTATTGAGCGCTGTATGTCAACTGGTGGTATTCACATGGGAAAATAATCTTTTCGTTCTCTGGACCCTTTGCTAGAAGTTCAACCCATATTTCTACCCATTACTCTGTTATCAATCTTGTTTTTTCAGTCCCGACCCCACAGACCAACCTGTCAGACTCAGTCAAGGAGGTACATATATACATAGGGATATAGAAGAGAGTGGGGCAAACCCCCCTCCTTCCTCTCCTGTGGACAACTTCAAGGTGAGGCTTCTCCTGATGAGCAGACCCACTGGCCTAGGGATCTGCTGTGTCTTTTTGAAACTCATTATGAATCATTATCCAGTGTGATAATGTATCACACTGTATTGTTTGTGCTTTTCCTTGCCTCACCTCCCTTTCTCCCAAATCTGACTGCTTCACTTCTCTTTTTTCTTATTCTCATTGCCTACTGAATAAATGTCATTCATTTCATTTTCCTCAGGCTCATTTAAAGGACCCAGTCAATCTTCCTCCAATATTTGCAATGCCTAAACCCAGTCAGATGCCAGGTAAAGAAAGGAGTCCGGGAAACTCAGCATTCAGGGGTCAACCTCTTGCATGAAGATGGGGAAGGACTATACTTGAGAGCAAACAGAAGCTGAAACACCCAACCAGTCATTTGCATTCATCTCATTGACACTTCCCCAGATAGTCTTATCTCAATTTTATAGTGGATACTGATGCATTTAGAGTCTAGGTACCTGGCACAGGGTGCCTAGTTTACTAATAAGATCACTGTGTATGGAATCAAACAGAATTCAAACTTCTTAACTGTTATCCTGGCAAGTCTTTTATTTCTATATATTTAATGCCAACTGCAACCCAGACACCATCCTCTTTTATATAAGCCTTCCCTATTTTTCTCTTGTCTGCTCAAGGAAAGAATAATGTACCAGTTTGGTTTTTACACATGCTTTATATTCTTTTAGAGGCATACACTATTAAGAGGAGAGGATTGTTATATGATTAATCTTTAGGTAAAGCACAGTGAATAGTGGAACCCCCATTTTGTGAACCATTTCAAAGATGGTTGAATTGAGATTTTTTATAGAATGGGGATCAATCTCTCAGGAGCAGATAGAGTTGGTCTTCGGTTTCACCCATCTACTCCCATCCATCATTTTCTCTCCTATCCTAGATTTGAGAGCTGACCTGGCATTAGCCATATTTATTAACTTATTTTTATTTCTTATTTTTTTATTTGGTATCATTAATATACAATTACATGAGCAATATTGTGGTTACTAGATTCCCCCCATTATCAAGTCCCCACCACATAACCCATTACAGCCACTGTCCATCAGTGTCATAAGATGCTATAGAGTCACTACTTGTCTTCTCTGTGCTATACTTCCTTCCCTGTGCCCCCTCCCATGTTATATTTATTAATTTTAAGGCAAATAAAGCATCCCAATATGAGGTGCTAGAAAAGCTAAAAGAAAAAATTTTCAGAGATGCCAGTATTCCAACAAAACACAGTTAAGAAATCACTAAAATTATCTCATTAGCTCTAGAACCTGAAACATGATAAGAAACTGGAAAATTTCTAAAATTTCAGTGAGTGAAAAAGGGGATACATGATAGGTATGGAAAGGCTTATATTGAGGTATAGCCCATGGAGGACAGAGATTGATCTCCTGGATGGAAGAACCACCTGGAAAACCTCAGGAACTGTTAATGGCCTAAAGCAGATGGAACTTTGAAATGGTTTGTTCTCTAATCCACAGGACACACTGGGAACCTGAAGTGGATAAAGAGGAGGCAGGACGTCCTGCAATGTGGTGTATCACCTCTACATTGTCCTCTTCTCCGTGTTGGAGAGAAAGGATGAGAGGATGGCTAAAGTTAATGAATTAAAAGCTCTGACCTTCTACAAATAACTGACCAGTATTCAAGACTTTCAGGTCATAAAAACCAAGGGAAACCTAAGAACTGTCACAGACCAGAGGAGACTAAGGAGACATCACGACTGATTGCAGTGTGGTGCTCTGCGTTGGGTCCTGGAACAGGGAAGAGATGCTAGTGGAAAAACCGATGAAATCCAAATAAAAACTGGACTTCAGTTAATAGTAGTGTACCTTGCTAATTCCTTAGTTTTGACAAATGTACCATGTTTATGTAAGATGTTATCATTAAGGAAACTGAGTGAAGGATATACAGAAACTCTCTATGCTACCTCTGTAACTTCTCTGTAAAGTTAAAGTTATCTCCAAATAAAATTTAAAAACCCAAAACTCTGACCACAAATGGTGGATGAAGTGTGATATGTGGATGATCAATGTAGAGGAGTCCACACAGATCTGAAGCCTATTCTAAATTTCCTATTGAAAGGAAAAGGAGTATGTATGGGGCTTGAATGATGTGCCAAGTCCTGTCCTGAGTGTCTTCAGATGCTAACATGATTCTAGAAGTGATCCTGTGAAATACCATTATTCCCAGTTTACAAGGGAAGCATAAAAGGCTCAAGGAGTTAAAACAATTTGCTCATTATCACACAGTTAAGTGACAGATGCAGAAGTAGATCACAGCTTCTCTGCTACATCATGCTTGATGTATGATCTCTAAGGGTATTGCAGGAGAGAGAGATATTGCTTCATATTTACAGCTTTATTTTCAGCCACCTTCATTCCCTAGGTGCAGGCATGAAGTTAAGGAACTTTTCTCCTCTCTAACATGCTCTCTGTGTTTTTGGCTACAGTGCTGATTTCTCTTTGGGGCAATTTGGAAACAGCTTATGTTCATACTCTCTAGAAATGGAAATTCCTCATAGCTTCTGTTGCTCTAGCAGGACAGAGTGTGTTCTAGTTTCTGACCATCCTCTTGGGCCCTACCTGCCTCCGTCTGTCACCAGGCAATTGAGGGGCTGGCTCTTTGGAAGAACAGGTGCTCTGTACAGGGTGCTTAGTATCCTTCTCATGCCTCTTATGAAAAGTCATCAGGATGTACAACCTGATGTTTCCTCCCAAGTCCCAGAGCTGCCTGGGCCAGCACTCAAGGGGTTCAGGAAGTGCAACTATGAAAATCTCTTGGATTTGTACCAGGATCCCTGCAGACTTGTTATTTCCCTACCTCTACCAGGAGGATTATAAAGTACTGGCCTTCACTGACATAGCAAGAAATGCTTTTCATAAAGAGAGGGATGGGACAGGTGAGAGGAGACACAGCTCTGGAGCTACGGTGAGTGCTGGGACTAGAATATCGCAGCTGGCCAGGGAGGAGACCAAGCACAGGGGCCTCACACTACGGCCTACGTTGTTTCTGCCTCTGGGCAGTGCTACATAGTCTCTATACAGGGCAGGCAACTACCTTCCAGGTCTTCCCATAACCTGAGTGGCAAGTGTTATTTCCAGGCCTTCGCTGATCCTTCCTCATATAACAATGGGCTTTGGTGGACATCGGTAATGAATTCTTAACACGCAAATGCCTTATTTGAGTTTGACTGTTCTTGCTGATCTGGGCTGAGAAACATGGCCACCTCATGATAACAGGAAACACTGGTCCTTCTCAATCTTCACCTAACTGGCCAGGCCTAGATAAATCCCCAGGTTCAACTGCAGTGGCTGCTCCTAGTACAGGTCGAATTTAACAGGTTTTGTACATCCTACTGTAGGGCTTCTGATTTTGGAGCAAAGACAGGCATAGGGGATAGACTCTGCCTCTATCTGAGTTCCAGGTACATTACCAAAGCTCCCCTTGGATGGCACATTCTGACTGGTTTGAACAGGTGTAGAGGGGTCACTTTCTATCTCATCCTAAATTGGCTCAGGTCAGAAAGGCTATCAGCTATGTACTAACTGGTCATAGTTAACACTTACTAAAGGGCTATGATTTTTTGATGAACTCATTTAACTTCAGCAAAACTCTAATAATAAGAATACCTCTCTCATTCTGTTTTATAGTTTAGAACATTAGGACATAGAGGGGTTAAAGAATTTTCTCATTGTCATATTAGTAGTAAAGTCAGGATTCAAACTCAGGCAGTCTGGGTCTTACACACACTTCTATTTTGTGCTGCCTACCCAGGATAAAAGACATGTAACATGTCAACCTGTCCCCACCTCTGAAATTCTTATCTGATGAGACACACATGGTTTTAATAGGACATATTATTCATACTAGTAAAGACATTCAAAGAAATTAAAGAAGTATCACTGATCACATTTGTAGATATCTCAGACCCCCTTTAATGGATTCATCCGTATTGATCCTGGAGAGATCATGGAAGACTTAGTTATAAAATTCATGGGTGCCAATGATTTATAAAAGAGGCCTCTATATTAGGTTGATTCTATCTATTGATCTATCATTTAAAACTGAATATCATTCAATACTACAGATACTCCCAACCCATTCCAAATTCTGGCATCTCTTCATAAATAACCAGGCTTCAGTAGTTAAATCTAATCAAGAATTGTGGTTGCAAGCTTTTGAAATGAGGCAACACACAGAGTCAGATTTGAAGGGGATCTACTGTTTACTTAATCTCTTTGAATATATTTAAAGAAAATAAGAGAAAAGTCTGATACAATCAGATTTTACACAATAAGGATTTTTTTCTATACATTCCCAAGTTTGTAACTAAATGAAAACCTTTTGAAAACCTCCAATTTTATTCCTTTACTTAGATTTCACTGTGATTTCATTGCTAGCTTTCAGGATTGAAGTCCTGTATTAAAGCAGTAGTCTGAGTATCCCTTATTTTGTATGTGGTATGGGGAGGAAGGATGTGTGAAGGGCAGGACACCTCCCTACACATCCTTAGAACATAATAAAAGCTCTTCAAACACTAGAAGGCAGCTGGAGGTGGAAGGGGTCTGAGTTATTTCTCAGGAGCTGGAGACCCTGCAGACAGCTTGTGACTGCCCACTTACAGGTGTCTGGCCTAGATGGGTTTATGCTAAGCTTATTTCTGAGCAGAGCAGTATTCAAATTAATTTGGCTAAAGCATAATAGCATCGTGGGCTTGGGGAAAACTTCGGTCCCGAGCTCCTGACAGGCCCTGGTACTGCAGTCCTTGCCTAGCAGAGACTATTTTTTTGTAACCTCCTTCTTGGACCCAGGCTTCTTCAGTCCCAGGGCATAGCTGGCAAATCCAGGGGCTTAAAGCCTTCCATCCCCTTGAGTGCTGGAGACTGATGCCTGGTTGCCATGGAAATCTTTTTTTGGGGAAAAGTGTCTCTAACCTTCTCTGATCTGGGTCATTTCTTTTCAGAGGGCCATAGGTTGTCCATATGGGGACAGACTCCCCTGATTAAAGAAAGACAAAGTCTGCATTATTCATGGCTGAGTAAGATGGTAGAGGAGCAGAGTATAGCTTAATCAGTGTAATTTCTTCCCCAGATCCTCAGAAGGGTCTGCTCCTCAGTGATGCTCCTTGCCTCCCTCACCCCAACTGTTTTTCTTTCCAGATATAGTTTTATCATGTTTATCCTTTGCTCTCTCAGGAGATTACTTCTTTGAGGAGAAAGGTTTCCTAAATCATGAGCCTAGAATTAACCTCATGCAGGCTGCAACACAGGGACAGTTAATAAGCACATGGGCCCCTTATAATCTCAGAACTTTTCAATGGGGAAGATCAAGGATTGACCCATATAAGCAGTCAGAAAGGAGGCAAGGGTGGTAAATGAGGAGACCCCACAGACCTATAATCCCACTTCACCTTCTTTGGGGATGAAAACTTGCACATTAATAATATTCATATTCACCATAGCTGGCAGAAAGCAGCAGCATGAGCTAATGCTTCAGAGTGTGGGCTCCAGAGTCAGACCGCTTAGGTATGAACCTTGGCTCTCCACTTTCTTGCTTCATGATCACAGGAAAGTTATCCAACCACTTGGTACCTCAGTTTTCCCACATATAAAATGGGAATGATAATTACGCTCACCTCATGAAGCAGTAAATGCTGAATACATACTAGCCATTTTTGATATTTGTAAGTGCTTATTATGTGCCAGGCAGGCACTGTCTTAAGTACTTTGCATGTATTCTCACTTAACCTTTGTAATGATCAAGAGACAAGTATTTTTTCCTAAGATTTTAGGGGTGAGAGTGCTGAGGAGTGGACAGATGCACAAGCCCTGGAGTCAAATGGCTGGTGCTCCCAGCCAGCCTCTCCCACTTACTCTCCATCACTGGCAGGTTTCCTCACCTCTCAGACTCCACCTCCTCATCTGCAGAAAGGGCATGGTGCCGCTCAGGCTTCAGAAGACTTCATGCGATAATGGGTGTGAAATCCTAGAGCATCTCTGCTTATTATTAGCTTTTAATAAATGCCTACAATGTGCTAATCTGTTTATAACCACTCTGTGAGGTATTATTGTCCTTTTATTTTTATATGACAAGGCCCAACTTTTTGGTGATCTCCTTGTCACCCCACAGCATTGGAACACAGGGAGGAGGGTGCAGTCTCCCTTGTATCAGACACTGCAGCATTCTTGGGTCTTCGGTGCAGGTGAGCTGTGGAAGGTAACCTAGCGTCTGCATCCAGAGGATGAGCCACAAGCTCTGTGGAAATGTTGGGAAAACTGAGTAAGGAAGCAGAGGAGCCTGGCTGGACTGATTTGAGGACTACTCCTTTCAGCAGGTCACCCCACTCCAGTCTCAAACCTTCACATCTGCACTGGAGGGAGGTGGGGTTGGAGGGAGGGGTCCGGAAAACTGTCCTTTAAATTATCTTAAAGGATCTAATAACCACAAAGTTCCAGAATCACTCTTATATGAAGCAATTAAGTGAATAGCCTGTCTTCAGGCCAGCTTGGATTAAAATCCTGAATCTACCATCTATCTTCATGACCTTGGGAAAGCTACTTAGCTTCTCTGAACCCCAATTTCCTCATCAGAAAATAGAAAAATGCCCTGAAGGAGTTAAAGGATTAAGTAAGTCATATGTGTAGAGAGCATTTAGAAAAGATGAAAGTGTTAATTTCTGACTCTTACTATTTTTTTGTAAGAAAATAAATTTAGGACCCTGAAGAAATGTCAGAAAGTAAGGGGAATGACAAAAAGGGAAAAAATAAGGTATTGCAAGGTGGATTTAGCTCTAACAAAGTGATTAAAGATCTCTAGGAACCACAGAGAAAATTGATCTCCAAGTTGCCAGCCTGAGAAGGCAAGTCTACCATTCTTCATGTGGGACTGGGGCATGTCATTTCACTCTGCTGTGGACAGAAGCTTTGTACAAATGGTATGTTATGTGGAATGACAGTAGTGAAAACATTGCTCTCGGGAGGCCCCAAGCTGCTATACTGCTGTATGGACTAAGTTCTTTCCAGAGAAAAAGCCTTTCTTTTCAGGCTCTGGCCTATCAATCTAATGCATGTCTTGCCTGACAGTTTGGGTAAAGTTTCATAAACTGTTTGCTAGTACTTGGCCTTGAGCATTAGTGCTGAACTGAGATCAGGATTATTCACCTGTCAGATTTGCAGGTGAATTTGGCTTGCAGTAAGTAAATTAATCTGAATCTCAGCTTCTTATTGGGGAGAATGTGGGTAACATCTTCATGCAGTGCCTGGCACATGATCAGTTAATGATAGCAACTATTAAATCATTAATAATCATCATCATAAACCGACTGGTGGAATCACACATATTCATACTGGAACAAGCAAGCACATTCCTACAGGGTATTCCTGCCTTGACATGTGTTTGCATTGCTGCATGCCATCTCCTATTACAGTGCTTGACATATAACAGGAAATCAGTTTAGTAAGACAGTGCCTGTAGAACACAAATCAAATAACCTATTCATTCCTCTAACAAATAGACATCAAGTTGAAAAGCAGGTAGAAAAGAGTATATACTGTCAGTCTCACCCTTCTGTCCTCAAATGAGAACTTTAAAGTACTTGGGGATGTCATAATAGATTTGAGGGCTGAAAATAGCTACTTAAGAGGGAAGTGCCTTCTAAGTGAGTCCACGTCCAAGGACAGAGTTGGAGAAAATGTGCAAGCTCTAAGCAGCCAGTGAGGTGGAGGTGGGGTTGGGTAAGAGAGAGCTTAACAGAAGTGAATGCCTCTGAGTTTCCATCTTGTTTGCCAGCTTTAGCTTTGGAGAACTCTTGAATACCTGCTCTAAGCTAACTTATCTTCACAGAAGGGGAATTTGTCACCACTGAATGCATTCAGAAGAACCTACTTTGCGCCCCAGGGATCTTTGCAGAAAAGAAATACAGAAAATGTTGGTTTCGTAACAGTACCAGAGGACAAGCCAACCAGCCTCCTCAGAGGATGGCTCTGAAGATACACCACTTCTTTCAGTGTGTCCTTTCTGGTGTACTTGTTAACAGATCCTATTCTCAGAAAGAAGTCTGATGTAGCAAGCAGTACAGGCTTCATTTCTAACATCCTTCAAAGATTTGACAGAAAATTATCCACCTCTCCTCATTAGTTAGTCTGAGAAGACACTCTGGAGAGAGCCAGGAAATGGAGGGGAATGGAACTCCTAAGAATGAGGTTTCTTTCATCATCGAATTTAATCTTCTTTTTGAATAAAGTGGTATTGAATATATTTTTTGAGTTGAACTCTGCTTATTGCTATAGCCACTCAGCATCTGTCTTCTCTTTGGCCTAAACAATCTCCTTTGCTCACTTAAGCTATACCCAAAAGTCCAAGACAGGTTTATGGGGTAGCTTTTCCTTTCTAGCCCACACTGAGTATGGACTTCATACGTGATGATCCAATGAATGAATTGCTCTTGCTTGTAGGGTGGACAACTGCCTCCTGGAATCACTATGTTCTCCTGCAACAACAGCACTTCTGGTCATTCCACCTTCCTCCTTACTGGCTTTCCAGGCCTGGAAGCCTCTCATCATTGGGTTTCCATCCCCATCAACCTCATCAGTGTGGTTTCGATCCTGGGTAACAGTTTCATCCTCTTCCTAATCCACACAGATCCAGCCTTACATGAGCCCATGTACATCTTCCTGTCCATGTTGGCAGCCTCTGATTTGGGCCTCTGTGTCTCTACCTTCCCCACTATGATGCAGCTCTTCTGGCTGGGTGCTCGTGAGCTGCCATTTGATCTCTGTGCAGCCCAGATGTTCTTCATCCATGCCTCCACCTATGTGGAATCTGGTGTGCTGCTGGCCATGGCTTTCGATCGCTTTGTTGCCATCTGGGACCCTCTGCACTATGCCACAGTTCTTACCCATTCAGCCACGGCCAAAGTGGGGGCTGCCATCCTGGTGAGGGCTGTCCTGCTCAATCTCCCAGGACCCATCCTTCTGCGGCATCTGCTCTTTCCCCAGATGAGTGTACTCTCTCACTGCTACTGCCTGCACTGTGACCTTGTGGGACTGGCCTGCTCAGACATCCAGATCAACAGTTTGGTGGGCCTGGTCTCTATCCTCCTCTCCCTGGGCCTGGACTCCTCCCTCATCATGCTCTCCTACACCCTGATCTTACGAACCGTGCTTGGTATTGCCTCGCCTGGGGAACGGCTCAAGGCACTCAACACGTGTGTCTCACACCTCTGCATTGTTCTCATCTTTTATTTGCCCAAACTGGGGCTGTCTGTGCTGCACCGAGTGGAGAGGCACAGCTACCCTGCTCTGGCAGTGCTTATGGCCAACCTGCACTTCTTAGTCCCACCCTTCATGAACCCCATCGTTTACTGCATCAAGTCGAAGCAGATTCGTCTAGGCCTCTTGAAGCGCTTCCAGCAGAAAAGGATCAATGTCTCCTAGAAGAGCAAAAGGACCCAGAGACACATGACCCCTGTGGGTCAACCTGGGTCCTGAGGTAGGGGAGGATCAGTGATAGAGAGTTAACTTTTGAGACTTTTGAATGATTCATCCCTTACTGCTGAGCCCTTTGTGGGAGAACTATCAGCTTCTATAAGTATAGTTTTGGGACTGAGGCCATTGGAAAGTATATTGAAGTATGTTCTCATTGCTCTGATGAGAGCTGAACCATTTCAGACTCACATACACTGCAACATCTCCTGAATTAGGGGACTTCAGCACACCAGCTGAGAGGATGTATGTGTCTATTCATTTGTGCAGATGCCTCTCTCCTTTTCTGCACCAGACTCTCCCCCAACCTTTCTAATCCTAACAAGAACTATATTCATATAGTATATATGTAAAAATATCATGTGTAAGATATATTCATTTAACACTGGCCCTCTTCTCCCAAATTTAATATTAACCAGCTCATATACCAAGAATAGAAAAGGTGGGGGTGTGGTGGGGTGGGGAGGGAGAAATACATAGGACAACACTACACGCTGAATTCATCCAGCTCTTACCTGCAGTTTGGGAAGTGGTAGTTTTCTCTTGGTCATCGTCATGTGTGCATTTGCTTTGAGCTGAGAGAAAGTTTGGAAATCTAGGAAAGCTGCAGTGTAAGTGGATGGTGTTGGTGTCTCAAGCATCAGTGGTAAGGTGGAATAGCCACTCTTTTCCAACATAGGCAGTCTGCTAGGATGTAAGCTCTGCAGCTTTGTCCACTTCACCCTCCACCCCAATGACCAGGCTCTGATTAGAAAGCCAGCATGCGCATCTCACTGGGGGTCCTACTTGTCTCTGTCAGAAACCCTCTGCTGACATGATGGTGTTCAGGACCACAGCAGCCTTGAGCAGTTAAAACAAAAACTGTTGTACGCAGGCCCTGACTATAAGATCCCAATTCATGGAGTTAGCAGAATTAAGCTTGAATATTGGACTCAATCCAGGATGGTTTGGCTTTGTAATTTTTGCCTTTTGTTAGCAGCTCTGAGCTTGCAGCTTTCTCCCACCTGTCATCCCTGTTACCACTGCTTGGCCATTCTTATTGCTAATCATTCCACAGCCACACTGACGTCAAGAGCTGGAAAGGGCCTGGGGGTCTATGTCTCTACAATTTTACCCTCAGGGTTCAGACATCTCAGCATGTCCCAGCATGCCTTTCTCTGTTTACAGACCAGATAATTACTGACTTATTTGAGCCTGATGCAAGGGGTATCCTGAGATGGTCTCTAGAAAGCTTTGTACCTAGTTTACCCAGTTAAAAGATATCAGGTATGACAGTGGCTTTTAGATTTTGTTGTTAGTTTAAAAAAACAAAACTTGTGTACATGAATCTAAAGTCTTGCTCCTAAATCTTTAGACTAATAAAACTCTTGCCCACCCACGCCGAAAAGCTGAGTTAAAGAAATCTTACCTCTGGCCTATACCAACTGTGTGACATTAAGTCAGTTACTTTACCTCTCTGAACTTCCATTTCCTCATCATTATTAAGTGGGGATAATACCTACCTCACAGAGATGCTGTAAGGATTCAACTACACAATGTACATAAAGCACAAAATTTAGAAGCAGCAGAGAACTGGTTGTGTGTGTATGTGTGTGGTTATTTCATTAATACCCATCTTCCTTAATTCACTGCAAGCACCATGAAGGCCTTTGTTTTTCCTGACTTGTCTAACTAACCCTAGTGCTTAGCATATGGCCCAGAATACTGTAAGCCCTTTACATATAAAATGAATGAATGAATAAATGGAAGACTAAATTCTTGGCAAATGGTAAATGCAATTCATTAGCATAATTTTTATTGAGTTCAATAGATGGGAGCATTTGTTATTAATATTATTACATATTAAGTAGCTTTGTATCAGGTATTGATATCAGATAGCTTTGCTTTTGTATTGGATAGCTTTGATTTTTGGAGCAAATGGCAAATGCTAGATGGTTTGTTACAAGTGCAGAATTTTTGCTGAAGGTCACCTGGGTTCATAGAAACCCTGGGTTTATTAATTCATAACAGCTTCTCAAGGACTCTAGGTTCCAAAGGGTTAATCTAAATCTGGTCTAAAAGTAATCTTCAACATATAATGCCACCCACCAAGGCTTGTCTCGGATTAACTGGAGAGTATACTCTATGTTGGTGATTACCTAGAGTTGGATCCTGGGGTCCTTTGTGATGGGAGGATGAGGACCCATCTCATACATTTTTAGATCAAGCAGAAAGTTTATGCACACTTTTACCCTAGGTCTGTCTGCTAGCATTCAAAGAACTGGGTGAGAGATGGCATCAGACAAGAGGAGGAGGAGAAAGCTTATAGAAACCAGGATGCATGTCTCAAGTTCTTCAAAGCCAATTCTTTCCAAGATTAACCCACATTATGCATGGATTGGCCATGGCAAATGACTTCCTACTAAACCTCTGCAGTGCAAAGAGCTACTCTGCTCTGTATGGAGGAGGAAAAGGAAGCCTACAGAGGTTGACTCAATGAACAATTGCTGTAAGTTCACTCACAGTGATGTGAAATTATGACTAATGCAAAATTGTGTTGTAATGCTTTGTGAATTAGAGCAATATAAGGAAAATGGCTCTCTGAGAGACAGCCTTTGAATTTCTTGTACCTTCTCTCATGGACCAATGTAAGAGGATAATTTGAGGGAGATGGGAGAGAAATGGTGGTCAATTGCACATCTGAGAGGAGGAAGAGCATGAAAGGGAGGAAGGCACAGAGAGAGTGTTTACTGCATTCCTGGGTCTAACTACTATTTGGTAGGGAATTGTCTTGCTCTTTTCCTGGTATTAAAAAAAAAAAGGTGGTAGTTTCTGTTTTGAGAACTGTGCCAAGAAGCAGATACCAGCAATTTTCAGGCATCTGAAATACAGTGTTTTTCAGATTCCAGCTATGCTTCCAACTACTTCTTAGAAGTGTAGGTAACAGCCCTTCCTCTTAAAGATATGAGGATGAAATGAAACAATATATATACCACACTAAGAAATACAATAAAATGTAGTAATGTGTGAGTCTACTACTACTATATAAGCGATTAGATGTCCCTTAGGCCCCAAACATCTGGGACGGTCACCTTGAATAGTTCTCTGCCAGCACCTCCTCACACCTAGGCCAGATGCCCTAAATTTAATCAACTCTCATCAGAGTTGTAGGAATCTCAGGTAACCTCTCCTAGCTTCAAGCACAAATTTGAGAGTTATCTAATCACTAGCATCCTAACCCCAAACAAACATAATTTCACAATTCAACTAAACTTAATTTGACTACGAACCTACATATCTAAGCACTTTGCAAAAATGACATTTCAGCATTGCATACCCTAAGGGGCTGTTACTGTTATTGTTTCTTTACAGAGGGAGAAACTCAAAAGATTGTGCTCCAGAGGTAGGTGGGCTTGCCTCTCACACTGCTGCAGAAGACTGTGTACTCTTCTTGAAAGGTCTTTATCTGTTTATAAATCTATTTATTTTTCAAGGTTTATGTAGGACTTTCCATGAGAAGTAGTGTTCACACTCCCTCCTCTGTCTATCTCTGTGTCCTTGGGTAGGTGTTTATAAAGCATTTATTACAATATATGATCTGTCTTCTTTACAGATTAGGACTTTTTGTTGAGAAACATCTTGGTTTTTCAACTTTATTCTAGATACAATTGATGTATGAAGACTTAAAATGATGTTGAATGAATAAAAAATGTTTGTTACAAAACAGAGCACTGACAGTTTAGATTTTCTCATGACCAATTACCTGAAATTATGGTTAGATAATGTTCTGAGTTTCATTAGAGCCCACTTGAGGAAAGTCCAGTGCTTGATTCCATGTCTTTTAAGAAAAAAAATCTCACCTTGGTTAGACTAAGTTAATACACATCAAACTGTTGACTGTATGGCATTGGGCCTGTAGTTAACAGCAAACTATTCAAAGAATATGGTAAAGTTGAAAAACACCATTGTGCAACTTGACCTAATTATAATCATAAAGTAATATACCCTAGATATGCAGAAACACATTAATTTCTAAATGTACATGGAAGATTCACAAAGACAGACCATGTCAGGGCCATAAAAGAAGTCTAAATACATTTTGAATGAAATAATACAGTGTATGTTTTCTAACTACAATGGAATTAAGTTAGCAACTAACAGCAATAATATATATGGAAAATCAAACACTTGGAAATTAAGCAACACAATTAACCCATGAGTCACAAAACAAGGGAAATGAGACAGTAGTACAAGATATTTTAACATCAACATTTGTGGAATGCATCTATAGCAATGCATGGAAAGAAGTTTATACATAGAAATTCTAATATTAGGAAAAAGGTTTAAAATCAATGATCTAAGTTTTCACTTTAAGAAACTAGAAGTAGAGCTAATTAAACCCCTACAGTAAATAGAAGAATGGAAATAAAAACAAAAGACGATGAGAGAAAAAAGCAATAGAGAAGAATCAAAGCCATAATTTGGTTCTGAAAATTAATAAAATCGATATTCCTCTTTCCCTCCAGCAAGACAGAGCAAGCAAAAGCACAAATAACCAATATTAGAAATAAATAGACACAACAAGTTCTACAGAATTGATAAGGTAGTAAGGTGATATTTTAAACAATTTTGTTATGTATATTGGTATATTATTTTGACAATTTAGGGGAAATGGATTGTGAAAACAAAATATGAGTATACCAATATTCATTAGAATTGAATGTGAAATAATAAAGAAATTTCATACCCATATTTCTTTCCTGTGGAATTGTAACAAGTACTTAAGGAATAAATAAAATAAATGTTACATGAACATTTTCAGAAAATAGAGCAGTAGGAAATCCATTCTGATATATTTTATGAGGTAAGCAAAACCCTAATATAAAAACAGGGAAATTACAAGAAGGAAAATTACAAGATCAGTATCTATCATGAACATAGATAATTACCCTTATTAAAATATTAGCAAACTGAATCCAGCAACATACAAATATGATAATACATCATGACCAGGTGGGGTTTATTCCAGGAGTGCAAGGTAGTTTAACATTTAACCATAAGTCGATATAGTATAATACACTAATGGAATGAAGGACAAAAATCATGTGATTACCTAACTGAAGAAAAGTGATTTGACTAAATTTGACATCATTTGGATAAAAACTTTCAATAACTGGTAGAAGGCACCTATGAAAAACCTAGTTAACATCATAATTTCATACTTAAAATGAAAGATTGAATGCTTTCCACTTAAGATCAGAGACTAGGCAAGTACGTTTGCCTTCCTAGTTCTGTTGAATACTATGTTAAGAGAGCCAAGAAAGTTTAATAAGATCAAAGAAATAAAAATCATAAAATCAAAACCCTAGCAATAATTTTTGTAGAAATTAATAAATTGATTCTAAAATATGTATAAGAATGCAAAATGCACAGAACAGTCAGACCTTTGTGGAAGTAAAGACAGTATAGTATTGATATAAGAAAAGCCAAGTAGATTAGTGAAAAAGAAAACACAAAAATATATCTGCACCTGAAGAGTTGACTGATATTTGGCAAAGTTTCCAAGGCAATTCAGTTTTGAAAAGAAAGTCTTTTCAGCACATAATCCTGGAACGACTGGATATCCATAAGTGAAAAAATAGAAGTTGATCTTTACTTCACACCATACACAATTATTTTTTGTTTGATCATAGACCTAAAATTAAAAGCTAAATGTATAAAATAAAGCACTGACCATGAATAAAACTGCTTTTCAATGTCATAACTAAAAACTTATTTTCTTCAAAAGAGAGCAGTAAGAAAATCCAAAGGCAAGTCACAAAACTGCATAAAATATTTTCACCATGTATGGCAAATAACTTGTATTCAGAGTATATAAATAGCTAGTACAAATCAATAATGAAGCAAAAAGTTCAATAAAAGTGGATGACTTTAATAAACATTTCACAGAAGATGGGTATACATGAACAGATAAATGTAAAAAGTTGCTCAATGTCATTAGTCATCAGAAAAATGCCAATTAAAACCATGAGTGACTGACTACCTTACACATACTGGAATAACTAAAATAAAAAAAGAATGAGAGTGTCAAGGTCTGACCAGGATGTGGACCAACTGGGAACTGTCATCACTGGTGAGAGTACAAAATGGTACAATTATTTGGAAAACGATGTGGCAGGTTCTATTAAACATATACCTTCCTTATAACCCAGCATTTCTATTTTTAGCTTAAATATTCATGGCAGATTTATTCATCATAGCCAAAAAATAGAAAACAACCCAGGTGTACAAAAATAAGCAAACTTTGCTATATTCACACAATGGAATATTACTTAGCAATAAAAAAGAATTAACAGCTGTTGCACACAACACAAATGAATCTCAAAAACATTATGTTTAGCCAAGGAAGTCAGACACAAAGAATATATATTGTGTTATTCTGCTTATATAAACTTCTAGAATAGAAAGTTTGAGCCAAGGTAATCAAAATCACACAGCGGTTGTCTCAGTGGGGAGCAAGGGTATTTGCCTGAGAGGAGCTCACAAGGGAACTTTCTGGGGTTATGAAAATATTTTGTATCTTGTTCAAGGTGGTGGTTAGACTGATGTATATATATTTGTCAGAGATCATCTACCATACACTTAACATATGCATTTTATTTTAGTTAAAACCTCATTTAAAAAAGAATGGTTTGGAAAAAATACATCCCATCAAAACTCATGATGCAGTTGGTTTTCTTGATTTCACCTACAGTTTGAATGAAATATCCTGGGGATTAGAATTTACTGGCCAATCTGAGGTCTCTGGCAGCCTGGATTGCTTGTGGGAAAATTAAAACCATTAATTTCATGTGTACTGATCCCTGGAGTGAAGGAAGAATTATTATGGTAACATGGGAGTCACTGAGAGCACATGGGAGGATTTTGCAGAGATCTCATATATGAGTTGTCACCAGGGATTTATATTCCTGAGTCATAAGCATATTTCCAGCCCCTAGAATAGCATTTGGTATCTTGCATGTTCTCAGAGATGTCAGTGATATTAGGCAAGAATTATCCCCTCAATCCTCAATTAAACCTTATTAGATTCTTGGTTTTAGGGTATAGACTTAGAGGAATTTGTCTGGTAGAGTAGGAAGCACAGAATTTAGAATTAGAAAGACATGAGTTTGAATACTGGACGAGATTTACTTGTTTTCTTGGACAAGTTCCTGCCTTCCTAGTCTTCCACCTCTGGCTCTGTAAAGTGTGGGTAGTTAATTATATGTTCCTCATAAGATGGTTATGAGACCACAGTAAGATGCTGCACATCTTCTTGGTACCCTGTGGAGTGTAAAGCTAGTCCTTTGCTGCTACTGAATGAAGTTCTGGTGACCTAGGTCACCTTGAGCCTGCTAGAGGCCTCTTCCTGTGTAAACTCTTTCCTAGCTTATTAAAATGCTTTACCTGGGAGCCAAATAGCTGCCAATTTGCCTGCAGATTCTGAGCAGGGAGGTCAAAACCAGAGGCCCTGAGAACTCTGGACCCTGAGGGGCCTTCTTGTCACAGCCATCTCTTTCATTTTTATAAACCTGCTCAGGAGGTCAAACTAGACTGCCTTCTCTATTTTCTTTCCAAAGAAGGGGCCTGGTCTCCTCCCTTTGAGTTTTGGTGGCAGCTCCACATGACTACTCCCAGGGAATAAAAGACTAAGGATGTCATCCTTGATGTCATCTAGCCTAAGACTTTGTTCCCACACCTTATACCAGGCATAGTCAAAGGCTTTTGAGAAAGGGGCCTTTCCTACCTGTACAGAGGTGGGGTGAGATGAGATGGACCTTGAGACCTTATTTCCCCTGAACTAGTTAGTCACGCCCATGGTCCTTGAGCTTACCCTGTCATATTAGTTTAATCTAGTCTGACTGCTGTTTCCTTGTATGTAGGACTTCCCCAACAGTGAGCAGTCACCATGAGGGAGACTTCTGACTTAATCAAGTCCATAACTCTAGATTTTAGCAATATATTTGGCCAATAGAACACACTCAGCAAAAAGATGGAAACTCATCTCCCAGAGAACCTCCCTAGATTAACACACTTTGTTGCCTATTCCTTTGTACAACAGACACAGTTCGCCCATGATTCTTCATTTGTCATTGTCTTTATGGCCCATTGCTGAGTGCTCTGCTTCTATCTCTCTGCATCTCTAATTCTGTGCATATTTCTGTCCGACTTAGAGCTCACTGAGTGAGGTATCCATGCATCCTTATCAGAGTAGGAGCACCTGACTGTGTGTAAGGGTTATGTCTCTTCGTCAGACCAGCAGTCTTTTATTTCTCATTTTATCCAGGTCTCCTGGAAGACCTTGTAACCATATCTACATCACAAGTGGAAAACACCTATGGTTCTTCCCCCAAAACTTGGGTTATACCTCCTTATCCTAGTAAGGATACCACTGAGTGTAGGTTTCTTTCTCCCCACCGTGCTGGGGCCTCCCATCTTAAACATTGCTGTTGGCTCACAAGCTGGCTCCCATATGGAGAGGGCAAGGAGACACCAAAGACACAGGCCGACCACTCCAGATGGGCAGGTGGCAGGTTTAATAAGCAAGAAAACTTGCTAAGGAGGCTTCTCTTGGGTGGTCATGATGAGCAGATCTCCACGCCTGCCTGCCAAATCTTAGAAGTTTATATAGAGGCCTTAACTGGGTCAGTCATGAATACCATCCAGATGGTCTCAATACCACCTTACTCTCTTAAGGCTATGTCCTTGGAACAGCTCCCACTGTGAGAAGAGCAGGTGAAGCGCACATTTCAAGGACAGAGGAGGGGAGGAGGATCCTCCAGCTGCTCGAGGGTCATCTGGAGGTCATGTCTTCTTGATTACTCTCTCTGAAAAATGCCCAAAGGCTAAGAGAAGAAGATAGGGTTCCAGGGTCGATGGAAGACTTTATGACTGAGCAGTGCCCCACTTGAGCAGTCTGAGGGCCCCATCCCGGATCTGCTTGGTCTTCATGCCATAGATGATGGGGTTGAGCATGGGTGGCACAACGAGGTAGAGGTCAGCCAGGAGGATGTGGATATGCCGGGGCACATGCTGGCCAAAGCGCTGTGTGTAGAATGAGAAGAGTCCTGGTGTATAGAAGAGAAGGATGACACCTAGATGGGTGCCACAGGTGCCAAAAGACTTAGCCCTTGCCTCCTTGGATGAGAGGCCTAACACAGCCCGGAGGATAAGCGCATAGGAGATGGTGATGCAGATGGAGTCAGTGCCCACCACCAGAGTGGCAGCAGTGATACCATAGATGTTGTTTGGCTGTGTGCCCCCACAAGCCAGCTTCACCACAGCCATGTGCTCACAGTAGGAGTGAGCCACCACTCGGTTACAGTAGCTCAACCTTGCCAGTAAGCAGGTAAGTGGGGTCATGAGCCCCAAGCCACGGAACACAGCAGCAGCTCCCAGCTTGCCCACAGCCTCTGGGGGCAGCACTGACCCATAGTGCAGTGGCCAGCAGATGGCCAAGTAGCGGTCAAAGGCCATTGCTAGCAGGATACCAGATTCTACAGCTGAGAAGCCATGGATAAAGAACATCTGGGTAGCACAGGCCACAAAGTCGATCTCAGCAGCATTTGCCCAAAAGAGGGCAAGGAGCTTGGGCACAGTAGAGGTACAGAGCACCAGGTCAATGATGGACAGCATGCATAGGAACAGGTACATAGGCTGGTGCAGTGCAGGCTCTGAATACACCACCAGCAGCACCGCCATGTTGCCAAGCACTGCCAGGGCATACATGGAGCAGAAGGGAAATGCAATCCAAAAGTGGGATGCCTCCAGGCCAGGAATTCCTATAAGCAGGAAGGAGTCTGGGTTCTGATGGCTGTGGTTTGTGAGTTGCATGGCTAGGTCAAGGTGGGGTGGGTAGAGAAGACCTCACTGCCTTGCTCTGAGCCCTAAGAAGCCCTGAGAGATGGAGTGGTTGGGATTCATCCTGATGTTGTAGCTGAAATTGAAATGGCAGCAGACAATATCTGAGTTAGACTTCATGAAAAACACCCAGGATTAGAAGAGGTGTAGAGCTCTGGGAAAGGATGCAAGGCAGGAGGTGAAGATACCATTGCCAGGGTTCAAAGAAACCCTTTCCACTTATGTCTGATTCAGTGATGTCTAGGCTGGGTGCTGTAGGGTGAATGGCGTGGTTGCAGAACTCTCTCCATGGTGAAGACGAGTGGCTAGAGACTCTTATAGCTTTCTTCTCTCTGCCTGTGAACCCTCTTCTGTCTAAATTCTTAATTTCTTCTGATTAATGCCGGCATGACCATATAAAGGTAATGTAATAATCAAGATCAGGTAGATTGCATGGAAGACCCAAATGTGGTTACTTTTCAAGATGGGAAGATCAGGACTTAGGGGAAGGAAGGGAAAGCAAAGAAATCTTGGATTTTTAAACCCATTAAGCCTATGGTTATTCATAGATGAGGCTCAGAGCCTGGCTTCCGACCATGAACAGCAAAGCACATGGTGAGGGGCCGTGTCTCATGCAGACTGCTATAGCCATAGCATTGCCTGGCTCATGTTAGTAGTAGGATCCCATGCTTGCCTTAAGTGTCCTATCTAGATGCTGGCAGGAACAGGTGAGATCATGCAGATTTGGTCAACAGTAGGTATCAGGCTGGTTTGGCCACAAGATGTGATTGGATAAGGTTATTGAAAGATGTTTGCCTACACAGCATAGTCTCTCATAAAAATCAGAGGTACATGAAAGAAGAGATAAGAAGTGAATTGTAATCACTGGGAATACAGAACCATTCACTGTAAGTATATGTGGAGGACAACATATGTCATTTACTCAAATGACATTACTGAGCTTTTACACATCTCTGTGCCATCTTTCTGTCCATTAACCACATTTTTTGTATCCCAGTTGTCCCTCACCTATATGCACCTTCTCAGTTTTCTCTTATCCACTAGCCAACCAGTAATTGAGAATTTGTGAAAGAGGGGAGATTAAATTAAAAAGTCAGGAAGGAGGACATTAGAGGAAGAGGAGATAAGGGTGAAAAGGAAAGTGGAGAACAAGAACCAGAAATAGATACAGGAGACAGCAAGAGAGAGAGGAGTACCTTTCTCACACTGGTTTCTAATATATTGGGATGTGACTGTGTTCTGGTTTCTAGTTGGGACAGAGATAGTGGAACTAATTGGATCCTCTGGAGATAGTCCATTTGCATCCCCAACTGTAGGCTGCAATAATTCCTTACAATCCCATCAGCAATCCATACCTAGAAGAAAGAGGCAGGAAGACAAAGGGTAAAGTCATCAGATGTGATCTGGGGGAAGGAAACCTGGACCAGGATGTCTGGTTTTCCATCCCAGCACCAACTGTGGCTGTTGCTGTGATACTGAACAAATAATCTTGTGCCTTTTTGTCTTACCCCTTCCTTCATATGTTTCCTATTTTTCATTCTATGCTATTTCCCTCCCTGTCTTTCCACCATCCAGCCTGGACCCTAACATATCCAGAGAGGATTTCAGTTTTGATGGTGGCCAGACGGTCAGGGACAAAGAAATCTGAGTGTGTGGGGGGTGGATCTTGTGAAATGGTATTTGTAAAACTGTTCCATTCTACAAGCGAGCACACAGTGTGTTTGAGCATGTGATTATGTGTCTACAAATGCTGCTGTACACGATGCATGAGCAAGACTACGCCCAGAAAACACAGGTACGAACATTTAGGTAAGACATTGTTTTTGGACTGTCCACGTTTCCATGCTTTTTCCTTGGTGTGGAGAAAATTGAGAGCTGAATAATCCAAACATAAGTAAAACAGCCTTGCTTTCCTCCCCTCAGCCATTTGTAATTAAATCAAGCTTTCCCAGCCCCTGGGCTGCCACTCAAAGAACTTTTACTCTGCCCTCGTCGCGTCACGGCACAATGACTGAATGCTCCCTTTGCCCTCAACCCCATTTGCACACTAGGGAAAGTGAAGTCGAAAAGCATATGTTGAATACAGTATGCCCAGATTCCAGGAGAGGTCCAGGTGAGGGGGAATGCCTTGGGGGCCTCACTTCCTGGCCATCTAATTTGAGAGATATCTCATGAAAAATGTAAAGATTGTAGGGCACCAGGAAATAATGCAAGGCAGGAGGCGGGTTACTATCACCAGCACTCAAAGGAGCCCTTGCCACTTCTGCTTCAGTGGTCTGTGGACCGGGAGGTGAGTGGCATGGCTGCAGAACTCTCTCCACTGTGAAAGTCTCCATAGGGCTTCTCTCTGCTTGTGAACCCTCTTCTGCTGTACCGTATTTTCTTCTGATTCATCTGCTTTCAGAGATCAGGTTAGGAAAGAGTCCCAGGCTCTTCCAAATGATTCACCCAGAATAACTACTTTAGGCCCCTCACTTCTCTTTGTTTGAATTACCTTAGCGTTTGGTATAAGAAAGGCCTTACATAAAATATGTAAGAATAGGAGTTAACTACCAGAAACAAGTCAGTCCAATGAGGAAGGGAACAGGTGCTCATGAGCATCTGGAAGCTACCTACCAATAATTCAACTTTATTAAGACTAAATGCAGCCTGATTCAAACCCCAGCTCTAACTCACCGGCTGTATGATCTCTGTCAAAGCACCTAACTCACACCTAACTCACCTGCTTCCTTATCTGTGACCTGGAGAGATTGATTCCTACTTTAGAGGCATCTGTGAGGAATTATTAGAGGAGACACTGAAGAGCACAAGCATTACATGACATACAGCAGTGATCAAAATGTGCAGTTCTTTTGTAAGTCCCTTTTATTTGAAGTGAAGACCACTTCAGTGAGAAAATTACCTTAGTGATGGTCAGGTCTTTGTCAGTGTGTGCAACCCTACAATAGAGGCACAGTGAGCAGGCCAGACTTACCAGGTTTGGGGCAGAGAGTGGTAATGGAATCTCAGGTCCTTCAAGGCCCATAGTGTGGGGAACAAAGGAGCTGGAGTATTTATCTGATATTAGAGCCCTAACTCAGAGTAAAAATTCCCTGGGGATGAAGGCACTTAAAAGACCTCTGGGATCCTGTAAAGGGGCAGAAAATTGAAGCTAGGAAATTTGGTCCTTAATGGGACAGAGGGGAAGGATAGGACAGAGATCTGCCCTGAGAGTTGAGTGCAGGTAGGAAGTGGGTAGGTGGCGAGAGCCCTGAGCACAAATAATCCAGAAGGGTTTTTGGCATGGGAACATACTTTAGAATATTTTGCTGTTTTTGCTTTTTCTCCTGGACCCTTGTATGTACCTCAAATACTTGATTCTCAGCATTTCTTTTGGACAAGCTACTTAACTTCTCTAAATATTAGTTCTTCATCTATAAAATGGGGAGGCAATGAATGTTAAATGAGACAATACATACAAGACTTTTATCATTTTGCCTGATCTATGCCAAGCATTCAAAAAATGGACTTTTTATTTAACTAATTCAATGATCACTGAGCTCTATTGTATGTAAAGTACTAAGCTAGATGTTAGGGTTTAGAATTAGGATCACGCACTTGTTCTCAAGGAGGTCATAATCTTATTTGGAGGATAGGCATTTCATTGAATTTTTAATATATATTGTAGATGTAAAAATACACAGGGGCTCATTCAGCAGGAAAAAGATTAGCTCTGTAATAGTTAAGGATTTGGGGTTTACAAGTATAAGGTAGGCTTGGAGGAAGGGGCACACGAAAGGAGACAGCATGTGTAAAACATGGCAGACAAGGGATAATGGGCATTTTCTGGGAACCACTGAAGCCCAGTTCAAAGTCAACATTCCTATGAGTCTCTGATACTCTCAGCCACAACGAGTGTCCTTTCTCTCTTGTTCACACATCTTATCACATGTTGTTTGTATGATACTCTCCACTTTAAATCTTGTTGGTGTGACCTTGTGTAGGTTACAGTTGTTAGCCTCTTGTTCCCCCAGCTGTAAAAATGAGGAGGGTTGTCATGAGATATTACATTAAAGATGTTTAATGCAGTACCTAGAACATAGTGACAACAGCAGCAATATCTTGTTTGAAAGTTAATAATGTAATGATAGCAATAGACAGTTACCTTCCTACACAATGGGTTTTGTGAAAGCAGATACCATCTGTTTTCTCTGATATTGCTTAAAAAAAGATCATGATGATGCTGGGTATTGGGAGAAGGTTGTTAAATGAGAAGATGGGATTCTAATCAAATGTAGGCCATACAGACATGCAGCTTCATTTTGGACAGTGAGTCAACAAACACATGTTGATGACAATATGTATCTGTCATTGTCTTGCAGATAGGATTCCTGCCTTAAGGAGCTTTAAATGCAGATGGTGGAGGAAAGAATTAATAGGGGGTTGCATGGCCCAGAGAGGGAGGTGCAGGGTTTGTTCTTTGAGCATACAGATTCCCTGGGGAGCTCACAGAGGACTCAGAATCCTTGAAACTTAATTCTTAAAGTAGGAGTTTTGGCCATACTCTTAGTTTTTCCCTAGACACAACTGATTCTAATAGAGGGAATAAATGACAATAGCAAATAGATAACTCTTAAATTTTCTGCCAGCACCACAATGCTCAGGAACAAGCCACACCTGGGATTTCCATTAACTTGATGGGGCCTAGGGACAGGCCTGGTTACTCATTGTTAACTTGGGATGCTATTGGGTAGATCTTTAGACAATTAAATATAGTTATTACACAGAATATTGTTGACCACATATTATGTGTCAGCATTTCTTTAAGTACTAGGAATGTAGTGGTGAACAAAGAAAGTCCTTGTTCTCGTGGAACTTCTATGCTACTAACAGATTCTTTCATAAAAGTAATAGACATTGAAAAGTGCTACAAAAAATAAAAATAAAACAGGATAAGGAGATAGGAAATGACAGAGAACATTATTTTAGATAGAGTGGTCATGGTTGTTGGAGTAAAGTGATAGAGAAGGTAGGAGATGAATTTGGAGAGGTAGCCAAGGTCCATATAATAAAGGGTGTTGTAAGCCATGGTGAAAACTGGAATTTGTTTGAAGTGTGGTGGAAAGCTATTGGAAGATTTGGAATAGGATTCTGTTCTGCTGTGACTTAAGCTTTAAAAGGTCAACTCTGGGTTCTATATAGAGGGACAGGGACGACAGAGAGGAGAGTGAAATGGTGGTTATTTAAACCAGGGTGGCAGCAGTAGAGGCAATAAAAAGTGATTATACTTGGGATATGCTTTGAAGATGAGGCAGATAGGATTTGTTGATGGATTGGGAGAATGTAGGGTTATGAGATAATGATGTACTTCATGCTGGAGACTTTGAACCTGAGGAACTGGATGAATGGAAAGGCTTTAGTGCAATGAGAAACACCTAGATTAAGTAGGTTTACAATGGTTGAGGAAGAAAGGAATCAGAGTTCTGTTTTGGATATGTAAGCTTGGAAATATATATTAGATGTGCAAGAATAAATGTCAGGTATTTCTATTTTTAGTTTTTGAGGAACCTCTGCACTGCTTCCCATAGTAGCGGCACCAATTTACATTCCCACAACAGTGTAAGAGGGCTCCCTTATCTCCACATCCTCACTAATACTTTTTATTTCTTGTATTTTGGATAGTGGCCATTTTGACTGGTGTGAGGTAATATCTCATTGTGGTTTTGATTTGCATTTCCCTGATGATTAGTGATGTGGAGCATCTTTTCATGTGTCTGTTGGCCATCTGTATTTCTTATTTGGAAAAATGTCTATTTAGGTCCTCTCCCTATTTTTAAAAATGTAAATACCATATGATCCAGTAACTCCACTTCTAGGAATTTACCCAAACAAAATTCAATTCCAAAAGATATTTGCACTCCTATGTTTATTGCCACACTATTTGTAATAACCCAGATATGGAAGCATTTAACGTATCTACCACCAGATGAATTAAGATGTGGTATATCTATACAAGGGAATATTATTCAGCCATAAAAAGGAAAGAAATACTGCCTTTTGCAACAACATGGATGGCCCTAAAGGGTATTATGCTAAGTGAAATAAACCAGGTGGAGAAAGACAAATACTGTATGATTTCACTTATATGTGAAACCTAAAAACAAAACAAGATCAAACAGCAATAGACTCCTAGACCCTGAGAAGTGACTGGTGGTTAACATTAGGGATGGTTGGGGAGGGTGGGTGAAATAAGTGAAGGGGATAAAAAGGCACAAAATCTCAGTCATAATATAAATTAGTCATGGGGATGAGAGTATAGCATAGAGAATATAGTTAATAGCTCTGTAACATCTTACTGTGTTGATGGATAATAACTATATTATTTGGTGTGAGGATTTGAAAATGTGTGTAACTGTTGAATCACTGTGTTGTATACTTGAAACCAATATAATATTGTGATCAACTATACTTCAATTAAAAAAAAAAGAATAAGTGTCAGGTAAGCCAGTTATATAACAATTTGAGGTTCAGGGGAGATATCTGAGTTGAAGATACACATTTGGGAGTCAAAGAATAAAGCCATGAAAAATGATAAAATCACCTAAAGAATAAGTATAGCTAGAGAAGAGACTTCAGTATCAGAGATTGGAAAGAGAAGAACTAGACAGTAAAGGATACTCAGGAGATGACATAATGGAGTGGGAATGTTTAAAGAATGTTTAGGCCAGGAAGTAGAGAGTGTTCATCTCTGCCAATGCTGCCAGAGGGTTGAGTAAGATAGGGCTTAAGAACTGATTGTTGATAGTTAACAATACTGTGTAGTTTACATGAAATTGGTTAAGATGGTAGATCATAAGTGTTCTCACTATAAAAACAAAACAAAAGAAGAAAATAGTAATGGATATGGTACTTAACGATTCTGGCAATTATTTTATGATATAGATTAATATATCAAAACATCAGCTGGTATAACTTGACTATATGTAATTTTTATTTGTCAATTACACTCCAATAAAGATGGAAAATTTAATTTTGGTGTTTTCAATAAAGAGTGCTGAAAAACCAGATAGCCACATGCAAAAGAATGAAGTTGTATTTTTAAGAGTAGATAGTCAGACATGAGCAGGGAAGTGGGGTGGGGACTTAGGTTGGTGTTTACATTTGGCTGGATGTCTACATTCTACACGTTTTGTGTAAGCTGTTCTCACAGGGTTTGGGGGTAAGAATATAGATATCAGACCAGCCAAAATTGACTGGTTCCAACATGGAGAAGTTGACTCAGACTTCACCCCATTATACATTATACACTTATTAACGTGGTAGAAACCGTGCCTTCCTGTGCCATGATAGTTCTTATGAGAACCAAATATAGCCCAAAACTCCCCCACCCAATGTGAGGGTGGAGCAAACTCCAAGACCCCTGGTTCTTTTGAAACCTAACCTCACTTAATACTCATCTGTCTTTACAGAAAAAGGCTCCCTGTTGCTGTCTGAGTGGAACTCCCTCTAGGTCTGCCCACACCTGACTCTTGGTCATGGACCTTCACTTTTCTCCATTTTCCAATAAAACTCTTAAAGCTCAACTACTTTGTGTCTGTTCTTGAATTCTTTCTCACAATGAGACCAAGAACCTGTTTCCAGTAACAAGCTCTTACCTTACAGTAAATGTAGAAATTAACTCAAATGGATCAAAAACCTAAACAGAAGATATAAAACTCAAAGAAAACATACATGTAAACCTTCAGAACATTGGATTTGGCAATGATTTCTTGGATATGACACCCAAAGTACAGGCAACAAAGGAAAAATAGATAAATTGAACTTGATGAAAATTAAAAACTTTTGTTCAAAGGACACTATCAAAAGAGTGTAAAGGTAAGCTATAGAATGGGAGAAAGTATTTGCAAATCATATATCTGTTAAGAGATTGTTATCTAGAATGTATGAATAATGCCTGAAACTCAACAAAAAAATGATGCAATTCAATATGAGCAAAGGAGTTGAATAGACATTTCTCTAAAGAAGATGTATAAATGGTCAGTAAGCTCAAGAAAAGATGCTCAACATCACTGATTGTTAGGGAAAAGCAAATTGAAACACAATGAGCTACCATTTCATATCCATCAGGATGAATATTATCAAAAAGACAGACAGTTAATGAGGAGGTATTACAATGGAATTGCACATTGATGCGGATGCAAAATGGTACAGCAGTTATGGAAAATGTTATGGCAATTCTTCAAAAAATTAAACACAGACTTATCATGATCTTTCCCTAACTCAGTCTGGGTATCTTCTTACCTGACCTCTCCCAACATCAGCTTATAAACCTCAAGTCAGGATCACCACCTCAATATAGTCTGTGTCCCTTCAGCATAACTCAGATTTTAGTAACACAGGCCCTGTGCAGAGGGCCCACCTCAACCCACTGTGCTCTGGAGACTCCAGGTTAAAGAAGTGAATCCTTGTCCCTGAAGGGCAAGAGTTAGGGCACCTAATGTGGGATTCTGGATGTCGCTGTAGAAGGAGAGGGGAAGCCTGCAGGATACAGTCTCAGTAGGAGCTGTTAGGGTGAAGAGGTGGTTCAAGTTAAAGGACAGAGTGGTTCCTATGAAAACCAGTTTCACATCTCAGGACCACAGCAGAATAGCAGATGCTGAGACCAGTCATAGGAGGAAAGCAAACTGTGGTATAATAATTTATAAGAAATACATTTTTTTGTCATTCTGATGCCAAAATAAATTTCTCACATCTATTTGGTCTTCATGCACATTTCCTGAAAATGCTTCAGAGCTGTAAAGGTGAAATGGGTGTTTTGTTATGTTAATGAGGAGACTTTTGGACCCCACCAAGGGCAGAGGCTGGTTGCCAAGGGGACTGACTGACCATGTGATTAGAGGGTGGAAACTTTCAGCCCCCAGTCCCTAATCTCTGGTGAGGAGGAGGTCCTGGAGGTTGAATTAGCCAATGGCCAATGACTTAATCAGTGGTGACTCTGCAATGAAGCCTTCACAGAAACCCATGAGAACAGCATTTAGCTCTCCCTTTTTGCATACTGCTTCCCTGTCTGAGAAAGCTTCCAGGATTGTGGAAACAGAGCACTTGTATGTGCCTCTGAACCAGGTCCCAAGCATCATAAAGATGGAGCTCTTTTATTCAGGACCTTGCCTGATGTCTCTCTTCATCTAGCTACTGTATCCTTTACAGTATCCTTTATTAAACTGGCAAGCATATTCCTCTGAGTTCTGTGAGTTGCTGGAGCAAACTAATTGAACCTAAGGGGGAGGTTGTTGGAACCTCAGATCTGTAGCTGGTTGGTCAGAGGCCCAGGGAACAGCCTGGGGCTTGGCGTCTGGAGTCTGGGGTAGAGGGCACTCTTGTAGGATGGAGCCCTCTGCCTGGGGAATCTGGTGCTGTCTCTGGGCAGATAGTGTCAGAATTGAGTTGAATTCTCATCCTGCTGGTGTTTAAAAACTACTTGGTGTTCAGTGTGGGAAAACCCCCTCTCCTCCAAACACATTTTGGAATTGGGTCTGGGAACCCCTAATGGACATTCCCATTGGTGTTGCCACTAATGGTAAATAAGTGAGTAATAATTAATAACATTAATAATTATTCCTCAATTATCTCTCTGGAACTGCCCCAGATTTTGAGAGGTGGACAGGATTGAGATGATAAGGAAACAATCCAAGGAATAGAGAGATTAAATGCCTCATCAAGGTCACAAACTGGGACTCAAACCTCATCTACTCATAATCTTAACTCACAGTTCTGTCCACAAAACATCAGAACTCCCAAAAAAATCAAACAAAAAATAAATGACCTTGACCTGGTTATGACTGAACCCACTTTTCTAAATCACAATCCAAAAGCATACACAGCAGGCAGTGGTTGCATTTTCTAAGGAGGTTCTGTTTCTCAGTAGGCAGGGCAGGAAAGGAAGGCGTGGGTGGAGAGAGGCACAGTGATTTGTGAAACCAGACTGCACTCTGCCCCAAGGGAGGCATGACTGAATTCCACAGAATGTGAGGGAGTAGGGTTTGTAGGAAGCCAGGGACAAGAACCCCAGAAGACTGGAGACTGGGACAGGGGACACCCCTAGATTCACCCCCAGAGAAGACACCAGGTGCCTCATGGGTCTTTTTCAGGATGTTCCCCAGGGACAGGGCCTGCTGTTTCCTTTTTCTTTGGGGAAAATAATTTCTGATTATGAGCATATAACCAGACCTCCCCTTTCTCACTCCTTCTTTCCCATGCTGTCTAAGAGAGGGTAACCTCACCAGTGTTTCCTGAAGCCTGCAGAAAATGAATTGAACTGCGTGCTGAGGGGTGAGAGCACATGGGCCTGCGGTGGAAGGGGAGACCAGGAGCACACAGGGCACAGAAAGGGAGCCGGCACACATGGGATGGGGGCAGGCAGATCAGGGAGGGCTCCTTACGCTGGGGTCAGCTGGCTACTAGAGGGCTGCAATGGGGTACAATCAAGAAACGGGGCTGTGTGAGCTGGAGCTGGCAGAGAAAACTAGAATAATGGAAGGATAATGGCAGAAATGACTGGAAACAGTAATCACTAAAGAGAATACCCAAAGGCTGAGCGGAGAGCCAATGGGAGAAGCATGTTTAACATGGTGGGGTAGGCTAGGTTGGGGAATGAGCCTTGGAGTGCCCGGGGTAGAGTCCAGGTCTCATGTACCTCTCATGCCCAGGCAATTCCTCCTGGTCTCAGGCATCACCTTACCTGATTCTCTTGTCCTCTTATCATTCTCATCATTGTATGTGGTCTAACAGGAGACCTTCTATCTCTCCTACTCAAATATTTTATCTTCAAGCTTCAGATCCTCTCATCCCACCATTATTAGAAGAAAGCCTTTTCTCCTTCCCAAGCCTGTGCTCCTGTATTGTGTATTAGAGAGCACCTTCAACCTTATCCAAAGGCAGACCAGGTCAGCCATATCCCTTGTTAGTGCTACTTGCATTCCTCCTACTTCATATTCTGGCCCCACTTCAGTCATAGCTGCTGTAATAGTCCAGGGGAAAAGAAAAGGAGAAGCCTGAAATAGGGAGCGGAAAGGGACAGGCCAGGCGTGCTTGCTCATCAGTGATTCAGGGACAGCCAGCTCTAGTTTTGCAGTATGGTCTTAGAGGCAGAATCTTGGTACAGGCGTCAGAAGAGGTGGGATTTAATCCCATATCTGCTGCCTACTTCCTCCATGACCATCTGGGGACTCAGAATGAAGTATTTGAGAAACTAAGGTCCTCTTAGGATCAAGGTGTAGCCTACCAAATGGTTTACAGCACACACTGAATACTCTCTAGGTATAGAGCCACATGTACTTTTGGGAGAGACAAAGAAATACATGCAGGCTTCCTTTTGTCATTTGCTGCTGCCATGGCTGCGGAGGCAGGAAAACAAGCAAGCATAATGACATATATAGACTGGACAAAACACTTATGCTAAGTGGGTTGAAGAGTGTTGGGGCAGGAGGTGGCCAGATCAGAAGAGTTGTATGAACGGAACTAGAGGTGCATTTCAGTTGGACCTGGGAAGAGGGAAGGTTGATGCATTATGGGGCATTTTAAACAGAATAGGCAAGTTGTGAGATCGAGATGTGTGGGCAGATAAACTGGTGAGCCAGGGATGGTCAGCACGAGCACACAGGAAGTCAGGGAGGCAGGGGCGCTTGGGGAGGAGGGACCTGTTTCTGTGAAAAAATATGTTGTTACCCTTATCCTATGGAATGTGCTTTTCTAATTCCACTTAAAAAATATTTAGCAAGTTCATATATGGGTGCTATAGATACAGTAGAAGTGTAGAAAACACAGTTCTGTTGTCATGGGGCTTCCATGCAGTCCATCTCAATACAAAGTCTTAGAAAAAGATGCAGATATACACTAGATCAGAGGAGAAGTTTCTGATAAGAAGGCTTTCATCCTAGATCTAGGATGTTCAAGACTGATGTATTATTTCATAGAATTTCCATCTGTAGAGATGCTTAAAAGTGGGAGATACCCAGCACGTCTCAGTTTGGATCAGATGGTATAACAGCAGAAGAGAGTTTCTCCAAAAGGGAGTCATTTGTGCATTTATTTAAAAAGTACTTACTCAGCATCAACCATGTTCAGTAGACCCTGTGAATATAGAAGTGAGTAAGTCACAGGCCTTGTACTAAAAGCACTTACAGTCCAATGAAGGGACAGAGACATGCATTGGTAAAATAAATCATATTCTCCCTGTGTTACTTAATTCAGCATGTTAATGAGTCCTCATGGAGACACTGAGAACATGCGTGGAGAAGTCTGAGATGACTTCACTAAGGGGGTGACAGGATCTTGGCCAGGTCTGAAAGAGAGCAGAGGAAAGCATTCCAGATAAACAGTATGAGCTACAAGCATGACTGCTTTCAGGAAGTGACAGATAATTCAATGTGGTTGAACCTAGGATGACTACTTAGGGGAATGGTAAGAGGTGAGGCTAATAATTTAGTCTGTAAACATGGTTCAGTAGTTTTAAATTTTCTTTTAACAGTGGGCTCCCATAAGTGGTTTTCAGTAGCGAAATACCAAATGTGGTCTGTCACATGGTAGTAGATGGACTGATGGGGGATAGAAAACTAAACAGGATGTCTCTATACTGACACAGGCCAGAGATACGGATTTGGGAAGACCCAAAGGTCATAGAGAGAGGGAAAAAGTAGTATGAGAGACAGTTTGGGGGCTGGTTCAAGGGGCATCATTACTGACTGAGAAAGAGCTCCCGCATCTGGCAGAAGGCTGTGCAATGAGTATAACGAACGGAGAGACAGAAGGCATGAGACTGAAGAGTGAGCAGCGAGCAGGTCACTCGGTGACTTGTGAACCAGAGTTGTGGATTCAGTCCTTAGAATGGTAATTCCATGAAGGTCTTATGGAAGACCTGGAATATTTGCTTCTTTGCCTGCAGTACAGAATGGACTAGAGGGTGCCCAAGATGCAGACCCCAGAGATCAGTTACAAGGTTTTTGCAGACTGGATGAGAGATGATGGTAAATTAAATAAGGATGTTGGCAGGGGAAAGGAGTAGGGAGTAAACGCACTTTTCAGATTGATAGGATTTGCAAATTAACTGGATATGAAGGAAGAGGGAAGAGATTAAATCAAAGATATCCCTGGGTTCCTTACCTCACTACAGGATGGATACCAGTAACATGAACTGAGATGGACAAAGCTTGGTAAGGAAACCATCTGTGGGGAGGTAACCAAATTTCTGTTTTGGCTCTATTTTGTTGGAGATGACTACAGAAAACCTAAGTGGAGGTGTCCAATAGGCAGCAGGATATACTAACCTGGAATGCAGTAGAAGCTATATACTTGAGAATTCCCTGAACATAATGGTAAAAAAGCCAAGAGGAATAAAAGAGCACCTAGAGAAGTAGTAGGAGAACAAAAGGGGAATAAAAGAGGTGAGAAAAGGAAATGGGGAGAGTGAGGGGAAAACAGTGACCAGATTAGTGCAAGGGGAGCAGTGGGGATGGACGCTAGCTTGGAAAGGATTGGAAGTTAAATAAGAAATGAGGATGGGGAGTTTGAGTACAGTCAAGTTTTTACACAAGTTGTGCCTGAAGGAGAATAGAGTTAAGGGGTGTGAGATGGAGGAAGATATAAAGCCAAGGAATACAGGAGGGTGCTGATGTTAAGACAAACATGTCAGAAAAGGGGTCAGATTTGTGTGTGAGGGAGAAAGACATAATGGCAAGTAGTGTTTGTAGAATGCCTTACGGTTTACAAGGTATATTCTCACATGATTTCATCTTTCCTCACAATAAAACTTGGTAAGATGGCCATGGAAGAGACGGTTATTGCCTTCGTTTATAGGTCAAGAAGTTAAACGTTAAAAATATTATTGATTAATGTCAGTTTCTGCTGGTAGACTAATGACACAATCACTACTTAAGCCCACATCTTTAGATTCTAAAACTTTTCCCTATACCATGACAATGAGTTTGAGGTTAATTTAACTTTCTCATGCTGGGTTTGAACTGTCTGTGGAGCAGCAAAGTGGAGGCAGAAGAATATAGTGATTTCAGACATTGGATTTGAGGGCAGGAACCAGAGTTCTCAAAGTGCAAGTTTAATCTTTGACACTTTCCAAGGATGTGATTATTGGTAAATAATCTTTAGTTTTCTCAATTCAAAAAAATGCCCCCTTTACTGAGCACTTTATATTCTAGACTTCTGCTGTTTTTTAAAATTAAAAAAATTCCTGCCCCCATTTTTATTGATATAAATGACATGTAGCTTGTTCAATTTTAAATGTATAACATAATGATTTGGCTATATATATGTATTTATTGAAAAATGGTTACCACAGTAAGTTTAGTTAACATCTGTCACCTCGCATAGTTACAGTTTTTTTTTTTCTGGTGATGAGAACTTTTAAGATCAAATACACAAAACAGTATTGTTACATACAGTCATCATGCTGAACACAACAATCCCAGAATTATCTTATAACTGGAAATTTGTACCTTTTGATCACCTTCCCCCATTTCCCCTACCAACTGTTCTGTGAGCTTGGTTTTTAGATTCTACGTATAAGTAGGGTATTTGTCTTTTCTCTGTCAGACTTAGTTCACTGACCATAATGCCCTCAAGTACATCCATGGTGCTGCAAGTAGCAGGATTTCTTTATTGTTTATGGCTGAATAATACTCCGTAATAATACAATATTTTATCCACTCATCAGTTGTGCTGTATGTTTTAAAATATTATCTTATTTGAATAATATCTTTGAATGTCATGAATGCTAAAAAGGAAGGTAAGAAGCATGTACAGAATTACGTATAGATGAAAGTTAAAGTTAAGTGAAGGAAAACAAAAGGGCTTTTTGTGTTCACAAATTAGCTGGAGGTAGGGCTTTCGATGGTGAGATTTCTGAGTGTCAAATACAGAGCTATGGAACCCCTGTTAGAGAAAAATCTATAAAACTTGGAGGAAAGTGAATTAGCAGGTTCTAGGCTTAATTACTTTTTTATACAACCAAGCTTGACACTTAAGGACAGAGTCTACCCCTTTATAAATAGGTGTGTAGCTTGAGTTGGGAAGCAGTAGAAAGGCAGTAAATGGTTTTACTGCCTTAGGTAAGATTTGAATTAGCAGGGAGCTACATCTTTTATAAAGCTGTCCTTGGCCTCTCAAAGACCACAGAAAGCTCCTCCTCCACTCAATTCCTTTATGAAGGCTGCCTGTGATATTTGCTCTATTGTTATTTAATATCCTGATCACTTAATGATTTTATAAGCACCTTGAGGGCAGAGATGTATAATGTTTCACAATGCATGTTAGGATTATTTTCTAATTTCTTTTAAGGTCTATAAATGGGATCAAGGTCTAATCCAGGAGAATGATCAGAGTTTGAACTTGAGCACTGTAATTCTACTGGTATCAGATACTCTCTGAAAGGACCCTGTGGAAGTAGACAAGGGGAAGAGAATTTCCAATGGCCATGTCAGCCTCCAATATCACGTCCAGTCATCCAGCAGTTTTCTTGTTGATGGGGATCCCGGGCCTCGACCACCTGCATGTCTGGATCTCCATTCCCTTCTGCTCAGCCTATATCCTAGCCCTGCTTGGCAACTGCATCCTCCTTTTCATCATCCAGGCTGATGCAGTCCTCCATGAGCCCATGTATCTCTTCCTGGCCATGCTGGCAGCCATTGATCTGGTCCTCTCTTCTACAACACTGCCCAAAATGCTGGCTATTTTCTGGTTCAGAGATCGGGAGATCAACTTCCATGCCTGTCTGGTCCAGATGTTCTTTCTCCACTCCTTCTCTATCATGGAGTCAGCTGTGCTGCTGGCCATGGCCTTTGACCGCTATGTGGCCATCTGCAAACCACTGCACTACACCACGCTCCTGACCGGGCCCCTTATCACCAAGATCGGCATGGCCGCTGTGGCTCGGGCCGTGACACTAATGACCCCACTCCCCTTTCTGCTCAGGCGCTTCCACTACTGCCGAGGCCCCATGATTGCCCACTGCTACTGTGAGCACATGGCCGTGGTAAGGCTGGCCTGTGGGGACACTCACTTCAACAATATCTACGGCATTGCTGTGGCCATGTTTATAGTGGTGTTGGACCTGCTCTGTGTTATCCTGTCTTATATCTTCATCCTTCTGGCAGTTCTCCACCTTGCCTCTCAGGAAGCCCGCTACAAGGCCTTTGGGACATGTGTGTCTCACATAGGGGCCATCTTAGCCTTCTACACACCTGTGGTCATCTCCTCAGTCATGCACCGTGTGGCTCACAGGGTTGCTCCACATGTCCACATACTCCTTGCTATATTCTATCTGCTCTTCCCACCGATGGTCAACCCAGTCATCTATGGGGTTAAGACCAAGCAGATTCGTGAGCGAGTCATAGGTCTGCTCTTGAGAAAGGATGTATAAATAGAAAGAGGGACAGGTGAAGGGTGAAGGACAGGTCGAGAATGAGTGGTGGGACAAGCTGAATGCTGGAGTGAGGGAGGGGCATGATAGGAAGTGGAGGGCTGCCAGTCTCCATGTTTGCTCTTTCCTAATATAATGGAAAAATTAAGTGATGTTCTGAAATTCAGAGTCACCAGCCCGATCAGGACTCATGGGTGCATAAACTCTGTAGCCTCTGGGCTCAAACTGCTGACGGCCATCTTGCATACAGCCCACTCTACCAGGCTTGACGAGGTCTTGACCTACTCTCCTCTTGGCAACGTCATCGAAAGACGCAAAGATGGTTTTATGTTCATTTACTAAAAAAATATTATGGGAATCTGAGTTTCTATCCCAAGTCACTGGGATTTGGTGCACTATACACTCAGCATCTGGGTAAGAACTAGCATTTCAACTCAGGCAGGAATGCCTAATTAGTCTGACAGGTGGCATCCAATCTCTGTCGGAACATTTACCAGTTTAGGGGAGCTCAGGATACTCCAGGGCCACAGGTTTTGAATCAGACAGCTTTGCTTGTTAAAATTTAGTTCTTCAGCTGAATGAGCTTATGTATCGTTGACCTCCTTTGGCCTCCACATCCTCCTGGCTAATCCCTCTCATTAAACGCACTGAATAAGGCATGTCCTCTAACATTTCTTCACATATCACACGACTCTTTCTGTGCATAGATTAGCTCATGCTTTCACCAAGAATGTGAATTAATTTCTCATTTATTTACTAATCCATTCACAAAATATTATTGAGTACACCAAATCTGTGCGAAACCTGTGTAAGGGGCTAGGAACACAGATTGTTCAGGCAGTGATGATGCACATATATCTACGTCTTGAGACCAAGAAGGAAATGCTAAGTGCAATAGGTTGTGTTCCCTGAACTCCCCACCTCAAGGCCCCATATTGTGGAAGAACTAGGCATTCAAAACAGATGGGAAGTGGAGATGTATTGATCCGTTCTTGATTGACTGATTTTCTTTGCCTCTATCCAATGCAAATTATATACCAGAGAATTCCCTTAATATTAATGCTGACAACTAGGATTTGTGTGGTCACACAAGCCCTCATACACCATCTTCTACAAATGTATGCTTCTACTTTTATCCTGTGATTCTCATTTTTCTCAGAGACTATTGTTTAGGAATTACATATCTCTATCTCTATATATCTGTCTATACTTATTATTTAGCTTTGAAATAGAATCCCCAAGCCCATGTTAGCTGGGCTATGAAGGGTTGGAAGTTGTCAAGGAGGGAAGGGTGTTGCCAGAACCCAGAAACCCACTTAAGCTTGTTTCCAATCCCTGCTCCCATTCCTTCTGACACCAAAAATATATATAAATATACTCCTGGGAAATGATGTTCTACCTTTAGATCCTATATGGTCAAAACCTCTTGCTTCTTCTGAGCATAGTTGAAATAGGTGGAAAGCTTAAAAAACAGTAAATACTAACAATACATAAACAGAAAGTAGCATGACTTAAAAGAATCTATTCCAAAACAGAGGTCTGCTTGTTCTCTTGATGACTTACACAAGGAATGTCCCCAGCCTGTAGGTCATATTCATTTCCAATGAAGAAGGAATGGTTTTGTTTCTAGTACAAATCCAAAATTAAGGATCCCATATCCAGTTAATATATCTATCATTAGGACAACCAGGATTAGTTACAAACAGTAAAAGGAAAGTTTCCTTCTATATTTGCTTATTTGAGTTTGGCATCCACAGCATGAATGAGAAATATGAGCAGCCTATAGGCACATAAAATTTTACCCTCACACAGGGAATATGAGATAGAAAAAAGAAACTTGGCGCAGTAGTCTAGGCCTAATTACAATATTTCCAGTCACCTAACAGCTAGGACTTCTCAACATGCCAAATAAGATTTCTCAAAAGATTATACAGAGTGTGAGAAGAGAGATTCATGATAACAATAAGACTTCTGGCTTGATAATCAGGAAGGAAGAAATTGTAGGGTCACTGAGCAGAACAAAATCAAAGGTGCATAGCTGCCTATCATCTGTGAAGTAGTAGGCCTGTGTCTGAGCATAGGATTTTGTTCTGCTCAGTGACCCTACAATTTCTTCCTTCCTGATGCTCAAGCCAGAAGTCTTACTGTTACCTTATGAATCTCTCTTCTCACACTCTGTATAATCTTTTGAGAAATCTTATTGGCACTTTTTCAAATATATACAAAATCTTATTTTTTTCTCACCACATACGTGGCTACCAGCTGTCACCTTGGTTATGAGACACCATCTTTTCTTTGCATTATTGCAGCACCTCTTTGGTCATCTTATTTCTCCCCTCACCCTTTTGTGCTGTCTCAGAAAAGCCACAGAAGACTTTAAAAACTATATGTCAAATTATGTTATTTTGTTCAAAAGTGTGGCTTTTATTCTAAGAGAAAGGCAGAACCTTTAAAAGTCCCTACTATACCAGGCCTTTTGTGATCAAGAAACTCTGATAACTCCAAGCAGGATAAAGAAAACCACACGTAGACACATTACAAAGGTGCAAAAATTAAAAGAAAAAATCTTAATATGAACCCAAGTTAGGGAGAAGGGGTACATTATAGTCAAGGGATCAATAATTCAACTGACATTTTACTTCCACATCAGTAATAGAAAACAGAATACAATAGAATTTTATCTTGAAATAGGCAAAAGGACTATCCCTCAGGAATTCTAGTACTAGTAAAAATATCCTTCAACAATGAAGTCCTTTGATGGAGAGATTCAAGATGGCAGCATGAGAGGTGAGACAGAGAACTCCTCCCAAAACCACAGATAGTCAGAAAATATAGTTAATACAACTAATCCTAAAATAGCAACAGTAAAGAAGGCTGCACCAGACTGTGCACAGACCTCACAAACAGAGCAGACCGCAGGAAACAGGGTAACGTATGAAAGCTTTGATCCAGCGGGACCCAAGCCCTTCCCCCACCCCAGCTCACAGCTGGGAGGAAGAGAAACAGAGTGGGGGAGGGGGTTGAAGCCTGGGACTGCTGAACACCCAGTCTTGGAGGTTTGCTCTGCAAGCAGAAACCTACACCGTGCGGTGCTCTGGAGGATGGGGAGCTGGGACAGGCAGAGTGCTTGAGAAACAGATTCTGGCGGTATGTGGAGGACGGGATCCACACCTGGCTGCTCTGGGACTAAGAAAAAGTGGGTGATTTGACAGGCTCCCTAGCAGCCAGAGGGCTGCTGAAGGGGCGGGGTTTGCACAGAGTTTGCTGCTCAGGAGAAGGGGTAGGGGGGCAAGGTTGTCTGGGTGTACTCTGCCAAGCAGATTGGGAACTTTGAGGAGCTTCAGGCGCTCCATACCTCTGGCTGGCTACTCAGCTCTGAGGCCCCCCACTGTGACACGCTGCCTGCTTAGCCTTCCTACTGGCCTGCAGGCACCTGCTCGCAAACCGACAGTCACTGCTCTGGTGTCAGGCCAGTCCGAGGGAGGCTCCGTCTACAACACGTAGACATGCAGAGCACAGAGGCTTACACCTGTGTGCTCGGCCCACTGGCTCTGATACAGGAGACAGGCACTGCAGGTGGTTTCCAGGAAACAGCTTTTTCCTCCCCCCTGGCACCAGCTCCACTCCCCTATGACTCCCAGCCTCACTCTAGGGGCTGAGCAGCTCCAGAGACTGGACATTCTGGGCACTAAAGGGCACCACACAGAAATATGAAACGTCAAAAGAACATGGTTCAGACCAAAATCTCACAAACCAAGGAAAAGGGGCAAATGAAACTGAATTCACCAATCTTCCTGAAAGAGAGTTCAAAATAAAAATCATAAACATGCTTATGGAGGTACAGAAAAATATTCAAGAACTCAGGAACGAATTTAAGACAGAGATTCAATAATTAAGAAATTCCATATCTGAAATGAAACATACAATGGAGGGACTTAAAAGCAGATTAGATGTAGTAGAAGAGATGGTAAATGTAATAGAAATTAGAGAAGAGGAATACAAAGAAGCTGAGGCACAGAGATAAAAAAGAATCTCTAAAATGAAAGAATATTGAGAGAAATGTGTGACCAATCCAAACGGAACAATATTCACATAATAGGGTACCAGAAGAAAAAGAGAGAAAAAGGGATAGAAAGTGTCTTTGAGGAGGTAATTGCTGATAACTTCCCCAATCTGGGGAAGGAGATAGTCTCTCAGGCCATGGAGATGCACAGATCTCCCAACACAAGGGACCCAAGGAAGACAACAGCAAGACATATAATAATTAAAATGGCAAAGATCAAGGATAAAGACAGACTTGTAAAAGCAGCTAGAGAGAGAAAAAAGATCACATACAAAGGAAAACTCACCAGGCTATCATCAGATTTCTCAACAGAAACCTTACAGGCCAGAAGGGAGTGGCATGATATATTTAATGCAATGAAGCAGAAGGGCCTCTAACCAAGAATACTCTACCTGGCAAGGTTATCATTTAAATTTGAAGGAGGAATTAAACAATTTTCAGATAAGCAAAAGCTGAAAGAATTCACCTCCCACAAATCATCTCTACAGTGCATTGTGCAGTGACTCCTATAGATGGAAGTATTCCTAAGACTAAATAGATGTCACCCAAGGGATACACAAAGGGTACAGAATATGATTCATAACATACAAAGAATGGAGGAGGAAGAAAGAGGAGGAAAGAAAAAGAATCTTTAGGTTGTACTTGTAATAGCATACGAAGTGAGTTAAAATAGACTGTTAGATAGTAAGGGAATTACACTGAACCTTTGGTAAGCACAAATCTAAAGCCAGCAATGGCAATACGTACATACCTATTGATAATAATCCTAAATGTAAATGGTCTGAATGCACCAATCAAAAGATGCAGAGTCACCGAATGGATACAAAAATAAGACCCATCTATATGCTGCCTTCAAGAGACTGACTTCAAACCCAAAGACATACACAGACTGAAAGTAAAGGGATGGAAAAAGATATTTCATGCAACTAATAGGGAGAAAAAAGCAGGAGTTGCAGTACTTGTATCAGACAAAATAGATTTCAAAACAAAGAAAGTCACAAGAGACAAAGAAAGACATTACATAACGATAAAGGAATCAGTCCAACAATAGGATATAACTATTATAAATATCTATGCACCCAACACAGGATCACCTACATATGTGAAACAAATACAAACAGAATTAAAGGGGGAAACAGAATGCAGTGCATTCATTTTGGGAGACTTCAACACATCACTCACTCCAAAGGACAGATCAACCAGACAGAAAATAAATAAAGAGACAGAGGCACTGAACAACGTATTAGAACAGATGGACCTAATGGACATCTACAGAACACTCCATCCAAAAGCAACAGAATACACATTCTTCTCAAGTGCACATGGAACATTTTCAAGAATAGATCATATACCAAGACACTGAAGAGCCTCAGTAAATTCAAAAAGGTTGAAATTGTACCAACCAGCTCCTCAGATCACAAAGGTATGAAACTAGAAATAAATTACACAGAGAATATGGAAAAGCCCACAAAGACATGGAGGCTTAATAACATGCTCCTAAATAATCAATGGATGAATGAACAAATAAAAACAGAGATCAAGCAATATATGGAGACAAATGACAACAAAAACTAACACTGCAAAATCTGTGGGACGCAGCAAAGGCCGTGCTAAGAGGGAAATATATTGCAATACAGGCCTACCTCAGGAAAGAAGAACAATCCAAATGAATAGTCTGAACTCACAATTAATGAAACTAATAAAGGAAGAACATATGAGGCCCAAAGTCAGTAGAAGGAGGGACATAATAAAGATTAAAGCAGAAATAAATAAAATTGAGAAGAATAAAACAGTAGAAAGAATCATTGAAAGCAGGAGCTGGTTCTTTGAGAAAATACACAAAATAGATAAACCCCTAGCCAGACTTATTAAGAAAAAAAGAGAGTCTACACACATAGACAGAATCAGAAATGAGAAAGGAAAAATCACTACAGACACCACAGAAATACAAAGAATTATGAGAGAATACTTTGAAAAATTATATGGGAACAAACTGGATAACCTAGAATAAATGGGCAACTTTCTAGAAAAATACAACCTTCCAAGGCTTACCCAGGAAGAAACAGAAAATCTGAATAGACCAATTACCAGCAAAGAAATTGAATTGGTAATCAAAAACTACCTAGAACAAAACTCCTGTACCAGATGGTTTCACTGATGAATTTTATCAGACATTTAGTGAAGACACAATAACTATCCTCCTTAAAGTTTTCCAAAAAGCAGAAGAGGAGGGAATACCCCCAAACTCATTTTATGAGGCCAACATCACTCCAATGCCAAAATCAGGCAAAGAAACCACAAAAAAGAAAATTAAAGACCAATATCCCTGATGAACATACATGCAAAAATACTCAACAAAATATTAGCAAACCAAATTCAAAAATACATCAAAAAGATCATCCATCATGATCAAGTGGGATTCATCCCAGGGATGCAAGGATGGTACAGTATTCGAAAATCCATCAACATCATCCACTACATCAACAAAAAGAAGGACAAAAACCACATGATCATTTCCAGAGATGCTGAAAAAGCATTTGACCAAATTCAACATCCATTCATCATAACTCTCAACAAAATGGGTATAGAGGGCAAGTACCTCAACATAATAAAGGCCATATATGACAAACCCACAGCCTACATTATACTTAACAGCGAGAAGCTGAAAGCTTTTCCTTTAAGATTGGGAACATGACAAGGATGCCCACTCTCCACACTTTTATTCAACATAGTTCTAGAGGTCCTAGCCACGGTAATCAGACAACACAAAGAAATAAAAGGCATCCGGATTGGTAAGGAAGAACTCAAACTGTCCCTGTTTGCAGATGACATGATATTGTACATAAAAAACCCTAAAGAATCCACTCCAAAACTACTACCTCTAATATCTGAATTCTGTAAAATTGCAGGATATAAAATTAACACACAGAAATCTGTTGCTTTCCCATACACTAAGGACGAACTAGCAAAAAGAGAAATCAGGAAAACAACTCCATTCACAAATGCATCAAAAAGAATAAAATACTTAGGAATAAACCTAACCAAGGAAGTGAAAGAACTATACTCTGAAAACTGCAAGACACTCATGAGAGAAATTAAAGAAGATACCAATAAATGAAAACACATCCCGTGCTCATCAATAGGAAGAATTAATATTGTCAAAATGGCCATCCTGCCTAAAGCAATCTACAGATTCAGTGCAACCTCTATCAAAATACCAACAGAATTCTTCAATGAACTAGAGCAAATAGTTCTAAAATTCATATGGAATCACAAAAGACCCCGAATAGCCAAAGCAATCCTGAGAAGGAAGAATAAAGCAGGGGGAATTATGCTCCCTGACTTCAAGCTCTACTACAAAGCTACAGTAGTCAAGACAATTTGGTACTGGTACAAGAATAGACCCATAGACAGTGGAACAGAATAGAGAGCCCAGATATAAACCCAAGCATATATGGTCAATTAATATATGATAAAGGAGCCATGGATATACAATGGTGAAATGAAAGCCTCTTCAACAGCTAGTGTTGGCAAAAGTGGACAGCTACATGCAAGAGAATAAAACTGGATTATTGTCTAACCCCAAACACAAAAGTAAACTCAAAATGGATCAAAGACCTGAATGTAAGTCATGAAACTCTAAAAGTCTTAGAAAAAAACAGGCAAAATCTCTTGGTCATCAACATGAGCAACTTCTTCATGAGCATATCTCCTCGGGCAAGGGAAACAAAAGCAAAAATGAGCAAGTGGTGCTATATGAAACTAAAAAGCTTCTGTACATCAAAGGACACCATCAGTAGAACAAAAAGAGATCCTACAGTATGGGAGAATATATTCATAAATGACATATCATATAAATGGTTGACATCTAAACTATATAAAGAGCTCGCACACCTCAACAAACAAAAAGCAAATAGGCCAAATAAAAAATGGGCAGAGGAGCTGAACAGACACTTCTCCAAGGAGAAATTCAGATGGCCAACAGGCACATGAAAAGATGCTCCACATCATTAGTCATCAGAGAAATGCAAATTAAAACCACAATGAGATATAACCTCACACCAGTTAGGATGGCCACTATCCAAAAGACAAACAACAACAAATGTTGGTAAGGATGTGGAGAAAGGGGAACCCTCTGACAGTGCTTGTGGGAATGTAAACTAGTTCAACCATTATGGAAAGCAGTATGGAGGTTCCTCAAAAAACTCAAAATAGAAATACCATTTGACCCAGGAATCCCACTCCTAGGAATTTACCCTAAGAATGCAGCATCCCAGTTTGAAAAAGACATATGCACCCCTATGTTTATCGCAGCACTATTTACAGTAGTCAAGAAATGGAAGCAACCTAAGTGTCCATCAGCAGATGAATGGATAAAGAAGATGTAGTACATGTACACAATGGAATATTTTTCAGCCATAAGAAGAAAACAAATCCTACCATTTGCAACAACATGAATGGAGCTAGAGGGTATTATGCCTAGTGAAATAAGCCACGTGGAGAAAGACAAGTATCAAATGATTTCACTCATCTTTGAAGTATAAGAACAAAGCAAAAACTGAAGAAACAAAACAGCAGCAGACTCACAGAATCCAAGAATGGACTTACAGTTACCAAAGGGAAATGGACTGGGGAATATGGGTGGGAAGGGAGGGTTAAGGGGGAAAAAAGGTTATTACAACTAGCACACATAATGTAGCGGGGGTGGGGGATATGGGGAAGGCTGTATAACACAGAGAGTTTGAGTAGTGATTCTATAACATCTTACTACACTGATGGACAGTGGCCGTAATTGGGTATGTGGTAGGGACTTGATAATAGGGGGAGTCTAGTAACCATAATGTTGCTCTTGTAATTGTACATTAATAGTACCAAAAAAAAACCGTGAAGATGAAAAAGAGTCTTACTAACAAAAATAGATGGAGGATGTCTCTATTAGGTCTGTACCAAAAGCAAATCTGAAAGTAGTTTTTCAGGAAGAAGGAAAATGATCCAGATAAAAACAAGGAATTGTAGGAGGGAGTGAAGAACAACCAGAAAAGCTAAATATGTGAATAAATATAAATTAATGTTGACTGTAAAAAAAGCAGGAAGAAGCAATAAGCTAAAGTTATTTCCAACAGTTATCTGCGCCATGGTAACTCTATACTCCATGTGCTTTTCATCCCTGCCTGCATGACATAAGGCTTTATACCCCTCAGAATGGAATCAAGGAGCAAAGCAAAGTATTTTGTTCCCTCAAACCCTAACTATCTGGTTCTTGTCTGAACGATCTGATTGTTAAGTACAGCCACTCAGTTTAAGTCTGTTTCACTTCAGCCTGATTGTGACCTTAGACTCCTTACCCTACAAGAATGAATGTCTAATTCAACAATGTGGCCTCTCTTCTATCATGAGCTTTCTTTCAATCCAAAGCTGATTTTTTTCTTTCTTGTTTTTGCTCCTGACACCAACTTTGCCACTGTAGGGGTTAAGCCAGGTTTCATTCATATAATATGTATCTCCTCAGTCTTTCTGTGCTTGGCTAATGTAAGCTACAAATTTAAAGGTGTTATGTAGGCATCTTGCTTTATCTAAACACCCCAAAAGATCATCCATCATCGGAGAGTATTGAGTCCACACCATCCAAGGGCCAACATTTAGGAAAGTTAGAGTTAGATCTAGTATATTTCTGTCAGAAAGAATTATGTGTACTCGGGGCACAGAGTTATGAGATTGCTTTTAAGATATAATATACCAAAACTAAATCATGAAGAAATAGCCCATACAGATCCAAAACTAATATGGAGATTGTTCCTGAGCTTTTCTTTAATGGGATGTTTTTGATTACTGATACAGAGGGCTTCACTGGTTGGTAAATTCGAACAAATATTTAAGGAAGAATTAACAGTAGTCCTTCTCAAATACACTCAAAAAATGGAAGAGTAGGGAATACTTCCAAACTCATTTTATTAGGGCAACATTTATTAGGGCAGTATAGGTCAATATTACTAATAAGTATGGATGTGAAAAATTTCAACAAGATACTAGCAAACCATATCCAACAGTACATTAAAAGGATCACATACCATGACCAAGTGGGATTTTCATATATATGAAAATTAATTTTTTATATTTATTTATATATTTTTATATATTTATTTATAAATATTATTTATAAATATTAGTAAATAAATAAAGTTTATTTCATATATATGAAAACCAATGTGATATGCTATATCAACAGATTAAAGGATAAAAATTACATATCATCTCAGTAGATGCAGAAAAAGGAATAAACTAAACTAAGAGGTAAAAGATTTATATATCAAAAATGACAAAATATTATTGAAAGAAATTAAGGCACAAATGGAAAGACATTTTTTGTTCATGAAATGGAAGACTTATTAAAATGTCCATACTACCCAAAAGAACCTACAGATTCAAAGCAATATGTATAAAAATTCCAAAGACATTTTACAGAAATAAAGAATTCTACAATTCACATGGAAATATAAAAGATGATGAATAAGCAAACCAATTCTGTGACAGAATGAAGCTGGAGACACTACACTTCCTGATTTTGAATATATCACAAAGCTATAGTAATCAAACAGTATGGTACTGGCATAAATATAGACATATAGGCCAAGGGAACAAAGAACCCAGAAATAAATCGACACATACATGGTCAATTAATATTTGATGAAGGTGTCAAGAATACACAATAGGGAAAGGATAGCCTCTTCAGTAAATGATATAGGGAAAACTGGATATTCAAAAGTAAAAGAAGGAGATTGGATCATCTTACACCATACATAAAAATTAACTCAAAATGAATCAAAGACTAAAACACAAGACCTGAAACTGTAAAAGTCCTAGAGGAAAACTTAGGGAAAAACTTCATGACACTAGTGTTGGCAATGATTTCATGGATATAACACCAAAACCACAGGAAACTGAAGCAAAAATCAACAAGTGGAACTGTATCAATCTAAAAGCCTTCTGCACAGCAAAGAATCAACAGTGTGGAAAGGCAAATGGTATTTGTATTTTCAGTTTTCTGAGGAACCTCCATATTGCTTTCCACACTGGTTGAACTAGCTTACATTCCCACTAGCAGTGTAGGAGGGTTCCCTTTTCTCCGCATACTCACCAGCATTTGTTGTTCTTAGTCTTTTCGATGCTGGCCATCCTTACTGGTGTGAGGTGATATCTCATTGTGGTTTTAATTTGCATTTCCCTGATGATTAGTGATGTGGAACATCTTTTCATGTGTCTGTTGGCCATCTGAATTTCTTCTTTGGAGAACTGTCTCTTCATATCCTCTGCCCAATTTTTAATCAGGTTATTTGCTTTTTGGGTATTGAGACATGTAAGTTCTTTATATATTTTGGATGTTAACCCCTTGTCGGATATGTCATTTACAAATATATTCTCCCATACTGTTAGATGCCTTTTTGTTCTATTGATGGTGTCCTTTGCCATACAGAAACTTTTTAGTTTGATGTAGTCCCATGAGTTCATTTTTGCTTTTGTTTCCCTTGCTCGAGGAGATGCATTCAGGAAGAAGTCCCTCATGCTTATATTCAGGAGATTTTTGCCTATGTTGTCTTCTAAGAGTTTTATGGTTTCATGACATACATTCAGGTCCTTGATCTATTTCGAGTTTACTTTTGTGTATGGGGTTAAACAATAATCCAGTTTCATTCTCTTGCATGTAACTGTCCAGTTTTGCCAACAGCAGCTGTTGAAGAGGCTGTCATTTCCCTATTGTATGTCCATGGCTCCTTTATCATATATTAATTGACCTCCACTGCCAGGGCTATTTTGCCAAGTGTGCAGGGAGGAGCTTCTGCACTATGCCTCTGAAGCTGCCTTAGATAGGGCTGCCCTCTGGCTGGCCTGGCATGATGTCAGGGCAGCTGGTGTGTGGTCTGGGTCTTGCCAGGAGGAAGGAGTGGCAAGCAGTGTATCTCAGTGGGGAGCCTCGGCCTGATGCTTCGTTGCCAGCCAGGGAGATGGAGCACCTGAAGCTCCTGAAAATTCCCAACCTGTTTGGCTCAGTGTGCTGGGATGATTTTATCCACCTGTCCTTTCTCCTGAACAGCAAGCTCTGTGCAATCTTTGCCTCCTTAGCACCCCTTTTGCTGTTGGGAAGCCTTTCAAAGTACCCACTTTTCTTTTAAACCAGAGTAGCCAGTTATGGGTACCTGTTCTCCAGAAGCAGCTGGAATCTCAGTCCCTGAGTATTCTGCCTGTCTTTACTTTCAACACCTCTAATCTCCAGAGCACCATGTAATGTGGGTTCATGCTCCAGGAGTAGATTTCCAAGTGTGGGTGTTTAGCAGTCCTGGACTTCTACTCCCTCCCTGCTCTTTTCCTCTTTCCCCCCACCCCGCCTGTGAGGTGCGGTTGGGGGAGGGCTTTGGTCCCATTGGCTAGCAGCTTTGCTACTTTACCCTTTTCTGTGAGGTCGTCTCTCTTCTCCAGATGTAGGCAGTCTGTTGCAATCTCCGGGTTGCTCTTTCAGGATTAGTTGTATTTGCTGTATTTTTGTGTTATATATGGTTTTGGGAGGAGGTTTCTGCCTCTCTTCTCATGCCTCCAACTTTTTCCCACAAGTCTGACTCAATTTCTCTTTAAACTTCTGGTTGTGCTGATGGAAGAATGGTAAAGTCATTTACTCAGAAGGGGTTTCCTGAAAGAGATGTATACTTACTCTTGAGGAAATCATGAGTTATCCATAAATATGGGTGGATTTGAACAAATGAATACCCTATATTTTTCTTGTCACATACTGTAACAGTTTATTTATTCAAGCTTCTTTAGTTAATTAAAAAATATATTCTCACTTAAATATGCTTCTTTGATTTTATTTTTCCAGTGCAATCCACCACCCTTAAGATGTTCCCAAAGAAAATCATCCTCTTACCTTAGACAGATGAGATCTAGCTGCAAGATTCCAGCAGTGAAGAGGTACCAGACAACTGTGCACAAGGCATTGATTCAGCCGTTTTTGGCTGACCCTAAAGGATAGAAAATTGATAGAATCCCTTCTTATTCTCCATATTTTGTCTTCAAGAATAAGAAACATATACCAAAATTTAGTGCTTATTGAAAATATTATAAAGAGTATCATTTATTCTTCAGTCACTGGATGCAAAAATAGTCTCATGTATCTGCTCCTCTTCTTATCTATTCTAAATAAAAAAATTTAATTTCTGTACTTTCACCCTTTAGCCATGATCTTTAACCCAATCTGTTAATGCAATTTTGTGTAGAATTCTCTCTCATTAAAAAAAATGCATAACACAAATAGTGAATCACTACAGAGAAAGCTATTCAAAGTGGAAGGGATCGATTCTCTTTTGCCAGTAACTTTTAATTCAGTTTCCTTTTCTCTGTTGACAAGAATTCCATGAAGGTCCACCTTATACTTCATGCTGTGGAAAATTCATCAGCTAAGAGTTTTTCTTGGTTTCTGAGAAGAAGGACCTTGAAGGAATATACAAAAGATAAAGGAAGACCATAGGAAAAGAAAAAGGTTACAGGTTGAGGGTAGAATCAGGGAAAAATCTGTAATTGAGTATGTTGAATTCCAGGTCCTTCTACCATTTATAGCTATAACTCTTCTCTGACTCATATAAATTAAGAGGTACTTCTGTGTTCATCCTCTAGGAAGGATAGGAAACATAGGAGGTCAGCCTATTCATACCACTGGCATGGCGGATCGTAGGTACTCATGCCCAAATCTCTTCCCAAGTACAGACATCTGTGCACTCATTGAGAGCCATTGGCTTTAAATCTTTCTCTTTTTCTTCCTCTGTCTTCTATCTATACAGCATATAGAGCAGTCTCTTAGTACCGTCTCTCTGCATCTGCTGGACATGTCCCCATACTCTTGATTGTTAGAGATGAGGAACAGGGGTCTTGGGTCCTGCCTGAAGACTCAGATCATATGGCTCCTTCCCAAAGTTAGCTAAGAGACCCAGTCAATGACATTATTAACGACAAAAGCACCTCCCCAGAGTTTTTCCATTTTCTGCCAACTGGGATTTTGAGAAATATTTTTTGTATTCTAACCACTCCTGCGAAGGGGATTGACCACTTAATTAATCCCCCCAGAGTCTTAAAGCACCTTCTCTGAATAAGATATGGATCTAATAGGGCCTCAGGTGGCAGCTTTGTGTGTGAGAAATCAGGGTGCTTGTCTTTATGGCCCCAGGAGACTCTGGTGTCACCTTTGGGAAGCCATTTATCCTCCACATCTCCTTTAAAGGCCAAACCTTTCCCAGTTGCTCTCAGGAGGAATCATGCATCTTCTTGGCCTAAGTCTTTCGATGTTAATTATATTTTCTGCTTGGTTTATCTCAAAGCTAGCTTGAAAGCAAAAATTTAGATGGTCTAGAGTCACTATGGTAAAAGCCAGTCAGCCTCCCCTAGTACCCAACTTGAGCCCACAATCTGCAATCCTCATTATATTCTTTTATTGGGAATTTTTCTCTTTTCCTAGAAATGCAGTGAACATAGTACCAACACAGTGCTTTGGCTAAGTACACCCCCTCACCTTGGTCCCAGGGAGGATAATATCTGTAGTTTCCTCTTCAGCCTAATAGGAACCATCCTACCTGTTACTTATTTTAGGGAAAAATAAACATATATTACCAGAAGAACAAATTTCCTGTCTCTGAAGTAATATTTCAGTTTTTGTCATGCTTTGTTAGCCTCAAAATAATGTTTAATGCAAATCAGAGGTGAAGGTGATTCCTGCTTAAACCATCAACCAGTAACTAGCTGTTGTGGGCTGAATGGTGTCAATCCCCAAATGTTCATATGTTGAATTCCTAACTCTCAGTACCTCAGAATGTAACTGTATTTGGAGATAGGGTCTTTACTGAGGTGACAATTAAAATGAGGCTGTTTGAGTGTGCCCTGATGCATTCTGACTAGTGTCATTATCAGAAGAGGAAATTGGGGCACAGAGAGACACCAGTGTGCACAGAGGAAAAACTATATGGAGACAGAGGGAGAAGTTGGCCATCTACAAGCCAAGGTGAGAGGCTCCAGAAGAAACCAACCCTGCCATTACCTCGTTCCCGGATTTCTACCTTCCAGAACTATGAGGAAACAATTTCTATTCTTAAGACCACCTGCAGTCTGTGGCAGTTTGTACGGTAGCCCTAGAAAACTACTACATAGCAATGGAAACGTGGAATATTATATAACCTCTTTAATACTAAATATATATTTAGGTAGAAACTTAATTTTAAAATGTACAGGACTGGATGCTCAGAATTACAAAACACTGATGAACAATATCAAAGAAGATCTAAATAAATGGAGAGAGATAACATGTTCATTGATTGGAAAACTCAATACAGTAAATTTCCCAAAATGACCTATAGGTTTAATGCAATTTCTGTCAAAATCTCAGCAAAGATTTTTAGAGTTAGACTTATTCTAACATGTATATGGAAAGACCAAGGGTCTAAATAGCTTAAACAATTTGGAAAAGAATAAAAGGAGGTGAATAACTCTATAAAATGTTAAGGTTTATTATATAGCTATAGTAATCAAGATACCACTAGAACACTTCAGGATGGCTTAAGTAAAAAATAGCGATAGCACCAGATGCTGTTTAGCTTTGCTTCTGGAGAACCTACCCTGTGTCAGGAACATAGTCAGTTATCAGGTATCTTGATCATCTGTAAAAGTACAGATTTCATTGCTTAACAAGAACATATGTGTTCTGGATAGAGAGCTACTGTAGGGAATAAACTATGTCATCCCACAAGTGACATCATTACTGTTTCTGCTAACAAGATAATGTAGCTATATAAAAGGGTACATCCAACTGTGATAATAATTGCCAGGGTCACTCTGAGATGAGAAAAGGATGTAGGACATAAAAATAGTTCTTGATTCCAACTTCACAATATAAACAAAGTTCATTTTGTGGTGAAGTTAAAACAAAGCTATTGTAAGATAACAGGATTTTTATTCATTAATTTTGAATTTAAGACTTCTTAAATATTACACACAAGCAAGAACCATAAATAAATCAACATTAAAATAACTTATTTTGTAAAAAAAGTCATTATTAAGAAAATTTAAAAAACATCTATTGAGTAGTAAAGATACTTGCCATAACTATATTTGACATAAGACCCATATCAATGACTTATAAATGACACCTGAAAATTAATAAGAAAGTGACAGACAACTGGCTTTTTCTTAATGGGCAAAAGAAACAAGTGGCCAATAAATAAACATATGAAAGTGTGTGTAACATTATTAGTCATGAGGGAAATGCAAATTAAAAATCACAGGGAGATACCACTGCACACTTGGTACAATGGCTTTTTAAAAACCCTGAAAATACCAAATATGAAAGACACAAACCAATTGAGACTTTTGTACTGCTAGTGGAAAATAAAATTACATTATCACTTTAGAAAGTGTTCGACAGTATCTGCTATAGATGAGCCTATGTTTTTCCAAGGCATTGTGTTCCGTATGAGTAGCCCCAACAGAAATTCATCCCTATATGCACAAAGCAGCCAATTAAGCATGTATCAGAAGGATAAGAGTAGCATTATTTGCATTAGATTTCACTATTACAATTCAAGGGTAGAAAAGTAAATACGGGGTGTACGCATGCAGTGGAATACCCTATAGAAATGAAAACGAACAATTCACAGCTACCTGCAAACACACGGCTATTACTCACAAACTTGATGCTGAGCATAGGTGCCAGGCAAAAGAACACACAGGTATGATTCCACTCGTACAAAGGTCATGGCTAGGTCGGGCTCATCTAGAAGGTGGACTGTTGCTGGCAAAATTCTATTTCTTGTTCTGGGTGCCAATTATAATGGTGAATTTATTTTGCAACAAATTCATTGTGCCAGACCTTGATGATTCGGTCTCTTTCTTTATGTTAATTAGCTTCAATACAATTTTTATTTTAAAAAATACTCATTGAAGCCTTCCCTAATTTTCAGTTTAGGTTTACCCATAGTACACTTTCTCAGTACTGTTTTCTACCTCACTGTATCAATAATTAAATAATTAAATAAAATTAATTTAGTCTGTAATTAGATTGAATCTCATCTTTCCCTTAATGAAAAAACAAATTCATCGTGTGTTTATTTGTATATCCTCTACATATACATCTTTGATTAAAATCAATGTAGTAGATTTTTGAAAACTTCTTACTAAGTAGAATGGCGTTCTTGAGTTTTTTAAATCCAGAGGTAAAAATTGATCTCTACAAAGACACATTAAATTGCCCATGACATCATCTACTTGCAGTAGCAGAAAGTGGGAATATGACATTGATTCTATAGTTTAATCACTTGGATATTATTGTGCTATAAAATTATGAAAGATGGATTATGTATTTCAAATAGTTCACTGTTTAATGGGGAAAGATAGTCCAAACTATAAGTAATTAAAATAACTGATTGATTGTGACAGAGGCAATAATAGTTGACGTTGATTGCTTATTGCGTACTGAGTATTGTTTTAAATGATTTATATTTAAACCTCACAACAACTTTATTCACTGATAATTATCAATACATGCGTTGTAGAGATAAAGAACATAAGGTACAGTGAGGGTATGTACCTTGTCCAAAGTACAGCAAGAGCCAGAGGCATAGTGTGTACCAAGGACTTAAGTTCCAACATTCATGCTTTTCATGACACGTGTACTGTGTTGCCATTTTTCTATGGGAAGAGAGAGACCCCTGGTTTCCAGATAACTGGCAGTATGATTTCTGTCTTCTGTATCTTACTCATAACTTGATTAAAAAGGACTCCCTTCTTTGCTCTGTCTTCTCACAGAACATGTGGGAATGGAGGATGTCGATGATAATGGGAAATCAGGGCTTGGAAAGGGGAGCTCCCTTCCATGAGACAGGGCTCTGCGCTCCCACTGGCTGCCACCAGACATCACGATGAGTGGGAAAAGGATGGGGTGGGGAAACTCCTTTCCTTCACCAAAATTGACATTCTGCTCTCCTCTAATTTGCACACATTCCTCATTTTAGGTTCTGGGGTTGGGAGTTCTCACAGATAATAGGGGAAAATTACTCCCTTAGAATTCTCTTTCAGTCCAGATTCCTAGCAGCTCTCCTTTTCTTCTTATATGCTGGTAGATGTAAATAGCTAACCACTCTCCTACCAACAGGGCTTAAGTAAAAGCTAGGGCACAGAGACCTTGGGGACTTCTGTTCAAATTCCAGATCTCCCAAGTGGAAAATACAAATGAAGGTGAAAAGGATGTCAGGAGGGAGGCACCAAGGGAAGGAGGGAGGACAGAGAGGGAGGGGCAATGAGTGGCCTAAATCAAGAATGGACCCTGAAAAGGTCTTCAAAAAATAAATGTTCCCACCAGCCAGGGTTTTGTGCAGTTTATGAAAAGAATGGTGCTATGACTGAATCCTTGATAAGGCTGAGGATTGCAGGTTCGTGGCTATGGAACTGCAGGATGAGAGAGCACCAACATTCAGGTCAGTGAGGGTATCTAATGCATGTTTTCTCTGACGTCTCACCGCAGGCACCAGGGTAGAGGGGACAAGAAATAGAGAGATGGCTTCTTGGCAAGAGAGAAGTAATAGTATTATCTGTCAAGAGTATGTGGAGAATAGGCATGGGTCCTTAAGACTCTCCATCATGTCTAAAACTTGGTTTCTTTAAAGATCAGCCCATCAGATGTGTAAAATAAGGCCCAGGATAGATTCTGCGACCCATAAGACAAAGGAGAATCATGGGAGTGAACCAAATGGTGGGTGGAGACTCAGGGGATTACAAATAGTTCTGTAATCATCAGAGGTTCAAACACTTTCTGGCGAGTAGTCACTATCTGAACATTATTCAAGTCAAAATTAATCTCAGATGGAGTGTGGGCTTTGTGTGCCTTTAGATCAGCGACAGCGTTTTTCCTAGCTGTGTATCTTCAGCACTTGGAAAAGTACACAAGGCACAATAGGCATTCAGTATTGAAATAACTGAATTGAAAATAGGGTAGAGTTGTTCTTTCCATATCTCTTATAACAACCCTTAGAGAATTTCCAGGTCCCGGGGATACAGAGCTATGTGTTTGGAGTCAATCAAACACTTGGTAGGGTGTAGCAGTCAATCTGCATGCTTTGAGGATTTGAGAACCTGCTCAAACTCAAGCATGTAAAACGACCAGGAAACCAATTTGTATGTTCAGGCGAACTAATCATTCAATGAGTGAAAAAGAACACAAATTATGTGTGAGGCATTCTGCCAAGAATTATGTATTGCAAATGGAGCCATGTGAAGCCCTGCAAGTAGAAAACAGAGGGATTACAAATATGAACTATCTAGAAAATAAGAATAAGGGACAAAGTTTAGGAGATTAAAAAAATGACATGGAGAGATGGATTAAGTATTTGAGATAGAAGAGTAGGTTTCAGGAAAAGTGAAAGAGAGGAGCCCAAGGGAAGGTGAGGGAGCACGTGAAAAGTAGAAGCCTGAGCAGGATCTCTGGGGTGTCTGCATAGGGCCCACAGTTTATGTGGCAGGGGCTGAGGCTTTGAGAATTGGCTTTTCATTTTTGAAAACTCAAGTCCATGCTAAGAGATTTTGGGAGATGATGGGTGGCTTTGGGGATGAGGCAAAAGTCTAGGATTTTTAACCCCCCCACAGCTCTGCTAATCTCACATCCCACAAAAACATGGCACTGTTGGTAAATCCAGCCAGTAAAATACAGTAGAAATGTAAATCTAGTAAAAATGCCCATATTTTAAATGTGAAAACAAAAAAGAGAGATAACAAGCTTAGTTGTATTCCTAAATACTACAAAGATTTCATCCACACCTGGACTCTTTCTAATCCACAGTTCATAAAAAGGACTCTGCCATTTGCTTAATGTATCACCTTAGACATGAAACCAGTATGACTCTGTAGAATGGGGGAGATAGGCATTGTAAGGATTCTCCCCCAAAATGAGGTACATGTAGTGTCCTCGTGTCCTGACACATAATGGAAACTCAGTTATTTGTTTCTTACATTTGCTTTTCATCTGTCTTCCCTCTCTGCTGTCCCAGCGCCTGCTTTAATTTTGCATAAATGGAGGTATTTTCTGAGCCTTTCACTTGTAGGCAAGAGTAAGTTATTCCTCCTCTTCTGACCCCTGTGAAGACAGAATTGCTTCTCCCTCAGTCTGCTCCAGTCCCAGTGTTCCAGGCTTAATGCTGTCTTTAGCTACCATCCCAAGTACCCAAACTCACTTACCACTCTCCTTTTCTCCTTTCCCTTTATAGTCAGACATATTATCTTTTATCCACTGTTCAGATGAACTCTAGCTTAATACTTTGAGTTGCAGACAAATCCAGCCTCCTCAAAACCCATCATCTTATGGCTGCTTCTCAGGCCACTTAAGAAAATTTGATACATCTCAGGGTGAATGAATAATCCTGGTGTGCGCCCACCAGATAGAGAACAAGGAAACTCTGCTCAGTTATAATAACAAAACTTGAAAAGTGAAGAATAATTTACCCCTTGCAAAATACTTCCCCATTGGCAATTCCATTCCATTCTCACACCTTACATCAAGAACATGACTGGGCAAGGCAGAAATTACTAGCATCATATAAAGATACTAAAAACAAAGCTCAAGACTGACTTTTCCAATATCATTATTGCTACAAAGTGGCAGAGCTGGAACTTCAGCCAAATTCATCTGAAGGTGAAAGCCCAATAATCTTGCAGACGTTTTTTTTTTTACAGGCAAAAAGTGTTCCAGGGAGTCATGCATTAAATTCACACCAAAATGTTTTTTTCAAAGCATGTGAGATGTACAGTCCATACCAGTCACAACAGAAGATGGCCCCATTTTCCTCTGGCTCATGCCAGCATTGCATGATTTTTTTTTGCTCCCAGAGATTGGCTGCCTACACCAGATTATACCTTAAAATTCAAACGACACACAAACTTCTCACTTTCCTAAAATCTCATCAGACTCCAAAGCTTTTAAAAAATATTTTTATTGAACTTCCCTAAATAACTCATTTCTATCTTTGTAACTCCAAATAGGTGATATGCCAACAGTAATGTCTTGTGCTTTGAGCAAATCGTGCTCTCAAATGCTTATCATGAAATTCATCTTGATTTCTCATTTTTGTATCTGTATTACTAAACTTTGAATCTGTGAGACACAGCACAATAACTAAGGTACTCTGATACTAGGCAACATGGATTTCAACATCTACACATTTTGGAGATAAACTCATAGGATTAACTCATATTATTTTTGTAGCCTCCACAAAGTCTCTAGAGCTTCATTAATGAACTTTACCTCCAAACATACTATTAGCCATTCCATCAAACAAACTGAGTTTATTTATTTGATTTGTTTACTTTGTTTTGCCATGGCCTGTTCATGCTTGTTCTTCCAACAGTGCTGAGAGCCAATGTTCTACTGATCTTTCAGGTTTCATGCATTCTGGAAAACCTTTATGTCCACCCTCAATACCACGAATCAAGATAAGGAGCACCATGAAAAACACCCTGTAGGTTCCAGTGCTTTTATGGCACTATTCAAATGTAGTGATTTATTTTTTCATTTTGCTGTAATTTTGTAGGTTATATAATTTGTAAGGACATCAACCGGGTTTGTTCTGCATACATTACTGTATTCACAATATATTGTCCAATAATCTTATATATAGTCAACCCTAAACAATAT